>CM036943.2:33797019-34161019 GCA_020352615.2 Yoshiicerus persimilis | reverse complement strand
ATTCTACGAATCTTGATTTACCAATCGAAATTTCGATTGGTATTCTACGAATCTTGATTTACCAATCGAAATTTCGATTGGTATTCTACGAATCTTGATTTACCAATCGAAATTTCGATTGGTATTCTACGAATCTTGATTTACCAATCGAAATTTCGATTGGTATTCTACGAATCTTGATTTACCAATCGAAATTTCGATTGGTATTCTACGAATCTTGATTTACCAATCGAAATTTCGATTGGTATTCTACGAATCTTGATTTACCAATCGAAATTTCGATTGGTATTCTACGAATCTTGATTTACCAATCGAAATTTCGATTGGTATTCTACGAATCTTGATTTACCAATCGAAATTTCGATTGGTATTCTACGAATCTTGATTTACCAATCGAAATTTCGATTGGTATTCTACGAATCTTGATTTACCAATCGAAATTTCGATTGGTATTCTACGAATCTTGATTTACCAATCGAAATTTCGATTGGTATTCTACGAATCTTGATTTACCAATCGAAATTTCGATTGGTATTCTACGAATCTTGATTTACCAATCGAAATTTCGATTGGTATTCTACGAATCTTGATTTACCAATCGAAATTTCGATTGGTATTCTACGAATCTTGATTTACCAATCGAAATTTCGATTGGTATTCTACGAATCTTGATTTACCAATCGAAATTTCGATTGGTATTCTACGAATCTTGATTTACCAATCGAAATTTCGATTGGTATTCTACGAATCTTGATTTACCAATCGAAATTTCGATTGGTATTCTACGAATCTTGATTTACCAATCGAAATTTCGATTGGTATTCTACGAATCTTGATTTACCAATCGAAATTTCGATTGGTATTCTACGAATCTTGATTTACCAATCGAAATTTCGATTGGTATTCTACGAATCTTGATTTACCAATCGAAATTTCGATTGGTATTCTACGAATCTTGATTTACCAATCGAAATTTCGATTGGTATTCTACGAATCTTGATTTACCAATCGAAATTTCGATTGGTATTCTACGAATCTTGATTTACCAATCGAAATTTCGATTGGTATTCTACGAATCTTGATTTACCAATCGAAATTTCGATTGGTATTCTACGAATCTTGATTTACCAATCGAAATTTCGATTGGTATTCTACGAATCTTGATTTACCAATCGAAATTTCGATTGGTATTCTACGAATCTTGATTTACCAATCGAAATTTCGATTGGTATTCTACGAATCTTGATTTACCAATCGAAATTTCGATTGGTATTCTACGAATCTTGATTTACCAATCGAAATTTCGATTGGTATTCTACGAATCTTGATTTACCAATCGAAATTTCGATTGGTATTCTACGAATCTTGATTTACCAATCGAAATTTCGATTGGTATTCTACGAATCTTGATTTACCAATCGAAATTTCGATTGGTATTCTACGAATCTTGATTTACCAATCGAAATTTCGATTGGTATTCTACGAATCTTGATTTACCAATCGAAATTTCGATTGGTATTCTACGAATCTTGATTTACCAATCGAAATTTCGATTGGTATTCTACGAATCTTGATTTACCAATCGAAATTTCGATTGGTATTCTACGAATCTTGATTTACCAATCGAAATTTCGATTGGTATTCTACGAATCTTGATTTACCAATCGAAATTTCGATTGGTATTCTACGAATCTTGATTTACCAATCGAAATTTCGATTGGTATTCTACGAATCTTGATTTACCAATCGAAATTTCGATTGGTATTCTACGAATCTTGATTTACCAATCGAAATTTCGATTGGTATTCTACGAATCTTGATTTACCAATCGAAATTTCGATTGGTATTCTACGAATCTTGATTTACCAATCGAAATTTCGATTGGTATTCTACGAATCTTGATTTACCAATCGAAATTTCGATTGGTATTCTACGAATCTTGATTTACCAATCGAAATTTCGATTGGTATTCTACGAATCTTGATTTACCAATCGAAATTTCGATTGGTATTCTACGAATCTTGATTTACCAATCGAAATTTCGATTGGTATTCTACGAATCTTGATTTACCAATCGAAATTTCGATTGGTATTCTACGAATCTTGATTTACCAATCGAAATTTCGATTGGTATTCTACGAATCTTGATTTACCAATCGAAATTTCGATTGGTATTCTACGAATCTTGATTTACCAATCGAAATTTCGATTGGTATTCTACGAATCTTGATTTACCAATCGAAATTTCGATTGGTATTCTACGAATCTTGATTTACCAATCGAAATTTCGATTGGTATTCTACGAATCTTGATTTACCAATCGAAATTTCGATTGGTATTCTACGAATCTTGATTTACCAATCGAAATTTCGATTGGTATTCTACGAATCTTGATTTACCAATCGAAATTTCGATTGGTATTCTACGAATCTTGATTTACCAATCGAAATTTCGATTGGTATTCTACGAATCTTGATTTACCAATCGAAATTTCGATTGGTATTCTACGAATCTTGATTTACCAATCGAAATTTCGATTGGTATTCTACGAATCTTGATTTACCAATCGAAATTTCGATTGGTATTCTACGAATCTTGATTTACCAATCGAAATTTCGATTGGTATTCTACGAATCTTGATTTACCAATCGAAATTTCGATTGGTATTCTACGAATCTTGATTTACCAATCGAAATTTCGATTGGTATTCTACGAATCTTGATTTACCAATCGAAATTTCGATTGGTATTCTACGAATCTTGATTTACCAATCGAAATTTCGATTGGTATTCTACGAATCTTGATTTACCAATCGAAATTTCGATTGGTATTCTACGAATCTTGATTTACCAATCGAAATTTCGATTGGTATTCTACGAATCTTGATTTACCAATCGAAATTTCGATTGGTATTCTACGAATCTTGATTTACCAATCGAAATTTCGATTGGTATTCTACGAATCTTGATTTACCAATCGAAATTTCGATTGGTATTCTACGAATCTTGATTTACCAATCGAAATTTCGATTGGTATTCTACGAATCTTGATTTACCAATCGAAATTTCGATTGGTATTCTACGAATCTTGATTTACCAATCGAAATTTCGATTGGTATTCTACGAATCTTGATTTACCAATCGAAATTTCGATTGGTATTCTACGAATCTTGATTTACCAATCGAAATTTCGATTGGTATTCTACGAATCTTGATTTACCAATCGAAATTTCGATTGGTATTCTACGAATCTTGATTTACCAATCGAAATTTCGATTGGTATTCTACGAATCTTGATTTACCAATCGAAATTTCGATTGGTATTCTACGAATCTTGATTTACCAATCGAAATTTCGATTGGTATTCTACGAATCTTGATTTACCAATCGAAATTTCGATTGGTATTCTACGAATCTTGATTTACCAATCGAAATTTCGATTGGTATTCTACGAATCTTGATTTACCAATCGAAATTTCGATTGGTATTCTACGAATCTTGATTTACCAATCGAAATTTCGATTGGTATTCTACGAATCTTGATTTACCAATCGAAATTTCGATTGGTATTCTACGAATCTTGATTTACCAATCGAAATTTCGATTGGTAATCTACGAATCTTGATTTACCAATCGAAATTTCGATTGGTATTCTACGAATCTTGATTTACCAATCGAAATTTCGATTGGTATTCTACGATTCGTAGAATACCAATCGAAATTTCGATTGGTAAATCAAGATTCGTAGAATACCAATCGAAATTTCGATTGGTAAATCAAGATTCGTAGAATACCAATCGAAATTTCGATTGGTAAATCAAGATTCGTAGAATACCAATCGAAATTTCGATTGGTAAATCAAGATTCGTAGAATACCAATCGAAATTTCGATTGGTAAATCAAGATTCGTAGAATACCAATCGAAATTTCGATTGGTAAATCAAGATTCGTAGAATACCAATCGAAATTTCGATTGGTAAATCAAGATTCGTAGAATACCAATCGAAATTTCGATTGGTAAATCAAGATTCGTAGAATACCAATCGAAATTTCGATTGGTAAATCAAGATTCGTAGAATACCAATCGAAATTTCGATTGGTAAATCAAGATTCGTAGAATACCAATCGAAATTTCGATTGGTAAATCAAGATTCGTAGAATACCAATCGAAATTTCGATTGGTAAATCAAGATTCGTAGAATACCAATCGAAATTTCGATTGGTAAATCAAGATTCGTAGAATACCAATCGAAATTTCGATTGGTAAATCAAGATTCGTAGAATACCAATCGAAATTTCGATTGGTAAATCAAGATTCGTAGAATACCAATCGAAATTTCGATTGGTAAATCAAGATTCGTAGAATACCAATCGAAATTTCGATTGGTAAATCAAGATTCGTAGAATACCAATCGAAATTTCGATTGGTAAATCAAGATTCGTAGAATACCAATCGAAATTTCGATTGGTAAATCAAGATTCGTAGAATACCAATCGAAATTTCGATTGGTAAATCAAGATTCGTAGAATACCAATCGAAATTTCGATTGGTAAATCAAGATTCGTAGAATACCAATCGAAATTTCGATTGGTAAATCAAGATTCGTAGAATACCAATCGAAATTTCGATTGGTAAATCAAGATTCGTAGAATACCAATCGAAATTTCGATTGGTAAATCAAGATTCGTAGAATACCAATCGAAATTTCGATTGGTAAATCAAGATTCGTAGAATACCAATCGAAATTTCGATTGGTAAATCAAGATTCGTAGAATACCAATCGAAATTTCGATTGGTAAATCAAGATTCGTAGAATACCAATCGAAATTTCGATTGGTAAATCAAGATTCGTAGAATACCAATCGAAATTTCGATTGGTATTCTACGAATCTTGATTTACCAATCGAAATTTCGATTGGTATTCTACGAATCTTGATTTACCAATCGAAATTTCGATTGATATTCTACGAATCTTAGAATTACCACTTAAAATTTCACCTGTAAATATACGAACTTGATTTACCAATCGAAATTCCATTAATATTCACGACTTGATATACCAATCAAATTTCGATTGATATACACCAATCTTGACTTTAAAAATCACTTTCATAATTACGACCCTTAAAATCGAACTTTAAAAATACACCTTGATAATACCTTTTAAAATACCGCTTGAATATACACCCTTGAAAGTTCGATCTGTATAATACGATCCTTGAATGTAAACCCGAAAATTCGACCTGTAACTACGACTCTTAGAACTACCACCTCGAAACTTCGATTCAATACTACCACTTCAAAACTACCATCTCACAATATTTAACGTCCTAATTTCAGGGTACTATTTTTAGGGTACTATTTCTATAATACTACTTTGATGGTACTAATCTTAGGTACCATTTTTAGGGTACTCTTTAGGTACATTTTGAGGTACCACTCGGAATTTCGAGGGTAATTTTACGGATATTTTTAGGTACTAATTTTAGGGTACTAATTTTAGGTACTATTTCTAGGGTACTATTTTTAGGGTACTATTTAGGGTACTATTTTTAGGGTACTTCTTAGGAATTTTGAGTGTACCTATTTTTAGGGTACTATTTTACGGTACTATTTTTAGGGAATCGAATTTTAGGGTAGTATTTTTAGGGTACTATTTTTATGGTACTATTTTTAGGGTATATTTTTAGGGTACTATTGATTTAGGACATCGGACTATTTTTAGGGTATTCTACGATATTTTAGGGTACCATATTTTAGGGTACTATTTTAGGGTACTATTTCTAGGGTACTATTTTTAGGTACTATTGATACTCATTAAATCGAAATTTCGATTGGTATTCTACGAATCTTGATTTACCAATCGAAATTTCGATTGGTATTCTACGAATCTTGATTTACCAATCGAAATTTCGATTGGTATTCTACGAATCTTGATTTACCAATCGAAATTTCGATTGGTATTCTACGAATCTTGATTTACCAATCGAAATTTCGATTGGTATTCTACGAATCGTGATTTACCAATCGAAATTTCGATTGGTATTCTACGAATCTTGATTTACCAATCGAAATTTCGATTGGTATTCTACGAATCTTGATTTACCAATCGAAATTTCGATTGGTATTCTACGAATCTTGATTTACCCATCGAAATTTCGATTGGTATTCTACGAATCTTGATTTACCAATCGAAATTTCGATTGGTATTCTACGAATCTTGATTTACCAATCGAAATTTCGATTGGTATTCTACGAATCTTGATTTACCAATCGAAATTTCGATTGGTATTCTACGAATCTTGATTTACCAATCGAAATTTCGATTGGTATTCTACGAATCTTGATTTACCAATCGAAATTTCGATTGGTATTCTACGAATCTTGATTTACCAATCGAAATTTCGATTGGTATTCTACGAATCTTGATTTACCAATCGAAATTTCGATTGGTATTCTACGAATCTTGATTTACCAATCGAAATTTCGATTGGTATTCTACGAATCTTGATTTACCAATCGAAATTTCGATTGGTATTCTACGAATCTTGATTTACCAATCGAAATTTCGATTGGTATTCTACGAATCTTGATTTACCAATCGAAATTTCGATTGGTATTCTACGAATCTTGATTTACCAATCGAAATTTCGATTGGTATTCTACGAATCTTGATTTACCAATCGAAATTTCGATTGGTATTCTACGAATCTTGATTTACCAATCGAAATTTCGATTGGTATTCTACGAATCTTGATTTACCAATCGAAATTTCGATTGGTATTCTACGAATCTTGATTTACCAATCGAAATTTCGATTGGTATTCTACGAATCTTGATTTACCAATCGAAATTTCGATTGGTATTCTACGAATCTTGATTTACCAATCGAAATTTCGATTGGTATTCTACGAATCTTGATTTACCAATCGAAATTTCGATTGGTATTCTACGAATCTTGATTTACCAATCGAAATTTCGATTGGTATTCTACGAATCTTGATTTACCAATCGAAATTTCGATTGGTATTCTACGAATCTTGATTTACCAATCGAAATTTCGATTGGTATTCTACGAATCTTGATTTACCAATCGAAATTTCGATTGGTATTCTACGAATCTTGATTTACCAATCGAAATTTCGATTGGTATTCTACGAATCTTGATTTACCAATCGAAATTTCGATTGGTATTCTACGAATCTTGATTTACCAATCGAAATTTCGATTGGTATTCTACGAATCTTGATTTACCAATCGAAATTTCGATTGGTATTCTACGAATCTTGATTTACCAATCGAAATTTCGATTGGTATTCTACGAATCTTGATTTACCAATCGAAATTTCGATTGGTATTCTACGAATCTTGATTTACCAATCGAAATTTCGATTGGTATTCTACGAATCTTGATTTACCAATCGAAATTTCGATTGGTATTCTACGAATCTTGATTTACCAATCGAAATTTCGATTGGTATTCTACGAATCTTGATTTACCAATCGAAATTTCGATTGGTATTCTACGAATCTTGATTTACCAATCGAAATTTCGATTGGTATTCTACGAATCTTGATTTACCAATCGAAATTTCGATTGGTATTCTACGAATCTTGATTTACCAATCGAAATTTCGATTGGTATTCTACGAATCTTGATTTACCAATCGAAATTTCGATTGGTATTCTACGAATCTTGATTTACCAATCGAAATTTCGATTGGTATTCTACGAATCTTGATTTACCAATCGAAATTTCGATTGGTATTCTACGAATCTTGATTTACCAATCGAAATTTCGATTGGTATTCTACGAATCTTGATTTACCAATCGAAATTTCGATTGGTATTCTACGAATCTTGATTTACCAATCGAAATTTCGATTGGTATTCTACGAATCTTGATTTACCAATCGAAATTTCGATGGGTATTCTACGAATCTTGATTTACCAATCGAAATTTCGATTGGTATTCTACGAATCTTGATTTACCAATCGAAATTTCGATTGGTATTCTACGAATCTTGATTTACCAATCGAAATTTCGATTGGTATTCTACGAATCTTGATTTACCAATCGAAATTTCGATTGGTATTCTACGAATCTTGATTTACCAATCGAAATTTCGATTGGTATTCTACGAATCTTGATTTACCAATCGAAATTTCGATTGGTATTCTACGAATCTTGATTTACCAATCGAAATTTCGATTGGTATTCTACGAATCTTGATTTACCAATCGAAATTTCGATTGGTATTCTACGAATCTTGATTTACCAATCGAAATTTCGATTGGTATTCTACGAATCTTGATTTACCAATCGAAATTTCGATTGGTATTCTACGAATCTTGATTTACCAATCGAAATTTCGATTGGTATTCTACGAATCTTGATTTACCAATCGAAATTTCGATTGGTATTCTACGAATCTTGATTTACCAATCGAAATTTCGATTGGTATTCTACGAATCTTGATTTACCAATCGAAATTTCGATTGGTATTCTACGAATCTTGATTTACCAATCGAAATTTCGATTGGTATTCTACGAATCTTGATTTACCAATCGAAATTTCGATTGGTATTCTACGAATCTTGATTTACCAATCGAAATTTCGATTGGTATTCTACGAATCTTGATTTACCAATCGAAATTTCGATTGGTATTCTACGAATCTTGATTTACCAATCGAAATTTCGATTGGTATTCTACGAATCTTGATTTACCAATCGAAATTTCGATTGGTATTCTACGAATCTTGATTTACCAATCGAAATTTCGATTGGTATTCTACGAATCTTGATTTACCAATCGAAATTTCGATTGGTATTCTACGAATCTTGATTTACCAATCGAAATTTCGATTGGTATTCTACGAATCTTGATTTACCAATCGAAATTTCGATTGGTATTCTACGAATCTTGATTTACCAATCGAAATTTCGATTGGTATTCTACGAATCTTGATTTACCAATCGAAATTTCGATTGGTATTCTACGAATCTTGATTTACCAATCGAAATTTCGATTGGTATTCTACGAATCTTGATTTACCAATCGAAATTTCGATTGGTATTCTACGAATCTTGATTTACCAATCGAAATTTCGATTGGTATTCTACGAATCTTGATTTACCAATCGAAATTTCGATTGGTATTCTACGAATCTTGATTTACCAATCGAAATTTCGATTGGTATTCTACGAATCTTGATTTACCAATCGAAATTTCGATTGGTATTCTACGAATCTTGATTTACCAATCGAAATTTCGATTGGTATTCTACGAATCTTGATTTACCAATCGAAATTTCGATTGGTATTCTACGAATCTTGATTTACCAATCGAAATTTCGATTGGTATTCTACGAATCTTGATTTACCAATCGAAATTTCGATTGGTATTCTACGAATCTTGATTTACCAATCGAAATTTCGATGGGTATTCTACGAATCTTGATTTACCAATCGAAATTTCGATTGGTATTCTACGAATCTTGATTTACCAATCGAAATTTCGATTGGTATTCTACGAATCTTGATTTACCAATCGAAATTTCGATTGGTATTCTACGAATCTTGATTTACCAATCGAAATTTCGATTGGTATTCTACGAATCTTGATTTACCAATCGAAATTTCGATTGGTATTCTACGAATCTTGATTTACCAATCGAAATTTCGATTGGTATTCTACGAATCTTGATTTACCAATCGAAATTTCGATTGGTATTCTACGAATCTTGATTTACCAATCGAAATTTCGATTGGTATTCTACGAATCTTGATTTACCAATCGAAATTTCGATTGGTATTCTACGAATCTTGATTTACCAATCGAAATTTCGATTGGTATTCTACGAATCTTGATTTACCAATCGAAATTTCGATTGGTATTCTACGAATCTTGATTTACCAATCGAAATTTCGATTGGTATTCTACGAGTCTTGATTTACCAATCGAAACTTCGATTGGTATTCTACGAATCTTGATTTACCAATCGAAATTTCGATTGGTATTCTACGAATCTTGATTTACCAATCGAAATTTCGATTGGTATTCTACGAATCTTGATTTACCAATCGAAATTTCGATTGGTATTCTACGAATCTTGATTTACCAATCGAAATTTCGATTGGTATTCTACGAATCTTGATTTACCAATCGAAATTTCGATTGGTATTCTACGAATCTTGATTTACCAATCGAAATTTCGATTGGTATTCTACGAATCTTGATTTACCAATCGAAATTTCGATTGGTATTCTACGAATCTTGATTTACCAATCGAAATTTCGATTGGTATTCTACGAATCTTGATTTACCAATCGAAATTTCGATTGGTATTCTACGAATCTTGATTTACCAATCGAAATTTCGATTGGTATTCTACGAATCTTGATTTACCAATCGAAATTTCGATTGGTATTCTACGAATCTTGATTTACCAATCGAAATTTCGATTGGTATTCTACGAATCTTGATTTACCAATCGAAATTTCGATTGGTATTCTACGAATCTTGATTTACCAATCGAAATTTCGATTGGTATTCTACGAATCTTGATTTACCAATCGAAATTTCGATTGGTATTCTACGAATCTTGATTTACCAATCGAAATTTCGATTGGTATTCTACGAATCTTGATTTACCAATCGAAATTTCGATTGGTATTCTACGAATCTTGATTTACCAATCGAAATTTCGATTGGTATTCTACGAATCTTGATTTACCAATCGAAATTTCGATTGGTATTCTACGAATCTTGATTTACCAATCGAAATTTCGATTGGTATTCTACGAATCTTGATTTACCAATCGAAATTTCGATTGGTATTCTACGAATCTTGATTTACCAATCGAAATTTCGATTGGTATTCTACGAATCTTGATTTACAAATTTCGATCTGTAACCCTCGGACGTCCGAGGGGTAATCTTTCGAAATTTCGATCTGTAACCCTCGGACGTCCGAGGGGTAATCTTTCGAAATTTCGATCTGTAACCCTCGGACGTCCGAGGGGTAATCTTTCGAAATTTCGATCTGTAACCCTCGGACGTCCGAGGGGTAATCTTTCGAAATTTCGATCTGTAACCCTCGGACGTCCGAGGGGTAATCTTTCGAAATTTCGATCTGTAACCCTCGGACGTCCGAGGGGTAATCTTTCGAAATTTCGATCTGTAACCCTCGGACGTCCGAGGGGTAATCTTTCGAAATTTCGATCTGTAACCCTCGGACGTCCGAGGGGTAATCTTTCGAAATTTCGATCTGTAACCCTCGGACGTCCGAGGGGTAATCTTTCGAAATTTCGATCTGTAACCCTCGGACGTCCGAGGGGTAATCTTTCGAAATTTCGATCTGTAACCCTCGTACGTTCGAGGGTTAACCTCTCTGACGCCCGAGGGGTAACCTCTCTGACGTTCGAGGGGTAACCTCTCTGACGTTCGTAAAGTAACCTCTCGTACTTCCGTTATGTAACCTCCCGAACGTCCCAAGGACTGTGCAAATATTGTGGCGAAAATGCAGAAATGGCCTTTTTTTGCAGTTACACAATGTAAAATGAAATGAAAGACCTAAGATCCTTAAGAAGAAGCTATTATTATCATTATTATTCCATTTATTTCAACAGGTTGTTACAATAGCTCTGATCGAACTTAGAAAACACAGTAAGGAAAAGAATAAATAAAAATGAGGGATGGAAACAAGCAGAACAATCTACAAGGATGACAAAGTTTATTTCAAACATTGTAAGACGAAATAAAAATTACTTCATCTTTAATGTGGTTAATTAGTATTAAGTTTATTTTGAGTTGTTTAGCCCTATATGGGTGGAAAAAGTGGCCAACTGTATTGGAATCGCTGATTCTGTTTGGTTAACTTTGTTCTGGCAAGATTTACTTTTTCACCTTAATAAATGCAATAATATCATTGGACATTCCTAAAACTCTTCATAATTGGACTTATTATTATAATTATTGTAATACTGACCAAACATTTTTGCGTGGATTGTAGATTGGACCCTGGCACATTAGCAATAGTAGTAAGTGGGGTCATTAGAACAAATTTATTATTACACGGTTTGACACTTGGATACGTAGCTAAACTAGAAAAAATTTAACAAAAACTAAAACATCAAAATAACTAAAGATTTGATTACAAATAAAACACAGGTTAACCACGTTATATCAAAGTTAAGAGAATATCTTCTGAGAAACAACTTTTCCTATTAGCAGAGCGGATTTACAATACCGATGGTGAATATCGACTATTTACAATTTATTTATTATTTTGCCTACCAGTTGAGTATAGATAGTTAAATCACATTCGTACAATTGTTGACATTGTTAAATGGCACTGCAGATCAACGACTATTCGTAAAAAGCGTATATGTATCTTTATTTCAATTCTATATGTATTTAAAACATTTCTGCTTGTCATGAGGGATTCTTGTTTTGAAAAGAATCGAATCTGCTCTGAATTGGGTGTACAGTAGCGGAGTGTATCCGTAGACCTACAAAAATACATTGGCAAATAAATTTTTGATGTGTACGTTATATATAGTTTTGTACAGCATTCAGAGGTACCTTGCTAAAGAAATTTATGCAATGATGTCTTTCTTGAAAGTGAGAATCATCTTCCGAAAGCGTCACAGGGCATCCTGGGCATCTAAAGGTCCAACGTGATGTAACCTACAGATTTCAAGAAATCGTTTATTCGTCATTGAGTGTCATCGCTAAATTATTTTTACAAGTGTGTTTTAGGCTGTCTGACTCACCTTTACAGGGGGCTGTTGAGTTACATGAGAGACTAGAAAATTCATGGCAATATCTTCACAGTTCATTAGTTCATCAACTTTATCCCGAATGGCCTGAGGCATTTCGTAAGTGTATAAGTATGAGTACACTTTGTGGTAAAATGCAGCACCTATTCATAAGCATAAGGTAGTGGTTAAAAATGGTCCATGCATAAGTCTTAGGAAAATAACCGCATATAAATATATTCAATTATGCAAATCAAACTAAGCTGGTTAAATGGGTGAAAGCGATGGAAATTGGTGAAAGCTGGCGAAAGTGATGGCGAAAATTTGAAAAGTCGTCGAATGTTGGGAAAAGAATGGGGACAGCTTTGAAATTGTGGCGAACACTACGAATTTAGGAAACCATATCACATTGGACTTTCAGACCAGTCATACAGGCAGAAGGAGACAGGCTTAGCTTAAGGGGGAGGGGTCTTCTGCAGAATTTTAAAGGGATTTTCCTGCTTTCACCATTGCTTTCTCCTGTTCTTTTTAAAGTCAAGCAATTTAAATTGTACAATCATTTACAATCAATATAAATATGTATACCGGTAAGAACCATTGAAAGTTCGCAAGAGTAGTTGGAATTGTACAGCCAACTGCCAAAATTAAGATCCCATGCATGAAATCGACCAGGAAACCCTACAATTCGATCGCGATTTTCTCTCCAAACTCTGAATTCAAACAGATTTTGAAAATATTTTAGAGTAAAGTTTTATCAACAGGAATGTCAAATAATTTCTTTGGGTTTTCATCTCTCCTAAAGATCAAGATTATTTTCTCACCTAAACCCAAACACGATTTCGTCGTGACGTAAATGTGCGTCATCATCAATACTTAATACAGCTTCTGTTTCAATAACATCAAATGGGAGAAATCGATTATTTAAGCTGTTTTTCTGTGCTTTCACAACCTAAAAGGGAAATTACAATTAGCTTTACGTATAAATACGTTACCAGCATTCAAATTTCTTTATACTAATGGAAAAAATGTTACATGAACAGGAACGCCTATATCGGGCCATTTAATTTCCGACGTTGGACCTTGCGGAGAATTCCAGACAACTACAACTTTGTTCAGATATGGAAGAGCGAAAAGGCGTTGAAGGGAGTTCATTAAAACTTGCTCCCTTTCATAAGTTAACATAACAACCGTAAATTGCTCTTTAGGAAGATTTCCACCCAGGGATTCACTAAATTCTTTCCCGGAACCTCCTGCTCCATTAGCAATGGGTCGAAATCCAATAGACGATCCTCTGAATTTGGCTTCGGATGGCATACTTAAGTCCCAAGGGGTAAAGGGATACAATTTGAAAGGCTGATAGTAAACATTCCAGAAGTCGTACTTTTGCAAAACGATAGTACTGTAATTTCTAACAAAGCTAGGCGATGGATAAGGAGGCTCTATTGGTCCTAAATTTTCCTCTTCTTCAGGATCAGCAGTAAACGAGTCCAGTTTCAGAGGCTATAAAAATTGTAAATAAGTCTTGTTTTCAAATTATTGTCACAATCTTAAACAGACGGAAAATTCACATTTTCCAGATGGGGTAGTTTGGTGAGTTTTTTAGGGTTTTTCACCGGAATTTTTCCAGCTTTCACCGCATTTTCTGCGGTTTTTACCAAAATTTTGTTTTCTAGGCATACTAAATTCAAAATTGCTTAAATAAAAAAAATTGTCTGCTTACCGTAAAAGAGTCATTAAAGACACTTGGCGACGGAATTTCTTCGTAAGTAGACGGAGCAATGCCAATTCTTGTCCGCAGAACTGCCAGGACAGTATTTGCAATATTTTCAATTGAGCTGAGATACTTTTCAAAAGCTAACCTGCCATTTTTTCTAAATGCTAACAAATCTGCGTCTTGAAATGATTTTAGGTAGTAATGCATTTCTGTAATTCTTGATGTCGGTAAAAGTATGATGATCTTATTCCAGTCTATGACTTCATTAAACGGGGGAATAAATCTCACTCCTAAAACAACAGGGATAGCTCCATATTTTAAGCTTTCGTAGAGTCTTAACTGAATGATTTTATTGCTCAATACATCCATGTCTTCAGGGGGTAGCAAAATTAAAGAAAACGTTGAATCAAGTAACAGTCTAGTTCTTAACAGATCGTTTTCACACAAATTAGACAGTTTTTTGTTGGCATACGACTCAAGATTTCTGGCAGACTTTTGGTTGTCTATATTTGGATTAATTTCATTATCTAGGTCTGATGGAATGGAACTTTTCCACTTGTTAGAATTTCGAATGTTTGTGTTGCATGAAAATTGAAAGACAAAAGATAGTGGATCTTCTTGCTGAATTTTGAGTAATTCGGACTGAATGGACTGCTCCGTTTCTCCTCCTAAAAAACATTGCATACTTGTATTGCAAAACACAAAACTGGTATTGTATGACACAAAACTGGTATTGTATGACACAAAACTGGTATTGTATGACACAAAACTGGTATTGTATGACACAAAACTGGTATTGTATGACACAAAACTGGTATTGTATGACACAAAACTGTAAAGTACATTACTGCCGTGACATTTTTCACTTGCAGATTAAAAATAAAGCAATTATTTTCTAGGCCGGATATGAAAGAAGCCATAAAGATCTCACCAAATAAGAAATAACTAGTGCAGTTTTGTTATTACAGTTTAGTTTTAACAAACTAAAAAAATATCATTTAAAATTATTATTATACTTTAAATATTCCTTTTATATTACTTGTGGTAAAATATGTTACCTAAATATGTAGCAAGGTATTTTCTTTTAGCAGGAACAACTGGAGGAAGGTGTGACCACACTTCTCCATTAGGAATAGCCTTCTGCCAGTGACTTACCACCAAGTCAAAGTTATACCTAAAGTGTCCTGAAGCGTTCTCACTGATTAACATGGCTTTCCCAAAATGTTTATAGTTTTCTTCAAAAAACTGATCATGACTGGAGCCACAATTCATCCATAACACATGGTTTCTCCCATCACCAAACCAATTTGGAAGTGATTGGAGTAAAGTTTCTAATTTTCGGTCTTCACAATGGTCAATTAAAAGGATAAACAAACAAGCCTTGAGATAATCACGAGTTAAATATGCACTTCTATACAAACTTTCGTGAAGAAGTTCTATATGTGAACTAGAGAAATAATTCCGTTCTCCAAAATTAGACCTCTGATCTACATGCGATATATTTGAGTAGGACAAGGGATATAAATAAAAGGAAAAGGAAGAGGCGATAGGACACAAAGAGTAGTCAAAACAAGCGTCCATTTGACAATGAATGTTGTAAAGAGAGTCTAAATTAGAAACGTGGATTGGAATTCCTCTAAGAGGGGACAGAGGTTTTGGACGGCCGAGACGGGGGGTGTTTCTTTCCATTGCTTCCTTTTCTGCAACTTTAGCCTGCTGCAATGACATCTGAAGACGATCCAATTCATTGCGACGGCGACCAGATTCTCCCTTGGCTTCATCTAATCTCCGATTCAATACTGCAATATCTGTTTGTAGACGCTGCCGTCTAGCTTCTAATTCTCTTAATTCTGTTGAAACACTTAATTTAATACGCAGCAATTCTTCGATTCTATATTTCAAATTAGTTCCTGTCAACTTTTCAACATCGGCCAACTGTGCCGTCCACTGTTGTGAACCATCTTGTTCAGCTTTTGTTTCCTCAACACCAACCTTAAAAGGATTTATATTTTATATTAGTTTAAAATTATTCGTCGCCTACTAACGAATTGAAATTAAATTACGATAATACCTTTGTCAAGTAGTAATGGGTCAGCAATGGAATAAAAAGAAGAACTAGAACAACAAGGAGGACGATTTTGTACATTCGCATCTCGAGTTTTGGAAACTTTCAGATTTGCATTATTGTTTTCCTTCAATTTTTCCAAGAACAAAATATATTCCATTAAAACCAACAATATGCAGTAACATCATTGTCTCCTTCTGTGTTCTCCAGCCAGACATTCCCTTTCTTCGTTCCTTTCCTTAAGTGATCCTATTCTTACTAAATTACATGTCAATCTGTATCAACACTGAATGATTGAAAAGGGGATTTTTGAAGTCCCTTCTGTGTTAAACAAAGTAAGACTATTTTGTTAATTGAAGCTTCCGAAGAAGACATCGCTTTCTTGTGTCATTTTTTCTTATGATTGTCAGGAACTGTGGATTATGGCTGTGTAAGGTCAAGATACATGAAAAATTTCGAAATGCAGTAAACAGTTTTTAGATTTTTTAGTGCTTATTACACTTTGTCTATTTTGAGTTATGAAATTCAAAAATGTTTTACCGCTCCCTATTAGAGCGGCAAACTTGTTGACGGCGGTGCCCCTACGAATAATCAAATTGGATAAAAATTGGTAAGTAATGTACAACTTTTTAGACTCCACTCAGTTCTTCTCTGTGGACAAAAATTGTAGAAACGGCCCGAAAATACTATTCCCCTGCCATAATGCCGCATAAACGTCAGACGATCTTCCTGATTCTTCTCTCGGAGAGTTATTAATTTATTAATGATTGGAATTCTCTCCCATCATCAGTTAAATGTGCGAGTTCCGTAAAAATAGTTTTATTTAAGACAATTGGACTTTAAAAAGACTGACCTCCACAAGCTCAGCTATGAAACCGATTACGTGTTACTCTGTGTCTTGTGAGCCGTGTAGTTAATAAGATCTGTTTGCTCAAATTGATTTGTCAATTCTGCTCTCGTCAACAGCTATAATATACTAATGTAAATGCAGGTATTTTTAAAAAGATACTTCAACTTTAAGTGTCAAAAATGAGCGAAGAAACTGACGAAGAAAATGCACAAAAGGTGAAGACACCATGGTGGGAAAACTTTGCTTGTGGTGGCCTGGCCGGCTTTGTTGGAATAACTGCCCTTTTTCCAATGCACAAAACTATGTTCCGTCAGGTAATGTATTAATAAA
The DNA here is from genome assembly GCA_020352615.2 of Yoshiicerus persimilis. Lineage (NCBI taxonomy): Eukaryota > Metazoa > Arthropoda > Collembola > Entomobryomorpha > Tomoceridae > Yoshiicerus > Yoshiicerus persimilis. The sequence continues at coordinate 34,143,295 of CM036943.2, read as the reverse complement.
CCTTGATTGATTTTGTTGACAGCCTTAAGTACGATTTTAATTTTTAAAACAATCTCTAACTGGTTTTGGCCAATGTCTAACTTTATGAGGGAATGTGGTTCTAAAATGGTGTATTAAATGATGTCTGCAGATGTTACACGGAGTCCCAACAAGCAAGGCAATATCCCAGCTAAGAAAAGAAGGTTTGTTCACCCTATACAGAGGAATAGGTCCCCCTTTGTGTCTAAAAACAGTGTCTGTTTCCATCATGTTTGGCACTTACGAGAACTTTGGGCAAGCTTTAAGAGTTCGTTTCCCCAAAATGCACACAAGAATTAGTAAATCTTTAGCTGGTGCTATGGCTGGCTGGACTGAAATTCCGTATACTCAGCCTTTCGAAAGAATTCAAACTCTTTTGCAGGTAAAGAACTATTTTCTACACTACAACTATAATTGAAACTTGCCGATGAAAGATAAAACAAAACTAATTCAAACATTATATTTACGATCTCTTTTTACATTACAGGATAGAACTTTCAATGCCAAGTTTCAAAATACGTACCACGCTTTCAAATTCATATATAAGCATCATGGCTTAAGAGAATTCTACCGTGGAACTAGTCCGGTTGCTGTCAGAAATGCAATCAGTAACATTTTATTTTTTACGGGGAAGGAAAACACTTATGAAGTCTTTCCACGTCCTGATGGCCTTATGAGTCGCTATATTACTAATTTCATCAGGTAATATATAATGAAATGTCCGAATGCGTTAAACATGTAATACATTTACCTGCTGCTGGTGTTTAATAATGTGTCATGAATTTCCCAGTGGAGGAGTCTTAGGTGCAGTTTGCAGCACAATAATGTACCCCACTAACGTCATCAAAACGCGAATGCAATCAAAATTAGGGGGTACGTTTGAATCTCCGATAGAAGCTTATAAAGCGTTGCTAAAAGAAAGGGGAAAATTTCGTTCACTCTATCGCGGAGTTCACATAAACTTTACACGATCTTTACTCCAGTGGGGGATAAACAATTCTACTTATGAATTTTTAAAAGATTCCGTGGACAAACTTAGAGAAGTAGAAGACAACAGAAATCTTAAGAAATAGGCAGCAACAAGTGATCAGTGGTGGGACATTTATATTAAAATGCCTAGTATATTTTGGATGCCAAACCTCATCAATCAGTCATTTAGTCAAATTCAAATAGTTCAATAACATAGTATTCTATATATTGGCATTGCATTGGTATGAAGACCTGCTCATGCTGTTGCTTGCCCAATTCACTAAATCATTATTATCCGTCAAGTATAGTATTGTTATGCATGCAATAAGTTTTAGATTTGTTAACTGAAGATACAACCTAATTTATTAATAAGCGTATGTGTGACAGAATATAAAATGCAGAAGACATACATGATGATGATGACATGAAAGTATTAATGCCAACATTTACTTGTCTTGTATTTGATGAATTTTGATGTCTGATGTGTCATTAAACAAAACAAGTGTGAGTCAATGTTGTGAATTGTGTGTTGACACCAGGCTCAATGAGACTGCTGAAATTCAAACCAACTGTTTATTTTTCTTTATAAAATGTCATACTAATCAATGCAATATTTATAATCATTTTTAGTTTGCCTGTGCAAGGCATTTACAGGTACGCACAATTTCTTTATTACTCCGTCATAAAGGATAAAAATCCTATGAATAATTAACTAAATGGCATTTCAACAACCTTCTTGCACAAAAGTGCTTTGCTTATATGAAGAGGTTACGTATACCTACTACGATAGCATTACTGTATAAGTATAAGACATGCTTAATGTACAAAGAAAAGACTTTTAAGACTACTTTAATAATGATCCTAATAAGAGTGACTTCTAAGTCAAAGATTTGAAAATATTTTGATGGGAAAGGATTTCTTGGAAAATAAAGTTTAATTAATATTTTTTATAGTCGTAACGAGACTCCATTAGATGGTTTAAGTTTTCATTTTCAAAAAGTTGTGTATTCCAGAAAAGGTACCCTTAGCGAACTTTTTAAAAGCTGGAAACCACCCATAGTTAAGCTATTTACGGCTATAAAAATAATTTTGAAGATAACTTTTTTATTTTCTAAATATTTACATCTATCATTTTCGACCCCTCTTCGGTTCAGTAGAATAACATAACCGAGCGCCCTTCCTATACATTATATACATTATTTTGCCCAGCTTGTCTTGTACCTGGACCTGGCTCGCCTGGTTGGACTAGCAAGGAAAAGGGAGAATTATTATGACTAAGCCAATACAAAGGTGTAGCTAACTGATAGTTCAGTTCCAGGCTGCTAAAATTGTGGGACAATCATTGCCAAGATAGGATCTTTATCTACACAATAGAATATAATAATACCTAATCTACTTAACTTTAAGAAATAACAAAATACAAGTTGTAACTGACATATTCATGATTATATAATTATATTACGTACTAATTATTGTAATTATACAAAACCTAAGCGGCTCAGGCACAAGGGCGGAGAATTGATGTCTATTTTATAGTCTACAATTGCATCTCGTAGTAATTGTAGTATAACAGTATATATATATAAGTTTTGATAAAAGCAATTTGTCTTAAACAACAACCGAAAATTGTGTCAAGGTGCATATATTTTCTTACATGTATACATTTGCCATTTAAGATGGGGATATTGATTTGGACAAGGATTTGCCCATGATCATTGTCATGTAAGGACTCATTTGGTTACCCGACGGGGACAACGATAAAGCAGCATTTGACGATGACATACAAGCAGCTCCAGCCTGCTGCTGTTGCTGCAATAATTCTTGCCTTTGTGCCTCTATCTGGACATGGTGGTGTTGCTGCAGTTTGAATGGCTGAGACAATTTCTTTTCCACACACGAAGTTCGGTACTGCACTAACTGCTCAGGTAGACGTCCATCGTCCATTTCCTTAGCCCAAACTTTTAAGGTATCAAGTTCACGACGAAGTGCGAAAATTGCCTTTTCTGTTTCACTTATTATCTCTTCCAAATATTGATAGCGAAGTTTCTTTCGAGCACGACATTCCCGGGCACTTTGACGGCTTCGTTCTGTAGTTACAAAGTGAACAACATAGTTTAAAATCTACAGATGTATACTCATATGGGATACAAAATAACATTTTTCTTGCCACAGGATAGGCAAGCAACACTTTTAATGCTCTAAGAATATCAAAGTGAAACAACCAACCTAATTTAGCTTTGATGTCAACTTTATCCGCCGATTTTTTGGAGAGAGATCTAGTCCTTCCTCGTTTCGGTGTTTCATACTTTTTTTCATTTTCCTGAAACTGGACAAACAAAAATGCTTACATATTTAAGCCCATCATATTTACCTCTACTGTTATACCGTGTAGTTAACGTAATTCCAAGAACGAGACCAATTCATCCTTATGAGTAAATTACACTGTGATCTTTAGATCAAATACAAGTTTAACTACGAATTATTTATCCGCAAAAGTAATGTTGGTTACCTCATCATAATCTGGTTTTTCTTCCTTTGGTAAAACCAGTGACGGCAGAGACGATTCATCTATGTCCATCATCGTCAGATATCAAGATATCATGCAGTACGATTAACCTTACAGCAGTCCTGTGATACAACGTTCAACCAATCAGTAAACTTGTTCCCTAAAAGCGTGAAAGTTTTTACGTGGAAACGTGGAATTAATGATTGTGTAACAAGTACAAGCGAAGGTAATAATAACATAGGCTATAAATGTAAAGCTGTAAAAGTATAAAACTAATCAGTAAATCAAAAATTCATTAAACGAACGTTAAAAAAATAGTATTGTATGTTCAAAAATGTTTAAAATAATAAAATCCAATGTGCAATACTATGTATGTTTTGACAGGGCTGAGCCTTTGTTGAGATTTCAAATTCAATATGCATCCAAGTTTTTAATAATAAATAACATCCATTTCAATTGCTTAGAGCGCATTTAAAAAATAGCCTTACTTTATTTACAAATAAAAATATAACCTTTAAGTATTTTGCAAAAGCTACGACTGCAACGATTGAAAGCAAATCAGCGATTTGCTTCGTCTATAAAAGGAAAAACAAAAAATGAAATGTATCAATACTTTTATTTACCTTTTACTTTGTTTTGTTCAACTCAGACAGAACTTTTGGCAATATTTTCAGTCCTTAGTCCTTTACCTCGCAATGCGTAATGGATGTTTTGTTTCAATGTTGATCTTACAAACACCTTTAGCAAAAACAACAGCATACACCATTTACTATTACATAGTATAAATAGTATTATACATAGGTATTTCTATTAGGTTGGCTATGCAATGGCTATTCAATTAATTCAATAGGTACGGAATTGTTTACTTTTACAACTGCTCTGCTATACTACAATTTATAGATGTGCAAAATCGTTTTTGCGTATAACTAAACAGCTTATATGATACTATGCTATATTGTAAGCTTATAAGTATTTGTAGGTGTACATGCGATGTATAACAAAGAAAGGGCACCTTACCTTACCCTTTAAAAAGTTGCAACTCGAGAAATATATCTCGGATTCGTTTGCAAAAACATTATCTAACAAATGTACTTGAGTTGTGGTTGTGGTAGTATGTATGATCGTAAGAATGACTAGTTTTTGCAAATATTTGCTTTCCTATTATCCTTATGGTATGAATAGCAAAGCGCATGCCCTATCTCACGGCGCGGTCTGTAGAACCACCCACTCGACAAATCAAATGTTTTAACGTGGACTCAGATTCATTGCAAAATTTTCAGCACGGATATTTAAAGATATTCTGGAAATTGGACATTTCCACGATTGATTGATCAGCCGTTCGGCACTGGCCAAGATAAAGCAAGAGTCCAAAATCGAAATCAATTAGATCAAGTCAAAAATCTATTTCAAAATAAAGAATATAATTTGCCACTTAGAAAAATTAAGGTACTATTAAGATATTTTGTCACTCAACTTCCTTATAAAGTCAGCCGTATTGAAAATTGGGCATTTGAATATTTCAATTAAAGTTTGAGTTTTATTGATTTCAGAATAAAATGCGTGGACTTCATCTATCATGTGTATGCGTCCATTTAGCTATAGTCTGCATAGCTTTTATTCAATTAATCGGTCTCAGCGAAGGCAAAGGACTTAAGGAAATAACATGTGGGAGTGTATTCAAACTCATGAACAATGCATTTAAAGTTAGATTACATTCACATGATATTAAGTATGGGTCGGGGTCAGGCCAGCAGTCTGTCACTGGAACTGATATTAAGGAGGACGTCAATTCTAATTGGGCTGTAAAAGGAACTGCGAAATGGCCCTGTAAACGAGGGTAAACAGTTTATAAACACAGAAAATGGCATTCCGGTACTTACGACAAATGTATTCTTACATATTCTGCAACCGATTTGTTTTTCCTTTAGGGAACCAATTTCTTGTGGCTCAAAATTAAGACTGGAGCATTTACAAACGGGAAGGAATCTTCATTCGCATTTGTTTTCGTCTCCCCTTTCTGGCCACCAGGAAATCAGCGCTTTTGGAGAAGGTGGTAAGTAATTGTATTGTATGAATGAAATCACATATGAAAGTAAATCCCGATTCCAGAGATTCTGCGGATTTATAAAGTGAATAGGATTTTATGATAATGGTATATGTTAGGTGAAGGAGATTCAGGAGATGTTTGGGAAATCGTTTGTAAAGGAAATTCTTGGCAACGAGATGAATCTATACAATTCAGACATGTTGATACGGACGCTTATCTGTCAGCTTCAGGAAATACGTATGGACGTCCTATTAGCGGGCAAATGGAAATAGTTGGCCTTTCACATTCCGACTCCTCTAGTCATTGGACAGCAATGGAAGGAATCTTCATTCATCCCAGTGAAATGGGGGCTGGGGGAAATCATCCAGAACACAATGAGCTGTAGCCGTTTCAATTATTTATTTATTTTTCACGTTCTTACAGTTGTATATTATATGAATGTGTAGGCATACTATGAGTAATTAGTCGAATAATTAAGTATAAATAATAGTTAAGTTTAAGTAGGTTCAGTTAAACTTTATATAACCTTACAAAACCCAGTAAATTGTTCCTCTTTAGTTTTACTGTTTAAAAGAGTTTTCCGAAACCTGAATGAATGCCTTAAGTTGTTGTTACTTATATTAACGTTAACAAAATTTATAACTTAAAAGTTTCTCTATAAGTCTGTACCGCACTAAATTTCTAAAATCGTAGTTTCGCAGCACTAAACAATATTTATTGTCAATTATGTTAATAGCATAGCCAAAGCCATTTCATGTTTATAAATATTTTCTGTTTTCCCAATTTAGTGTTATTAGGAATTCAGAGTATAAATTGGTCCTTAAAGGGACCCTAGGCTCACATCTAATAAAATTTGTTTTAATCTCTAACAAGCTCTCATTGTTTAGCAAACACACTCATTCTACATCCCAGTTTTTTTCGAAAGGTTAAGCCCTTTACTCATTCAGTTTTGCGTACAAATAAAGGTGGTATACAATTGCTTCACACTCCAATTGTACACTAAAAATTGTACCCAAAATAATTTTTACAAAAATTGAATATGCAATATTTATTTATTGTTCTGTTTGTTTAATTATAAGGTATTACGTATGCAGTATTGCGTATAATATTCGTCTTGTAGGTGTAAGAAATTCTGTTTTGTTTATGAGTGCAGGTGGACATAGGAAACATAACATATAAGGATTGCATTGTGATAGATAATGTATAACTTATTTAATATTTGCTATTAATTACCAGTTTAGATTTAAACTAGTATTACATGTATTACATCAATTACATCACGAACATTTGATACTTACCACAAATTTACAATTTCGATGTACTGTACTCACGTTAAGAATGTCGTGTTGCGTGGGATGAAAAATTTGTGTATCATTAAGCACATACAGCATGATTTCTTCTGAAATTGATTTGAATGGACATTTTTAGGGATATCTATATCAATTTAAGTTCCAAAAGATCTACCTGAGAAAGAAAGGATTTATTTATTTCGAAAAAATTATCAGTTAGCGGAATGACGTGGTTTGTAAATCGTGATTGCGTGAATAAAAAATGATTTCAAAGGCACTGTAGACTACAGAAAGTGTTATTTCATTGCGAAGAAATAATTTTGCACCCAGAAAACAATTATTCGTGAAATTGTTTCGGAATTGTTTACTGAAAACTTTCTCCAAGAGAATGTTGAGACAATTAATAATAGAAGTAGTGGTTCATTGAAGAAATATACTCGTTACATTTCATAAGAGTGATTATGAAATGGATTTATTAAGATTTTTGGACTTTCGAAAAACTTTCTTCAAAGAGAAAGTTATGGCCAATGTTATGGCGAAAGTTTTTAGGTTCATTGAAAAATATGATCGTTGCACTCCATGTCAATAAGAATGCAAAGATGATCCTCCAATTTGAGATACCCTGTATCCAGAATAAATAAATGTAAATTATGGAGCTAACTGTTCCCAAGGCTTTTACCAATGGCATTATTTTATGTCGTGTCCACAATTTATTTCCATGCAGCATAATTTATTCAATGAATTCTCACTACATTTTAGATCTTTATGCAATAAGTACTATAACGAATGTATCAGATTACAAGACCAATATCGCTGACAGTATATAAATCTTATTCAAAATCTGTAGTCAGCTCAGCATACATCATAGAATAATGAAGCATTTGAAAGAACCAATCCTTGTTTCCCTTGTAGTCACCTACCATTAGAAATATTACACCTCTGCTGCAATTATTTCCACAGTATTGTCATCGTAAACCCATATTAATCACTAAACCGAAATGGAAGCAAGATATATGACCGATTTAGAATGGAGAATTTGTCATGCAGTTAACATCTATATTTTTAAGAATGGAAATGATATACAGACTCCAATTCTGGTTCATATACCACCAGCAAGGAAGAAGAATATGCAAAGTGTAATGAATACGATCCAAGAGCGTGTCTCTTACCCGGTGGGCTACGCAAAGACTCTGTACACGATGGACGGGAGAAAAATACGTCACCCCTGTGAACTGGAAATGTATAATAACTACGTTGTGGCCTCTAATTTCGAGAAAACCTTTAAATGCGTCGAATACGGTAGGAAAAGGTCTCCCCTCCTTATTCTCAATAAGTTCTCGAAACACATCCGTGTCCTTAGGTTGCAGAACAAAAACTATGACCAGTGGCTAATCAAAAAACGAGAAGTAATAATAAAATTAATTATTAACTATTACTTAATTGACAATATCTCATAGTAAGTAAGTAGGTTTTCTTAGAGTGAGCAAAATTGGTAATAATGTAGCAACAATTTTTCTTGCTCAACCGTTTTGAGATACCAGTGCAAATTAAGTAACTTATACTAAAGCATACGTCAAAGTTAATCTACCACAATTAATACTAAAATGACAGTTATTTTGCTTACCTTGTATAGATAGGTTCGGAACGTCCTCAATATGTTTACCCTGAAAGGTACATCCATGAAGGGATTCTTCCTCAGGATCTCCCTGTAGACCGTATGGGAAATACTTACGTCCCTAACTGTGATGTGGACCTAAATGGACAAGGGCAGGGGTACGATTTTCTATGTTTGCAATAGTTGCTTCAATTGAATTGCAGAATATACTTAATTACTAAATTGAAAACAAGTAATTGTAATTTTATACTTACAAAGATACGTTGATGGACCTGTTAGTGGGAGAGGTCAAAATCGGCAAGATTACACTGTGAACGCATTTACAACAGAACTAGATCCTATTGCCGAATATTTACAACATATAAAGCCAAATGAAGATGAAATGCCTGATGTCAGTAACAAATTTAAGGTAGATGAAGATCAAATGTTCTACAAACCTCAGAAAATATGGGTAAGAACCTACGAAAAGTAGCTTTCTTTGCAATATTGACAAAAATAGGCGCATAAATACTGAATTTTTTGACATCCTTCAGCGAACAAAAGGAGTGCATGACAAACGAGAAAAATATCCTCCTCTGTTCGGAAAGGCTTCCGATGTTGTCAATGCAAATATTCCAAGTGTTATTATTGAGGAAGAAACTGCAGATACATCTGAGCTAGAAGATATCAATGATCGGGATATGGAGGGAGTAGAAGATATGTACGAAACGAAAAATAGTGATCTGGCCAGTTTAGAACAGAAAACCGGAAATCCAATAAATAAACCAGCGAAAAATAATCATCTAGTGAATGCGCAAGAAAGAAATACTCATCCCATAAATCCGAATGAAAAAAGTAACCCTCCCCTAAATCCACAAGACAGTAATAACAATTCAGTAAATACGCAAAATAAAAATAGTAATTCAGTAAATAAGCAGGTAAAAGTTAGAAATCCACTAAATACACAAGATAAATATAGTAGTCAAATAAACACGCGAGGAAAAAACAGAAACTCGGTAAATTCACTAGACAAAAATAGGAAAACTTCAGTAAGCACACAAGAAAGAATTAGAAAACCGGTAAATATGACAGAAGAAATTAGAAATCCAGGAATTACGCCAGTTAAAAACAGAAACCTGGGAAATTCGCCGGAAAAAAATAAAAAGCCAGTAGTAATTAGACATGAGATTCAACAGAAAATGTACACTAAAGAGAAAACCAGAAATACATTCAACGGACAAGAGAGAATTAAGAATCCTTTATTACCGAACGGTAGAAATGCAGTCAATTCACAACAGAAAATTAATTATCCTGTCTATTTACAAACAAAGAGTAGAAACGCACCCAATAGTACACAAGAACAAATTAATAATTCTGATTCTGGATATCTACCAGCAAGCAATAGTAACACCAGTAAAACCCAAGAAAAAAATAAAAGCCATGCCTATTTACCACCACATAGTAAGAACACCAACAGTGCACAGAAAATTAATCCTGCCCGCATTCAGAAGGAAAATGCTACATCCAATAAAAGGAAAATGCAAATTTTTTCTACACCTCCGAAAACAAAAAGAAAAATTGGGGAATCGTACACTATAATTCGTTCAGCCATAATGTGCCCTGTTAGGGAGAAACAGACGCAAACCGAGAGTATGCCTTCTGCCAGTGAGGTACATTCTTAAAAACTGTTAATAAAATGAATTTAAAAGGGAAATAGTACAAAAAGCCCAGAAAATAATAATTTCTTACGTACATTAGAAATTAGATTTTCTGCCATGAAATATTGATGTTAGCCTGAATATACTATAGTGCACCAGTAAAATAAAAGCAATTTGTCCCGAATTTCATTTATTTGGCATTTATGACAGTTTTCACTAATCTTTGTTATTTATTAATTTGCATTCAGGTAGATTCTGAATGCCCTCAGTCTGCAATTCCTGAACCTGAACGATACATCAGCTACGAAGGAATTTTTCCTGAGGATATGCATACCAATGATAACACTGAAAGTGCGTTTAGCTCTAACGAAGATGATGGTCCAAATACAGAAATGTAATTTTTCATTAAAAATGCTTTTCCGAATTTCTAAACAAAATAAATAAGTATTTGTCTATATTTAAAGCAGACAGTCTAAAAGATTCAACCACCCTAGTGGCCGACATGCACTTAGTTATAGACAAGATTATACTGTGCAATCATTTACGATAGAACAAGATCCAATTTCCGCATTTGGTCCATATTCAGAGCGAAACGATACCTCAGGAAATCATTCGGAAACAGTAAGACAGGATCAAGTGTTTTATAAGCCCCAGAAAAAATGGGTATTTACTTTTAATAAAGATTTAAGAAAAAGTTGTATATAAGCCATAAAACTAATAAGATTTTTCATTTTTGCATGCTTACTCAGCGGACGAAAGGGATAACTGATAAAAATAAAAATGCTCACCCTCCTCTATTCGGTAGAGCATTCGAAGTTCACACACCCTCCACAAATGAGGAAGAAATCAAAGATGTATCCGAAATGGAAGAAACAGTCGACCACAATTTTGAAGATGTACAGGAGGTTACTCCGAATAAATATAAAAATCCAGTCAGTATTCCAGAGAAAAAGAACATTCCCAATAACAGGAAAAGGTTTAGTCCTGCAGTAGTAGTGAAGAGGGTGCCTAGTGTGATTAAGAAAGCTTCATTTTGTAGGAAGATCAGTTCAATTGAAAGTAATCGCAAGATGAAGGCGAAACAAACTCAAACTGACAATGTTCTTTCTGATTGTGAGGTGATTATTATTCGTTGAAACAATTTTAGAGCAGTTGCAAACTTACTGTAGGTAATTTTTAATTAGTCATATTTTTATCTGAAAATGGATACTTCCTTTTTCGGTTCTATCGGGTATAATCAGCAGAGAATTTCAAAACCCTCTAAATCCACGAACCCCAAACGAAGTATTCATAAAGGGTTTGAGACTAAGAGATTGCCAGTACACCAAAGCAAAAGGAATATGCAGATTCCCCATTGCGATCAAGAATCTGCCATACACCTGTATGTCATTTCCAGAAATTCTTTACAAATAATTATATGATAATGAAATTAGAATTGTGTGCATAAATTTTGAGTTATAATGCAGAGACGGGGTTATATCGACTACTTGTAGAGATCAAGAATCATCTACCAATAGTAAGCAAAATAATGCAACTAAAGACTCGTGCACCTTGGTAGAAGATCCTTTAGCCAAATATTTAAGAATAATAGAACCAAATGAAAAACCGGGAAGTCATGTTAAAGAGAAACTTAAGAGATTAGAACAAGACCAAGTGTTTTACCAGCCACAGAAGAAATGGGTGAGTATGCAATTTTTCTCACAAAAATAATTAGCAACCATCTATTCCCAAAATTTTAGATTTGTAAACCCCCGTGTTTTAATTTTTCCTTTTCAGCGTTCAAAAGGTGTAGTAGACAAGAGTAAAGATAAGCACCCTCCTCTGTTTGGAAGAGCTTCCGATGTAAATGCAAATTCAGGGGTAAAGGAGAAAGAAATACAAGATATGGCCGTGGCCGTACTTGATGAAGTTGGTCACAATTGGGAAGATGTAGAAGAAGTAAACGATAATAAACCAGATTACCTAGTCAGCACGATAGAAAATGCAAGTAAAGATAACAAAAGGAAAAAGTCTATCACTGTTGCACAAAAGAGTTCGGGTAAAGCAGGAGAATCCTGCAAGATAACTATAACATTCTAAAGCTAACGATAACTTCAGAATAAAGAAACTAACCGAAAATGTCCGTCGTTCGTGTGCTAAGGTAAAGAAGTACACCTATTAACTGCCAAATTAATGAGAACTGGAAAACGAAAAGTTGTCTGACAATTGACAGTATTTATTTGGTTTTTTATTTTACAAAGGCACACGGCACACCACATATTTCCAAAGTATATCCGTCCTTAGCTTAACACCAACTAAACCAGCTTTCGATAGAGGTACCTAATATTTGATATACAGTTACTGAATATTTATTAGGTTATAATACATACAGACTAATTTGTATAACAATGATATATAAGTACTTGTAACATTTAATTGTACGATTTATGTATAAGATTGTATTTTCTTAACTTATTTATTTGTAAGTTACACTTTATTTAATTATCCTATCTATATTTAATCGTAAATGTAAATATTTCAAGTGATTCCAACTATCGATACATTTATAAATCGGAATAGCTTTCTTTATAATTCTAAATATTTGTAAATATTTCATTTGAAAGATTTATACTATATGTAGGTACTGTACCTATCTTTGTCTAAACGCTGGCAGCGACTCAAGGTACTATGCGAATACCGTCAAACAGCTCAGAAATACAAATATTGTCTGACCCAATCCTCGATGTCATTTATACCTATTGGGAGTCAATGAAGCAGTCAGCATTTCTTATCGATGTCAAGTCTGTCTTTGTCTGTGTCATATCCACTGTCTTAATAAACGTATAGTCTCACCCTCAAAACAACACTTGTGTCCTAAATATATTTATTACGTACTATAGAACTGAGTTCGTAGGTATACCGGGTATTCAGAAATTAACCTGACAAGGAATTTCTGCCCGTATTCTCTGGTAACCTTAATAAATGGTAATCTTGAAGAACTGATCTTCACACTACTGTATAAGAACTATGTTACTAATATAATAACTACGTGTAGATATACATTGTGTAACATCTAATCTAATCTAAATTACTAAAAAAAAAGGGAAAAATTATTTGTGAAAGTATTGAAAACAACTTAAAGTAAGTCTAGTAATAGTATTATGTATTATGTACTATGTACAATACAAAGATCATATTTATAAAAATGATGACAATGACTTTTCAAAGCTTATTCATAAATTTGGTTTTGATACTGATGTTGGGATTTCAAATTGCATATTGCGATTGAGATCTATTGTAGGAATCTCCAACAACGGGGTTTGGCGAAGTTTTAATTAAATTGTTGTGTTGAGGTGTCGAGTTTCCCGTTAGTACACTTTTGAGCAAATCTGCAAAAATACATAAAATCATTTTCTTAAAATCGTTTTCAGTAAATCTTTGAATGCAAAATGAAATTAATTTATAAGTCAGTTTATACATTAATGAATATGAACTTGACATTAACTTAGTTATACTATTTCTATTTATTTCAAAAACATTTTTCTGAGAAATTATTTACCAGTAGTAGGAGCAGGAGCAACTGCAGAATGATTGTTGTGGTTATTAGTGCTGACATTGGAACTTTTGGAAGATCTATTACCAACGCCAGTTTTTGGTTTACGTTTTCTGGTTTGAATAGTATCCTTTCTCATTGCTTTAGGTCTGGCAATTCCATGAAGCTTAAAGTATAGACCACAAGCATTGCAAACTGGCTCTCCTTGATGGTTACGTCGCCATAAGGATGTCTTCTCCGAAGAACAATTGGAGCACAAAAGGCCCATCCGCCTAGAAGCACTCTGTTGCATTCACAAATACGATATATTAATTTATTTATGATATCGAATTACGACACAGTTAGCACAAACTAATTACACAAACTAAAAGTGCAAAAGCATGCAAAACTACAAATATTACAGTAAAGGTAAAAAGCATAAAATCGAGAGACATGCAATGACAGAGACAGTAGTGTTACTAAAAAATTATTTGGGAAGTACAAAGGAATATCGGAATATGTAGGTCAAAAAGTTAGTAAACTGTAAATGCATAGAATATATTATATCAACTGTTTAAAATATAAGGAATTAAACAAAATAGAGTGCATGTTATGAAGAATGATTGAAAACCAAAGGTTTTGTAGTAATAAGAATGCAACATGGAAGTTTTACTAATTGGTAATATTTGAATAATGGAAATGAACAAATATTATTTCGGAAACTCATTTCTAAGTACGTGCATACACTGATATGAAAATATCTACATAAAAGGATCTCGTTTCATGTGAACACGAGACAAGAAAATAAAAAACGTCAGCATTTAGAAAAGAAAGGTGAAATTCAAAAAATAAATCAAAAAATAAAACCAACGTACCAGTCTTTGCTTAGGCTGCGTCGCAAATCCGTCTCGCTGACTCTGTTTTTGACAGTAAGACCCTGAACCTGCATATAAAAAAATAAAGACGGATTTACGACGGGAATACAAATTGTTTTCATAACTTTCAGAATTTCAGGCTATTATTTTATAACAATAATTCATATTCCCTCTATAATTCGTTAACTACTTTCACAATATGCTAGCATAAATCAAAATATTAAGTACGTACTCTAACTAAATTCTTTTCAAGTACTTTTACTTTAATAAATGCAAATAGGCTTCCCTTTCTCATTCTTCATACACCACAGAATAATATTTACACATAATGTGTTCTATGCATATATGGACGATAATAATAATGCAAGGAGCAACTGGGTAACTCTTCCAGTAATACGACCGTAGTTTAGGTTGCAAATAAGTTTAGCAGGACTAGAAAGAATTCGTGATTTTTCATGCGTGCACTTAAAATGAACCCAGACATTAATCATGTCAATTTCCACAAAGGTGGATTGAAGTGTTTATAAGTAATGTGATGGGGAAGTGTTAATATAAAGCGGACATGAAGAGCGGATTATGGAATCTCACTAGTCGTTTAGGCTGTTTGATCAGAGGACGATTCATCCCATTCATTTTATGATAGAGACCACAAGCATTGCAAAGATAATGGCCAGTTCCATCTCGTCGCCATAGAGGTGTAGAAACTGATCCATTCATGTATGACAATAAACGTTTGTAATATTAATGTTCGCCGAAAAAAATCATACATTTTAAACCTAAGCAGTGTACTGTACAAAGATACTTTTTACGAAATTGAATTAAAATTACTGCATGTAATAATTTACCGTTCAATAGGTAGTTAAACATGTCTTTTTAATTTTAAGTTTTTAATGAAAATAAATAATAAATGAATAAAGTACACTTTAAGAACGCTTTCTGTTGGCAGCATTTATATAAACTATCAGAATTTGCAAAGAAAATGTGGGGAAGTTCAGCACTACTTCTAAAGAAATGATGTATACCTGCACCACAGTTGACACACTCGCGAGACTCAGGACCACACCAATCGTATTCCGTTTCTAATGAATCAGTTCCTTCAATTCATATAATGGTTACATTATTCACACAAATATTTTGTTATTGTTACGTACGTTTCATCCATATGTAAAAGCTGTTAATGTTCTAACGCTAAAATTCTTATAGCCGAGATTGCTCCAAAACTTTTCAATAGCAGTTATGACAATGATGCATTATATAAAATGCTACCATAAGATGACAAGAAAGTGTTTCACTTCAAAACATTATCTTCTAGAAGGGTACAAAATTACATGTTGTTGATTACAAAGTGTCAGAAAACCAGCACAACAAAGTGTCAAGTAGATACTGCATACAATGTACTACATTATGCTAATGTCGAATGATAGTAATACATGGTATACTACTAATGAGTAATGATCCTTACGTGAAAACATATTATGGACATAATCGTTGGAAACAAAGCAACCAAACCTAAAGGAAGGGTTCAACAAATTAAGGGTCTGTTCGCTGTACTGTCTACTGTTATATTCGTACAAGATAAGCAACCCGGGCACTTGTAGTAATGTATGATATAGCAATAACTTTATGCTTATACTAACTCATAAGACAGAAGTTTACAAATAAGAAGAGGGTTCCTCGGTGTGTCAAAACAAAATTTTTTAAATGGAACATCATAATTGTCTGATGCTTACAAATATGCTTTTAACTATATTTTTCAGTATAGTTCAGCAAATCAGTATACAATTTAACTACAACTCCAAGGAAATTACCGAAGCACACAAACTTGATTTCAAGTATAATTTACCTAATGATGTACATGCGTTGTTACATAATACGCAAATATGAGATATTCGCAAAGAAATCTAATGTAACTCCTGGACAAAATGGAAACCACATAAAAGAAACGGAACGGAACGTAAGGGCATTTGCTTTGTCATTTTCTGAGCAATAGTTCAATGTACAACCTATAATACTTACAACTCCATATCTATATAGAAAAACGAAAAACTAATACAGATATAACTACTACGAATAATTTCATCTCTTTTCCTAATAAACAAAAAGCCAAGTTCTGCGGTCAATTGAGCAGTTTACGTTAAGTGGTTTAACGTAAAACGAAATGTTTTGGTTAGGCATACATTACAGTTACTAACTAAAGTAAGTATTGTCGCATGCAACGTGTAGGAGACAAAACAAAAAATAATTCTGTTAAGCAAAGATAACCAGTCGGACAACATTAGGACAAACACAATTTACATTTCTGTTCCTTTCCTTGCCCCTTTGGTTTGACTTACGAGGAATCAATCCAAATGACCTAAACGTATAGACAGTACCACACATTAATTCGTCAGCCGAAGCATTCCAATGAGTAACTGGTTCGTTTTTCTCATCTTTGTATGACTTGACCCCCTACTTAGAAAAGGCAGTGAGCCACATATTACTTATTAGCAGCCTTGTCACATTCGGTGTCATAATGGCGAAAGTATGGACTCCACGGCTTTAGTGTCTTTTCTTTGTAAACTACAGCTACAAATTACATTGCCAAAATTTACAAAGGTAATTAATAATAGGCCATCAAACAGACAGAATAAGACCTAAACTGTTTTCTAGTATGTATACTTAGCTCTCAAACTAATTTGTTCATAACTTGACTGTAATATGATGTTGATTTTGGAGGAAAGAAGGGATGAAAATGACCTGACTTGACTATAGGTATACACTGAGGACATCATCTCATAATCCCATAATTTTGTTTATTAACATACAATAATTATTATTCTGCTGACGTATGTAGGTATATATTTTATGTATAATACATAGCTATATCGTTTAACTCTCATTTCAATCATTTCTTATCTCTTGTTTTCAGATCGTTAGCTACATAATGTTGCGTACGCCAGGCTACACTTTACCATTTAGCTAAATACACCGTAAATGTAGGAAAATTTCACCATGCTACATACTTCCAAAGGACAAATTTTTACCAGTAGTTTCTCTGTCTATCATCCATTACCTTTTGATTAAACAAAATCCTCTACTTTTATTATATTAAATATTTTACTAGCTAAACATGAATAACAGAATAATAATAATATTTTAGTTTCCTTAAGCTTCCTGGTATGTTTGAAATTGAAGTCAAATCTATATAGAATAAGAAAAATCCTCACATAAATGCAGTTAAGCTCACAGAGAGCATTATACGGTAGTCAAACGAAGGATGTTTGCTTCTGTTAAGCAGTGAGTCGTTTTCTTGACTCAACCATCTTTCATTTCCTCCTTATCTTTGACCACCAAAAAGAAGATCTTACCATACTTATTCTGCTGTCTTATATTCTTTACTCTCTTTCTACTACTAGAACTACTGTGTACTACTCAGTATTGTCACAATTGTTTTGGTAATGATTAAGCATTACTTAATAAACCAAAATTTTTGTAACTTTTTTGAAAACGTGCATGCATAGAATTATATTATCCGCTTGATGAACTAAAGTGTCCATTAAATGAAAAAATACAGGCATTGGGACCAAAAAATGTAAAATATTCTTTCATTATAAACCAATAAACCATCTGCAGTAAGTAGAGTTGCGTATTTAGATATTTGGTATTCTGTTACGATACACTATTGGTAATGTACAGTACAGCGGAAGGTAAAGATGGTCATGTGAGAGAACTGACGGAAAAGGGGAGTATAAGTGAATCAATAGCAGTTGAGAATAGAAAATTAGGCAGGATGCTCCTTGTGTAGACACAGTACGAAACGAAAAGTCAGAAAGATAAGGAAGAAACTAGACTGATAATGATGTTGCTAATTAAAAGTTAATGAGTATTCCCTCCATCCTTCGAATGGAAATGTTGAAGAGAGACGGATTGTAAATTGTAATCCGTATTTACATTTCGTATGCAATGACTGTGGTCTACAATTCTTTGTAAAACCATTTCCAGGCATTCCTTCTCAAGCCAAAAATTATTCTTAATGCACCGTGTTAGCTATAATGAAGCAATACTTTGCAATTAAACATTAATGTAATAGAGGAAAACGTAGAATAAGCATATTCATATACTACATTCAAAATGCGTAAAATGTTAGCTTCTAATTTACATCAATATTAACTTTGGATGTATGTATTTTGTGGTTAAATCACCATTAGTTTCTTATGTCCTTATGTTTTTGTTTGTGGTGTGGTGTATTTTTCATATAGTATAACTATTTCCATCATGGACGACGGAGGATGTGCATATGTTGTCCTATTGTCTATGTCTACTCTATTGTTACTCTAATAATATCAGAGGCAACCGCAGACCTCACCACGACAAAAAATATCGGCCTACGAGAGAACCGATAAATATTATCACCGTTTCTTCGTACAATAACCACAGCCATGCTATTTTCTACTACCAAAATATGCGTCTCCAAATCTGACTCCAGCCTTCGAATTCTAAATCCTCTTTCAACACTGGGTACTTTAAGCATTGCAAGTCATGCTAAATCTTCGTAAATGATTAAATTGATTACTGAAAATAATCAACCTAAGGAATTTCTAAACACGACTACACGACTGAGCAAAACAATTCCCAATATAAAATTAAAAGCATGCACGTTTGTATGTATGTTAATCAAAGTTCTACTCATGTTTATTAGGGTAACAATGCAAACATTATTTCAAGTCTACAGGAACATAAAAACGGAATTATAATTCGGAAACCTTCATTAGGATTTTAGGGAATGCTAATAAATAAATATTAACTCATTTCTACATACTACATGCAAAATTTTAACCAAAACAACTTGTATTTAATATAGCAATATTTAATTAAGCAATAGCAAGCTAACTTAAATTATTATTTCGCTATTTTTCTAAATAACAAGACATCATAACATGCAGATTGTTTTCGCTCCGCTTTGTTTTACACAGAAATACAATGCACTACGTGGTAACATGAATTCTGAATGAACGGAAACATTGAATGTGGAACGAATTAAAGTACAATGTTTGTAAGCGTGAATTGATGGACTAAAAATCTCAATTCACATTAAATTATATGCAGTTGACAAAGTCACGTCCGCACGTAACATATAATGCTTACTCTCGGTGAGTAAATTAGTAATAATGTCAATCTAAAAAGATGTTATGATGCCTTCTGACAGCTTAATTACAAATAGTGTACACGTTTGCATTGTGAATGCAAGGACTAAAGTTCTACAAACTTGATCTTTCAAAATATTGCTCCCCACCTCACTTGTATATTTTGTGTTTCATAATGCAGTGCTGTAGTTTTGTCAAGAGAGCTTATTTATATTATTGTTAAATATTTATGTGTCTGCTTCTTTCGTTTCGGCATTCTGTAAAACGCTGTATTATATTGTTTAAAGTAACTCAAAGCAAAGCATCCAAGACAAACTAAACAACAAAATAACTGACGTATGTAATAGGTTAGCTAATAAATTATTAATTGTGCATTCATTGACAAAATTTTCATATCTATATTCTGCATTTATATTCATACGAAGCAAGGAATCGGGATAAATAAAAAATGCTTAAAAGAACCCAACAACTTATCTCTGCACAAAGATTTACATTTTAGTCACGTATGATCACCAACTTTGAATTGTAAACATTAGCTCATACACATATATTTAATGTATTGTATTTTCAACGTGAAAAATTAGACCATATTGACAAGAAGCCAATCTCATTCGCATACAGATGCAAATAAAAAAGTTTAGTCTAACACTTTTAAAATGTATAAATGCATATTGAATTACTTTGTTTAAAAGGGGGCAGTTAGAGACGAGTTTTACATAAACACACACAAAAGCATTCCATTCTATGCCTAAATAAATAAATAAATAATACTGCAATTCTAAGGAAAAGCCACGTTTTGTATACAAATTCCTTTGTGCTTCAAGGTTCTTGCACAAAAATCACCACACAAGTTTACATAACATTTACAAGAAGAATGTCTGTTCAGTTGTGAGACTTAGTAAATTTACTATAGCTCCTTTCAAATTCAAAGAAACAAAATGATATCTAATCGTACAACCAAACTAAAAATGTGTCAAATGGAGGAAGTTCCGAGTAAAATTGCAACTTTCTTCCCGCAAACATAGAGAATTGATTAGGCAGTCCACTCAAATCAAGTAAAAGAATTAGCACAAACCAATGAACAGTGATTATTAAATTATCTACAGAATGTGGCATTTATGTGGCTGGTTAATACACAAATCATTGGTACCTACGGAACAGAAATAATGATAATCGGTTCAAAAATAGAAATATTTACTATTACTTTTTACAATTCCAGACTACTATTTGCTCAAAAATAACCAATTAGACATAAATGCCCTAATTATAGTGCAATTACACTAGATTATGTAAATTTCTTAGCGCACCAGACGAAACTATAATGTGTGATTGTCCTGTACTACTACTAAGTGTCACAAAAAGCAACACAAAACCATATTCATATCTTATCATTTTGTCAAATCCTCAAACGTCTATACTTTGCAAAAATTTGGTATGAAAATAATGAGGATATCTTGCTCCTGTGGTAATTTACAGATATGTATCGTTACAAACAAAAGGCGTAGTTACACGTGATAATATTAAATGGAGTTGTCAAGTATAAGCTAACTGGCTGAAACTAATTCCTGATACTCCAAAAATACTATAAGTACTACCATACTCGGCCTAACAGTTAATTTACCTTTTTATCATCATGCATAGCTGTAAATACAAATGAATAGTAACGTTTGTGTTACATGTATATTATTTTCAACAAATATTAATGCTGGAGATAACCTATTGAAAAGAGCATGCGTGCGGTCAAGATAACTACATATAATGGGATTAAAGGCAGGCATGCTTATAATAAGCTATCTAAAATTCATTCATCAATTTTGATAGGGTTATCGCCTCCTCTGAGAATTTAAGTACCGCTAATGTCCCTTTTATTAAAACCGATATGATACGAACACTTTTTGATTAGATATCTATTTATTTACACTTTGACTTTCTAGCCAAAATATTACCTATGTGTTTACATGCCTTCGAACAAGGATCCTTGTTAAAGTCACATATGTTGCATTTTAAATTTGATATGTAAGTATTCGATAAAAACAAGCCAGTCCATTTTCATGAACTATTTCAGAAGCAATAGTAGAGAAATAGTAGACATAAAATAGAGCAATTTTATATGTACAAACGACACGCCTATCTATTCCAACTATTATGGTTATATGACTGATTAGCCTCAAAAAGAGTAAATCTCAAAATCAAATGACTCAGTGTGATGTAAAGACGGAGCTTGTCAATTTTCTTATGTTTCTGTAAATGTCATATAGTGTAATAAACTTCATCAAAGATACTTACCATTGACGAGAGAAGATGGCCCTTTTCCACCTCTATTTGGCTGGGCCACAATATTTGATATGGGCTGTCCATTATAAGACATGGAGGACGGGCTGTTAGATAAACTTGAAGGTGTTCCTCCATTTCCATAGGCTCCTACGCAGAAATTAGCTACATCGCCGTAATTTCCAAGCCATTGAAAATCTGCTTGACTATAAGCTGTATGAATAAAAAACCAAATGAGCATGACTGATGATCGTGAACTAAACTTTTTCTTTTAAGTATGCATCCTCCCCCTGCATTAGCATTATCTGACCCTGTTCTTGTGGAAAACATTCATTAGAATGCAAAAACGGAAACTTACGATTAGCGTATGGATGAATGCCTCTAGTAGCTGACCCGAAGAAGCCAGGAAGCTTATTTGTTTGCAGAAAACCGGACTGGACCTTATAGTTATCGTCCAAACCTTAAGGAATGGAATAGAAATATTCAAATAGAGATGAGAATGAATGAAAAGTTAAGCGAAGCAAAGCAATTTATTATAATTTTCAAGATCAATTACACCAAGTAATAGTATTATGGAAGTTTTCGTTGGTTAGACTAATGAAGCAAAAGCAACTCAATTATCATAAATTATCAAATGAATGAAAATATGGAATCAACCTGCTAGCTGTTGCAGAGAAGGAGAATGTTCTGGAGCCTGGGTCATGTACGGGTGAAATAAGGAATTGGGGTAAGGGCCATGATGGTCGATTGTGCTGTAGTACATTGGCATTGACTCGTCCAATCTGTTCAGAAATTAAAAATAAATAATTATTTACTACACAATTACTGACTACTAACTACATACTATTCGTCGTATGACAAACATTACATTCTATCTGGTTACCCAATGAATATCCTTATTCTTGGCTAGAATCAATGTTAATACTTTCATTCATGAACTATGAACTTTAAATGTTGGATGAAGAAACATTAATAAAGAATAAACAACAGAGCAACAATCTAATGGTGTTTAATATACCTTTTATATTATTATATTTTAAGTGCAAAGCAAAATGATGAAGTAAAGTAAACCAATGAGTGCGCAGTCAGTATTTCTATGTAATTAAACATGCAAAATCATTTAGGTAATACATTTTTATCGTATATAATTCAACATTTAGCTTTAACGCAGATCAAAGCACAAGAAAATCAGCTAATGGTAACTTTCAACATACAAACAATTTTCACATTTTTATTTGCTTCTTATAAATCTTATATAATTTAAAATGATGTGTGACCTTAGCTGACCTCTGTCATCCATGTTTGAATTGACCTCTTCACTCCATAAACTCAACCATGTCCATACAGTAATTAAATATATCAATGTGAGTTTAACTGACAGAGATGTAAGCAATATATTATTCGTCTACAAAAATTGCTAAAAATATGTGAACCTTCAAGAAAGTAATGGTTTTAAATAGTGTACATACACAGTTATGTACGATTATAATTCATGGAGAGCATCCTTATTAGCAAATCCAATAAAAAGTTAGAATGTTAATGCTCTTCATCCCAACGGATTAAATGGAAAAAGGAATATATTAATATTGCTTAAATGAATAAAAATTTTGTATTTCTATTTATGGTAAAGACTTACGTTTTAAAAAATGAAGAATTTCTCATGCTGTTAGCAATCATGTAATAAAAGTTACTAATTCTAGGAAATTCCAATTAAAAGAAAATTTGAAATTCGCTCCGCATACTGTTTATTTTCAGTTAAACATTATCCCGGCAATACTAACTAAAAAATGATACACGAAAATTGTATGGAAAAGAAGCGTTGGTTTTAACTTCTGGAAACAAACTATAGTTCAAGATTAACACAGTATAAATAAAAGTAGAAAACTGGTTTTCTCATGCGAATAACAGAAGAAATGTCTTTCCCTGTCTACTAAACTTCTTTGTTTTCGTGGATAACTAGTTGATTTTCAATAACGCACACATAAAACAAAAGGAAAATTAAATGAGCTTAATTAGTAAAATAGTAAAATATGTTACCTGTTGCTGGAAGTGACGATGCTGTGCTGATGATCTTCATTGTGATTGTTGGCGTGACTATTATTGCTGTTATTATGATTGGCATGACCGTTGTTAGCACTGCTATTATGATTGTCATTATGATGACTGTTATGACTATTATTATGATGATGATGATGAAGGTCATGAAGATCCAGTACATTTGGTTTTTGGTCAACTATGAAATTATGGTGAGTATGAGAATCATTTTCAATAGTTCCTTCGTCATGTTGTCCTTGGCCATGGTGGCCCAAATGATGAAGGTGGTGTTCGTCATTGATGGCGAAATAGTTGATAAACTTATTGTTCATAATGGAGCTGTGAATAGCATGTGGACTATTATTGTTATTGTTACTATTATGGTGACTATTCGCGTCGGAGTGATTGTTGTTGTTGCAATTATTGAGGTTGTTGTGAATATCGACGCTACGAGATTCGACAATGACACTGGGATGGCACTGAGACAATACGGTGGCAGCTGTGACAGCAGCGGCAGAGATGGACGGCAGATTGGTGCGTCCTTGAGAGGAGACGGACGAGACTATTGAGTCGGAAGATTCGGAAAGATCCGAGTTGTCCATTGCCAAAAGTTGGTTGGCCAGCAGCGGCTGGTGTTGCTGGTGAGGAATGGTATTGCTGTGGTGCTGATGGTGGTGGTGGTGAGTATTGGTGCCGTGAGAGTTGAAAGGTGAATGGGAAAGAAGGTCCGGGCCAATGGGCGAGGATGGCTCTGCGGACATCGGAGGGGACGAACCAATCGCACGCTCAATCATTTCGGCTTGATACCTAATTAGCGATAGAAGACAATTATATAAATAACACTGATCGAGTGACTGACTGAACTTCAACTCAACTATCACCTCACTCCTGTCACAATACACCTAAACTAGATGTAACCGTGCACACAACACATGTTCCCCAAATGATAATCCACGTCAACATCACTCATACATGTGATAATTAGATATCTGCCCGGAGTTAACGCGTCTTCAGTCTACAACTCACAATTAGCATGTATTTCTATTACTTTCTTTGCTTTTCCTCCATTATCAACCATCTTATCTCAAATTAAGCCTCTACTCCTTAATCTTCATACATAATAGTAGAATCATTTTATTATGAACACAAGTTAATTCCTACTCGTGCGTGTATTCTACGGTCTTTACCCAAATACACAGAGATAAAACCACCAATAAGTAAATAGTCAAGTCAGACAGACTGGTTATTAGAGACAATTGGAATTAATGCTGCAGAAACAGATAATAGAAACTTAAATAGCATCGCAGAGGAAGGAAAGAGTCGTCTTTAACTTCATTATCATTTCGTCACGTAATTAACCTTGAGTTTCAGCCTAAAACTGAAGCGTTACGTATCATCTCCTTATACTAACACAAATTAAGCATTAGTATAATACACCATTACGGTGTTGCTAACATTATTCTTCTCCTTATATCAACATTCGACAGTTCTAGTGTTCTAACGTGTTATTGGAATCTAAAGACATTTAACACTACGTCCTAGTAAATTCTGTGGGTAATTGTATTCTTAATAGCTTTCTTTCATGTCATAGTGATAATGGTCATTTGAAACCAAAGGGGACAAGCGAACACTAATCATATCTGCACTGGAACATCCCCCTACAAGAGAATGGGCCACGGGGGCAACACGGAACTAAATTCCAAGCAAACATTATCAAAACTAATGTTTAGTTTCTTATTGTCAATGTTATTAGTGGATTGGTTAATTACCTACATCTACATCAATTTCTTTGCTTGCACATGCTACTCAACATAGCTTAATACTTCAGAGAATCAAGGAAGTCAGCTTAATCATTTCTTAACCATTCATCCAATATCACTGGCTAATCTTGTTTTGCTACCAACAAATTAACAACCACATGTACATACACGCACGTACTCAAATTACCTGAAATACTTTAGTTTTAACCTTTTCGTTAATTTCAGGCAAACACGCACAACTGCTAAGTAGAGCTTTGCAAAGATGATTTAATTAATTGGAAAATATGCCTAACAGGATATATAAATATGCAATGCACATAAATAAGGTATTATGTATCTAGTAATGCACTACTATGTAATGCAAATGAATTTCCTTTCGGTTCTAATTCTTTTCACGTCTTATGCGATGTTAGTTAGCGTTGTGACATTTGCAGCAAATTCTACTTTAGATTGACGCTTTTGTACTTGTACTGTGTAGATGAAATGAATTTTAGAAAGTAGAACCATATTCTATTTGGTTACTTAAGTTATAATTGCTGTTTTGTATTTCTAGGGAGTACTTTCCAACGCTGTGGAATGCAGTGTTGAGTGCACTGTATAGTTTTACTGATATTCTGCATATTACCAAATTTGAATATTGAAATATCTGAGGACTCAATGTCACTTCAACTGAAAGTTCTCCAGAATCACTTCCAGCGTGTACAGTACACAGAGGACTACGTAAGCCGTGCAGGTCAAGGTGACTCCTTCGTCTTAGACTTAGGTTAGGTAAATGCGTACTGGCATTGCTAAGACTTCTGGATGTGACAACGCCAACCTGTCTTTTCCTCCCTGCACAGTGTAGTAAGTCTGCACTGGACTTAATCAGAAAATCTGGTGTCCTGTCAGGAGAATGGAAACTAAATGCCTATTTCCCTAAATTGAGGACCTGCGACAGATAATGTACCAAGTAGCGATAACAAAACTAATCGCTAGTACAATGTATTTATATAAAATTCGGGGACTTGTTTACACATAAGCGTGTAACATCATCATCATATGTTAACCATTTCAGATATGATAAGTCAACCAAATTGAAAAATACGATAAAATCAACTGAAATGAAACGGCACAGCAACCTGTTGCTCCAGAGTTTCTGAAATACTGATAAAGGGAGATATCCCCATTCTGATAGTCCACTTCACGTGCTTTTCTACTACTGACACACTGAATTCGTCTGCGTTTCTCAGACTAAATCCTCTGTAAATGACGTCTTTCGTATTGTAATAAGTAGTCAAACCTAACTACTAATCAGCCTTACCTTATCTTTAGACTCAATTTAATTCTCTATGTAGAATAATTTTGATTAGCTTCCGTTTCACTTTCTTTCTGTTTAGTTTATCCCATTCATCTATTCATTCATTCATTGTTTCGTAAACGAACAGTTATTGTTATGACATGACAAATCATGCGTTTCATTGTCTAAACGGGAAAGATAGGCCAATATTTATTTAATCGTAATTATTGCAAATAACTGAACGCAAGTTCCTGTGCTCTATTAAGGAATATTGCAATTTAATCTGTCTTTTCCATTTACCTGTCAATAAATACCTGAGGTAAATATAATTAGCAATATTTTTTATAAGTCTTGTATATCTAATGTCTACAGAATTAGTTTGGTACTGTGACTGCATTGACTTTGTCTACAGTATGTGCCTACTAATTACAGAATTACTAATTAAGCAACCAATTACTTAAGCCTCATATGAATGTGCATTATGGACAAGATAAATATCTATTAAGTTTCAAATATTTAATTGTACTGATTATTACTATGAATCATAGAAAAATATAAAGGAACTCGCTCGAACTAGATACACTTCTTCAATAAAGCTGCTTCCGCCCTTGCCTTCATTGCCTTGGTTGGAAGCATTTACAATTTTACAAATTAAGAAATGCTACAGCTCTGACCTGAGCTTTTGTGTATCTTAAAGTGGTAACATTTTGTAACAGGAGTACACCGTGGTAGTAAAGCCAGCCAGGACCATTTCTAAATTAAGTTACCAATTTGGACTGAACTATACATATTGTATATGAAATATATGTATTTATGTATTATATAAACGAAAAGCAGAGACATGGAATCATCGTGTAATTAATATGCATATCTCACTAAATGTAAAGCTGAAAACTGAGTTTTCATTACTTTAAAGGAAAAGAGGAAGCATTTAGTAGTGACATGTGAGGAGAGGAAGACTTGATAGTCAAACTAAGTGTATGCCATTGAAAACAGGCAGCTAGGACAGAACTCCGAGGTCAAAAGGGCTGAGAAACTGGGAGTCATAATTTATGATGATCGTGGTAACATTTTTATGACTTTTACAGCCTCCTCTTTTAAAACTCTTACTAATAGCTAAATCACGTCAGTCTCTCACTCTCCTGAAGGTCCTTAAGCAACTTGTGTCTTAACATAACACACTAAACCGACAGAACTGGGGTATTGTTAGTATTGTAGTTGTCAATAATATTAGCAGTAAAAAGTGAACAGAATGATGAAACAAGTTCCAGTGTCAACATTACAAATATCTATCATGTTGGAACTGCAATGTTAAAGATTTTCTCAAGACCATCAATTTTGTTAGCCATCACATTCTGTTCCACAGTACTACGTTATTCCATTAAATTAACCCATCTGGTTTTTCTTCAGTATTACAATTAATTAATACCATACCTACGTGGTTTCATGAATATCTAAGTATACATTATTAATGATGATGAACTATATCATAATTAAAACTGTATATGCATACTCATGGCTCTAAAAGCAGTAAGGAGTCAAGAGAACCCTATGCCCTATATATACCTAAATGTGTACCTATATGCAAATGTTAGTGGACAGTAGAAATGAACATAATGTACTTAAAGGCAGTAAAGAACTTTTGAGCGTAATGAAGAGAGAATAAAATGGAATGACGTAAAAAGATGGAGCATAAGTATATTAAGGATTATAAATGTAAAGGGTAAAATTGGAGATGAACTCTGTGTCTTTAGTGAAATAAATGATTTTGGTATGGATTTTTTGCCCTGATTTGGTTGCCTTCGCCCAACTGTGCAGTAGTTACAGAGTAAAATGTAATGAAATGGAATTGAATGTTGTGTGCAATGTAATGGAAGGAGATATATGGAGGAGAGAAGGAG
Source organism: Yoshiicerus persimilis (assembly GCA_020352615.2). Taxonomy (NCBI): domain Eukaryota; kingdom Metazoa; phylum Arthropoda; class Collembola; order Entomobryomorpha; family Tomoceridae; genus Yoshiicerus; species Yoshiicerus persimilis. Next base: position 34,114,463 of record CM036943.2, on the reverse strand, counting down.
TAATATAGGAGACAGTACGACTTTGTTGCGACCTTTGACTTTGCTCTGGCTCCTTTATTATATTATGCAGAGTAAAGTTAGTCTGTTTCTCCTCTGCCGAACTTTGTCTTAGGTACATTGCATACATCTACTTACGTAGAAGGAGAAATATTCATATTATAAGTATTTAGCATGTTTGTTGAATAAATGCCTAAAAAATAACTACGAGTAGGACATAAAGACTTCATTTGAACGACACGACGACATTACACGGCGGAGGCAATGTGATGTGACATGACTTGATTTGACTTCTCTGTGGAAACACAGATATTCACAAGGATTTCAGTTCAGTTGAGAAAACAAGTGTCAGAGCAGAGCCAACACTGTGTGCTCTACTGGAGTCGTGAATAGAGGAGAACTCAGTGAAGGCAAGCCAAAGGGTTAAAATTTGCCCCTAAGTTCAACTACAACCGAAAATCGAGGGTTGACTCAGTTCATTTCAGATCATTTCATGTAAAGTAGCAAGTGAAACAACCAAACGAGACGTTTTAATGCTCTTTCTGCATTTCTCTATGTCCTTTCCTTCTCTATCCTCCTTATTTCCAGTTTTACTCACATGAGACATATGCACTATCACAATCCTGTGACTCTACAACTTCACCATTGACCACATTGACATTCACTACCCACTAAAACAGAATACTCTATATGATCTTTTTAAATGCTACAATGTCTTTCACATGAAGGTAATGTAGATACAATGTATTCATCTATGCTACATAATATACGCAGTATAATCAACGTTTCGTTTAGGACACTATTTTTATCGAATTATTAACAGTACACAAGGTCTTTCATGTCATGCTTATTAATAGGCAAATAGTTGATGTCAAAACTGTCGGTAAACCTTTGTGTACAATTCAAGCTGTAGGTAATTTAACTGAATTTTGTGGTTTATGACTTATATTTCTTATTCAATTTTCTCTCCTTTGGTCACAACTTTTAATGAATAATTAAGGAAATCCACAAAGGACACAACAAAGTTAAAACTCAATTAAATGTCTACATAATATGCACTTATACCCAATTCAATCTATAATATCATGTGTAAATCATACTTTAATTCGTAAGGACTTGCTGACTTAAACGTTTAAGAAATACAAATGCCGAATTATTTTTACCCTTTTCCTTCTAACATTGCTTTACTCGTAAAAATTCAAAGTAATTATTCGTGGTCGTGGTTTCGACCTAAATTTCTCACTAATATCGCTAACTATCGATATTGATATGGTTGAATTACGGATTAGATAACTTTCCTTATTACCATGTACTAACAAAACAAAACCTATATACGCAGTGGTAATAGTAATGGCTATTAAGTTTTAAGAAATAAAGCTCGCTGTACAATATGAAACAGTATTGGAACTTTTCTTATGGTATACATTCAAATATTCTACTACACAATATTGTGTAAGAACTGAATATTCTTTTTACCTAAATTGATTGGGATTGTATTTTTAAAAACAACAAATTCTAATGAAAATAAGAAATGCCTAACAGTTTTATTGCAATTTTGTATTTTTCAGTTTTGACCATTCCCCATCCTGTTTTAGGCATAAATATTAAGTCCATCAATATTAATGGGGTAGTTTGAGAAACCTACTTTGTATTTCACGTCACAGCTTAGATTAAAGATGTGAATGCTTAATAAATTGTTCATTCTCTTAATTATTTTAAAGATATGGACCGTGCAAAGATAATAGAGACATACTGCTTTGATAATGACAATCTGAATTGATGAGTTTTTAAATTAGTCTAAGTAGTGTGAACTCTTCACCTACACACAATGCAATATGAATTTAAGCAGTGTAGGATAGAAAGTGTAATCTAATGCCTGATCTGATGACATACCGTCAGTCGTACGCGTAAATTTTTATTCTTGATCTTGAACTAGAGAAAGGAGATTAGTTGCAATATTTTTTAAACTGCAACCATCACCATCACATAATAATAATAGCTAAGCTTTAAGGAAGAAAAACATAACCGGCTAAATAGAAACAAATTCTAACAAAAGGATTATGCAGGGGTCAGTCATTGCACATAAAGTACTTTAGAACTCATAATATGTTATAATTGCATTGCAGCTTCATCTGTTTAGAAAACATAACCTTTGTAATGCAAGTGCACATTACTTGTCAGCATGTAACGCAGAAAATACTAATTTAATTGCTCCGAGTACGAATGCAATGTTATAAAAGTTTATCCTTGCGAAGTGTAAATAAGCTTGGAAATAAAATCACGACACAATCCACTTTAAAAAATATGAAACAAAGTATTAGATTTTTAACCGTTGTGTCCGTTGTATAATTCCATGTTGAGGACTGATTTTAACATAATAATACTGTACGCTTTTTTCAAACTTTTTATACTTACGGAATATGAAAATGCTCAGACGATGATGAGGCGATGCGAGGACAAAATCCTACACTCATCTTTGATCAATAGATACCTACGTGTACACTGCACTGAAATTTAAACATGTTTTCATGTACAGTCTAATTGTCCTCTTCTTCCTACGCACAAGAAATGAAATCATAGTTTGTGGATAGAGAATAAAAGTGTGGAACAGTAACAACAATATGTTTTTGAACTCAGAAGTGCGTCCGAAGCAGTAACTGTAACAAGGTAACCTTGTATATCAATAAATACCAATTTGTGCCTAGTGATTGATCAAAATACACGAAAACGAGTAAAATGTGAAAGAGTCATGTTTAGGTGTTTCTATTATTAATTCGAATATTCATAACATTTAGAGATAACTCGTGGATATATGGATATCTGAGAACTAGTTTGGTTAAATTAACATGTACTAGAAGTTATCTGCACTTGATATGACGTGAAATGACGCTTCAGTGTAAATATGCCCAAGCCCAACTGATTATGTTATATTAATTATTTACTAGTATTAGTAAATAGAAGTTCTGAGTATGTGCATTATTTGTTACAACTGAGAACACAAGTTGTAATTGTAAATGTGAGATAATGGGGAGAGATAATAATATCTTAATGAACCACAAAGAAGATAGTTCCGTACGAAAAATTAATTGTTTGTAAAATGATCGATTAAAGAGTGTAATGCGAAGCAACGTTACCTAACTTTGTATTTTAGGAGTTTATAAGAAAAAAAGTTTCCAAAATCGGATTTTCTCCCTTAATTCGCAACAGTGTGTAAATTGGCTCTAAATAAATGCGGAGATGGGTGTTCGGGAGAGATGCAATAGAAGAATCTTTGAGAATAAGAATTGGCAGTGTGTAAATAAGATAAGAGAAGATAATCTTACCTTGTGTCGTGACAGAGTTGATATCTGTTTGGGGTGATGATACGGGACTGGAGTAGTGGAGATTAAGTACGTAGCCACGGAACTAGTTAACCACTTGACTTCCCAACAGGCCTCTGTGTAATGATTAGATTCCTTGGACTCTGCCTGTTTCCACTACTAGTGCAATTTGTCAGTGAGGACTCAGTCAGCAACAAGCTCTCACCACACCAGCAAGACAAGACTTTTTCACCGCACCATACCAAACCACTCCAACGAATTCATAACGCACACACCGACCCTAACACAGACATAAGTTACCCCCTATACAACTACTCCTGTCCTATGGACTGCCTACTCTCCAGTGACTTGACTCTGTGGGCAACGAGAGAAGCAACGACAAGAACACTCTACAGAATAGATTTAAAACGTATCCGTCCCTATCTCCACTCCACTACCAAATCTAGACAAAGTACTATTTATCTCATACCCACTGTCTCAAATCTATACTGTGACTATTGTTTGCATGGGTTCTGTAGATATCTCCATTTATACACTAGTGGTCCAATGGAAATACACACATACCCCATTTAAGTGATCTCATCTACTATTTCTACAATTATTATTACCCAGTCTAGTAGCCTAAAAGGACTACTATTGTTTCTATACCTGGCTAATAAGGTATTAAAGTTCTGTTTTGCTATTGTATTGGAAGTTCAAGAGATGCAGGTAGACAGGAGTGTCTCTTGTTCTATTCTATAAAGAGGAGAGGAAATAATATAAGGGAGACAAATCTGCATTCATATTTGAATTTATCAGCATATTTACTTTTGTTGTTTATTATTAGCATAGAGGTATAGCATAGCATGGGTCAGGTATCAATTTAATTAGTTGCATTGCATTGCATAGGTAAATCGGTACATGCTACACCCACATAATTTATTTAGGTGCCTCCACGCTTAATTATTGTCGTAGAAAAACATTTGTAATCACTGTTTGCTATTGCAAGTGGCCAGGGTATAAATAAACATGCAATTGAATAAAAGATTCTTAAGTTTACAACTTTTATGTCGATACAGACAAAGTTGGATACACGGAGCGATTCCGGCCTGAAAAACAATTTTATTTACAACTGTCTGTCTACTTGTGATATCTCGACTTGGGAAAATGCTTTGTCATATCAATCCATTCAGGATAATGAAAAGGAGAAAAGGTTCTATTTCGGTGCAGTGAATAAATCTTTAGAAATAGCAATTAACAATCTCAGAAATGCCTGCATACCAAACCTACTTAAGTGTATACACAATGTTTGCATTGCATTCGCAAAGAATGTGTTCAGATAGGCGGATAGATAAATCTATTTACTATACTATTTATAGGTACACTAGGCGTACGTGGAACAGAGTCGACCACAATTATTTTCTTTAAAGCACAATGCAATGCTGATACACAGAGATAACAAATCAGTGTACAGCATACGAAGGAACACCTTTCCCTTCCTTTCCTTGATACTACGCGTCCATGCAAATGTGGGCAGATGCTTAGAGTGCAGACTGCACTGCAGAGCAGGTAGGGAAGGGAAGAAAGAAAGGCTATCGCTTAGAATACAAAAGAATCCGTTTTGATTGGATGAGATGAGACTAAAACGGAAAAGTGGCTGACATGCTGATTATGGATATTCACGTCTAATCTTTACATCTCTACTCTTTCCACTGTACTGCACTCTCCGAAAAACTCCTAAACAAGAATATACAACTTAGGCCTTAAAACTTCTTCCGATTTAATTTTTCAAACACAGAACCATATTTCAGTGGTTTTTAATTTCCAGATAGAAATAAATGGACACTGAAGATAAGCAAGCGAAACTCTTACTCAACGTGACCACATAAGTAAAATATAAAATACAATAAAATGATATACAACTAGAATATATTATATGAACTGCAAATTTTTCAACTACATCTACTATAAACATTGTAGCATTAAATTGCATGCAGATACATTATTATAATTGCCACAGTAGTACTTCAGTCAATTTTCCCATGAAATGAGTAAATGGAATTGATTGTAAAAATTACAGTTAATGAATTTACACAGTCTTCATCTTTTGAGAAGCAAATCCAAAAACTGTATCAAAATTGAGTTGACACGCTAAGCAAACCTGCTTTCATTAACGTATTACTGTTATCTTGGTATTTATTCATAGAATTTCTTACAATTGCTCATCACTCGTCGCTTATTTTAATTTTTGTCTGATAAGCGATTTTGGGTGAAAAAGGAGCAATGATGGAAATAGTATTTACTATCACATCATCTATACCCAGATGAAGATGAATGCATAGCATAGTATAAGAATAATTAAGTTATGCCTAAGAAGTTGGTAAAATGATTTAAATTCTTCGCGTTGAACAGTTAATGTTTCATTGTGACTTATCTACATTATTAAGTTGTATTATTCGCTTCCTATTTTCAAAGTTGTGAATCGAATGACAATTTCTATAGGAAAATTTTAACAATGGTAATTTTCATTTGCATCGTAAATGAGCATCGTTAGTTTTGCTTGTTTTTATGCACAGTGTGCAAGAGAAATGTGAAATCCCAGAATAATTACCTCGAAAACCCTCAACTACAACAATTGCTCCTAACCAAGTTTTGTATTCTGGTCCTTAGCTATTAGCTCATGTTGTCATTGCATCTAAACGTCTACGTACATTTTCAAGTATTTAATTAATCGTCTAACGTGTCCCTACTTCCCTAATGCTCTGTCAATAAGTCTTCTATTAAAAAACCGCAGTAATCGTGAAGCATACCTTGTAATAAATACTACCACCGATAATTTTAAAAATATGCTTTACAACTTAAAGTCTCAATGAGTAAAATTAGGTATCTTCTTTCGTAAACCAGCCAGGGTCAGTTATGAATTAGTTGGTTGAGCATTCTGGCTAAAGCTGTATAGTATCTAAATTTGCCGTACTAATAAATAAGTATAGTTGTGCCAATTTTATTGATGTTTACTAATAATTGCAATAGGTATGCAAGAAAAAGTTCTTTTTGCCAAACAAGTTTCGTTTATCATAAAAATGAATTTTGCTGTACATTTTTTCAATATTTAGTGTGATCTTTGTTCTGGACCACAATTTATGTCCCACGTATTTAATTATTAGAAGGCAAGCATTTATTGTTTTCCTTCTGTGATGAACCTGAGTAAACTTTTGCCTAGATCTTCCTTTGTCAATGTATTTAAAGTAATAAAAGTTTTGATCTCAATTTGTCATTGCACTACCTATTAACATTACTATACTGGTGTTGTTGTTTAATGAGGAAGCTCTACTAACGTAGAATGAGTATGACTAACGCACTTAATTGTACATAGTACGTAGTGGTTATGTTATGAATGTAGTTTTTGAAACAATAAGCTTAAGAAGCATAAGAAACTAAGCAGCACAATGTAATACGATATAATACTGTAACAGAGAGTCGTGTTAGTCTTGTAGTCTTAAGATGAGATTGCCCAGGATGTATATTCTTGCTTTTCTTTCAGTGAGTTAGTAAATCTCTAAACTAATGACTAACGTAAGTTGACTTCAATTTATGTAACATTATTGCATACTAAAATATAAACATTTGAGTACACAGTGGCTAAATGCATTCGTATATCCGTTACATTGTTGTCGCTTATATTTCATGTAATGTACCTTTTGTAAGAAAGGAGGAAGGAAACGATCCAGACAGAAAGACACCCTTCTTATTCCTTTTGTGTAATTGCCTATAAGTGGTTTACCTGTAACTTAAAGTGATTATGCTTCCAGGATTACCTTAATTGCGGTTTACATTGCATTTGTCGTTAAACTCTAGAGTTGATTTCAAATTTGTTTTGCTTTTAGGCAACGGTATCGGTCATTGCCTTCTCCAGATGCCAATTAGGCATATTGGTTTCCTATAATATTCTGCTCTTTTTCTTCTTTCAATGAGACCAGTTTTAGCAAACTCTCTAACTTTATACCTATAAATGATACTTCAGAGATACATAAAATGGACTCTTGATTATGAATGGTTGAATAATCTTTACACATAATGTGCTGTGCGTTTATGCAAAATATGCATCTATTCCATTACGATTCTGTTTTGTGCCCCACTTTCGGTTCTTTTCTAGGTTTTAAGACTATTTATTTTTCCATGTATACCAGTAAAATAAATGCAACTTGCCCTATCCACCTAGGACTTCTTTTTCAACTTTAATATATGCGAAAATAAATTTTATTACGTAAAGATATGAAAAAGTAGATTTTCTTTAGGTTGAGGGATGCAATTGTGTTTTGCGGTACTTAATGAATTCATTGTTAAATTGAAGGTTAAAATTAGTATTTGGGGACAAATGACTTAATTTTCCAGCGTATAAAAGAGTAGACCTGCGAATGAGATTTGTGATTTTACACAAAAGTTTTCTTCGTATCAGTAAACCGTACAGTAAACCCAAAATATGCATGACCAATTTGAATACATAATGTTTAATTTAAGACCGAATAATCAGTAACATGTGTAAACCGATGTATTCCTGCCTATTTCTACCAAGTTATTTATATACGTTGAATCTATATTCGTCCTGGAAAAGTTTGTCATCATTTACTCCAAAGTTCACATTTGTTTGCAAGAACTGATGAGTTAGGCCCCGACAAAAGTGGCCTGGCCTGGTAATCCATTGTCTATGGTCAGTCAAACTAGGTATTACCACAAGACAACATCATATTATCGATTCCCGTGTAATACGTAATACAATATAAAATATATTATTTACAAGACTTTTCCTTAACCTACAGAAACGGTTGGATTGCAATGTGTTGCATTTGGACGAGGAGATGTGCTCTTGTGACACAGTAGAAATGTAATATAGACAAGATAAATACGCTAACATGTAAGTGACACTGTACTGTAGACTACTCAAAATATTATTGGTACATTAATAATAACATAAGCAGAGGACATCATGTATTATGATATTGAGGGAATAAGGTTTGTTTTCTTACTACATAGAGTGGGGAAACAAATAGACGTAATTTTAAATGTTCCATGAGACTTCTGAACTTCTGGTTTCTGAAAAGACAATTGTTTTCTTGCAAGTGGAGCCGGAGGCTACGGCCACAAGTTGTAGTTCATGAGCACTTGAGCACACAAACCACGATGACTCATTCCTCATCACATCACATCACCGATCATCGCATTATAGACCATTCTAAATGTTAACAGAGACACACTACTACAAATACAAGTAAATCTTTTCAATATTGTTTCACTGTCTCTGTTGGTGTCCACAGTATTTACAAATAAATAACCAATATGTACAGCTAAGCTAAACTAACCCAGAAGAGTCCTTGCCTTTCATTGCCTGGACCAACTTGTTTCAATCTAATTCGGTTCCCAAACTAGTCTCATTTACAGAAAATACGTTCAAGCAACTGCCCTTTGGTTTTCCACACTCAATATTAACAAACGTAACCCAAAACGTAACTTTAAGTCCCTACGTTCAATATTCAACACTCAATTCGATCAAATTGTAAGTACGTTTGGCTTTATGACTAAACAGATTATAGAAAACAAAAGCAAAAAGTTTCCCACTGACATGAACATTGTAATGTCAAAAGTATCTAGCGATCCTTCGCAAAGGTACCATATACTTAAATACATGTCAAACTACTCCGTATGCGTATGCATATAATATACTCAACATTTGCTGTACGGCTTATTGTGTGGACCTTTGACTTTGTCCATATCATATGCGTCATATATATAACCTATGTATTCTTTTGGTAATATGGGCTTGGCTCTACTATCTTATGTTGTTATGTGAAGTGCATCTCTTTTTAGCCGACAAGACTACCACACGAAAACCTTTACTTGTCCAATTTCCAAGCAATCCCTTCGATGTGATCCTATAGTACTCTTATGCTCTGAGAGCGAAAGAAATGTATGACTATGACTCTCCTCTCGCTTTAACCACTTTTTCAGTCTGTTTGCTTTGATTTAACTTTGGGGTAGAACTATGACTCACATCATTTGAAACAGATAACTCAATAAGAACTTTACTTAGACATCCATCGAATTCTACCTTTCATACACAATAGGTACTATACGTTTTCCAAGGGAAGTTGTTAACACGAATACACAGGTTAAAGGATAAACTCAGATTTAGGTTTTTGTATTAACATTAGTCATTTATACTAGTGGACTAATATGCTATGATAAATGTGTCTTCGTAATTTTAGATACATCTGGGCAGATTTGTGTTTCACATTTCACATTCATTGTTTATGGACAAGCAGCAATCACAATTCAATTCAATTCGTATTTATTAACATGTCAATATATGCACAATCTGCCAGAACAAAGTTAGCCAGCAGAAATCAGCAATTCCAAATCAGTTGGCTGCTGCTATTCCCACAGTATCTAATTACTATTTTAATGAATCAAAATTTTCTTTAACGCAATAATATACAAATGACGCCAACAAAGCAAAAAGATTGCTACTAAAATGCTAACAAATAAAGTGTGCATAGGAATAGGAATATAGGAAAACAACCCTTTTTCTAACAAACATAGTATCTTAAGTTTAATTCGATTAAAAACATCTTTACATTCAAATATGATATGAATTCAATTACAATGTTAATGTTAAGTTATGGTATGTGTACCATTTATCTGTGTACAAGTACTATCAGTCGGTACTGTACACTCCAGTTATCTGTAGGCTACAATAGCACATACATTCCAACGATAGTGACACATGCTTTAACTGTATATATTAGTTCAGAATTAAAATCATACTACTGTGGGTGGAAATTCAATTCAAACTCTAGACTTCGTAAATTTATTTAATACTAATATCCAGGAATAATATTAATATGAAAGCAACTCCATAGCTGCTACTTTATAACTTACACTACTTGCTACTTTATATGGAAATGAAAACATGGCCGAGTGTTTGGGTTATCACTGAAAAGCAGCCAAGAAGAGACGTACACATCCGTAAATGTTGTGTTCATTTGTAGGCAGAGCCTGACATAATGACACATTATTATCTAAATGCTTTCAAGACAGATGAGTTGGAAAGAGCGAGACGCTTAGAACAAAACGATATAGCAAAGACGGTCAAGTGCGAGTGCAAGGAGGATGTGGAAGTGATTCCAGTGATTCCTTGCCATGATTATCTTTCACTTGAGAAATAAACACTCAAAGATATGCCCTATATATTCTTTATGTACCATACAACTTTTATCCTAGGTCAAATATATAATATTATATCAAAACCAAAACGTAAACCCCACATATTGTCAACCATAACAATATTTCGTTTTGCTTTTTACTGATTAGGACAACAAAATTGTCGTCCAGTCAAAAATCTCATTGCCTTGACATGAAATTCTATATTTAGGGTTAGAAAATCACGCGCACTAGATTTATTACATTAAATTCTTGACATGTTATCAATTATCATAGTTTTATTGCAAAACAATGCAAAACAAAACAAGGTATTCTCCGGTAAAAAACGTTATTTACACTATTAAATGTCATCTACATAATAGTATAATATTATCTCATTAGGGTTACAGCAGCCTACTGTGCGTCAGCTCTTCAATCTGCAATTTAGAACAAAAACATTTTGTTTTTATAATACTAATTAAAGAACGGTGATATCGTCAGGTGTCACAAGCAATAAACTGAATTGAAACGACTTTTCTGTTCTTAGCAATCAATACTCAGAGAGGGTGTAATTAATTTTGTCTACTGGTAGCGATAATTGAAAATGCACGCGTTATAAATTATAATCTAATGAACGGTAATCTTAGTAAAATACTGAAATATTTTCTTTTTTTTAATTCTGCTGTTATGTGTTACTGGATTTAATAGCATAGAGGGAGAACTATTATGATCAGTCAAAAATTTAGTATGTACGTGTTTCTAGTGGTCTTATGTACAAATGTACATTTTTAACAAGTGAGGCGTTACGTTGTCCTATTATTCAATACCAAGGCTAAATTAACAAGTGTAACAAGGTTAAGGTTAGTATTCATAGTCATAATGAAAGTGAGTACATATTATTGTCGTTTCTTCAGGAATAGCATGTACCCCAATCGTGACAGACATATGATTTGGGAGAGCTTAATAATGTTTCCTGTGGTGTGGTATATGAAAACTGAAGAGATTTCGGGCAAAGCATTAAAAATGCTAAAAGTCATTTGCAACGATTTTGTGATATATGTTGTTTGAGACTAGATCCGTTTTTAAGCTGCAATAATTAAGATAAACAGAGCTTTGGAAATGTACAGGCATAGGCACCGACTTTTGTTCTTCACAAGCGTTTGATTCTACCTGTCATATTTAGAGACACTTATGAGGATTTATATGAAGTATATCCCCATTATCCCCATTGGGATTTAGAACTGATGCAAATAATGTAAACAAAGGGACATTCCAAATATTTATCAACCGACAAGTCTTGAAATTATCAAACGATCTTCTGAATGTAATACTCAAATGGAGCACTGGAGCATTACGTGACCAATTCAAGATCCAGATTTTTAAATCTTCATTGATTTTGATTCCACTACTGGAATGCGTGTGAATATGTCAAGTTCACGTTTAGAAGTTCATGATCAAATGCTTGTACTTCAGTTGTCTGACTTTTATTACTAATAATGTAATAATTATTGTCCTGTGTACCAAATAAGTATCTGCAGACATCGTACTGGGACTTCTGTTCTAGGAATACATTATTATTACATTGGTAGGTGTAATGATTTAGTTTGACTTGTCCTGGGAAAGTCCAACCGTCATGATTTTGATATTTGATCGAGATTTTATTACTGTGGGAGCGTGTGAGTCTTACTGCTTCCAGACTTATCCCGTGTACCATTGAGGGTTCCTTGGGGTGTGTGACACTTTACTATACTATTGCCATTCATATTTATACAGCTTTACAAGAGTTTGATGCAGTAAAATAATAATTACCTGATTAATGTATTTGCATCTGAGAAACAAAATGACATAACCGATTTGATTCCCATACTTTCTTTAGTGCAGGATTGGCATGAGTAATTTTGGCCCATTATATAACTTTAGTAGTCACAATGGGTAATAAAACTGTATAGTAACGACATATTACGTGTTAATAGTAAAACATAATATTGTTGACATGAATAAGTGTACGAACAGTAGTAAAATCATCAGCTGAAGACATTATGGCTAATGACAAGTAACACACACACCCACACCAGCAGAAGCAATAAATGACGTCTCATTGATCAAGAGTAATTAAAAGGTACTAATAAGTGATGTCTTAAACTTTCCCACGGTAGACATCAGGACTCAGGACTACTAAAAAAGCCAAGCTCTTTTAGCAGGAGTTTCCCATGGTGGTGTCTTTGAGGAAGTCATATTTTAGAGCAATTTTATTATTTTTTTATTTTACTATTAGAATATGGAATTAATTACTCTCACCACCATGACTAATACATTGCACTTACTAATGGTTTGTTTAGGATAACCAAAACAGAGTTAACCTTTTGACACAAATGTTTCGTTTCCAACTGCGAAGTGCAGTACAAGGTTCTGTTTAATGTTTCAAACATTTACCTTACCCCATTAACAGTTTCCAGTCACTTCCGCCATCACATTAGTTTGTTGACACTTACGACTAGGAGACTAGATGAAATCAATTACACTACGAATTGGTAATCCTTTTGGAATAAACAGCCGCTTACCGCGTGCAATGAAAACGTTTCCCTGAATGAACTGTAAACCAAGCCAAGCAATTCCAAATATTATAAGTTTGAGCAAGTGTAATGGAGAGGAAATTCAATTTACATAATCGTGCTTTGCTTTCAATCTTTAATTCAAGATGCATATCATGTTAATTACTACTATTATCTACTATTAATAAATATCATGTTTTTACACGATCACCAGTTTTTACTGATGGTTGTTCAAATAGTAAACACATGCCTGAGAATTCATATGAAATAGTTATTTCACTTTAATTCACGACGATTTTAGGTAAATTTGCATGATAAATACTAAATACAAGAAATTCGGTGAATTTTTTTAATCATCAGGTAATTTTTATTGGAACAAATCTTGAATTTAAAAATTCCTAATTCAGTCGCTCACAAAATTATAAGAAATGTTTTTTACATCATACATAGTAATTCGGGTAGCAATGTATATAAATAATCTATACAAGCGATTTTAATTCTCTAGTCAATGTTCTTATAAGATTTCAAACGCTTTGTGTACTCAATTAATTAGTAATAGTGAATTCTTAGAAATCACATTGGCTGCATCAACTAACAAGTAATAATTCTATAAGTAATAGTAATGACTATCTTACAAAATATTAGGAAGCCAGAAGAGGTTCATATTTTGATAAGTCGTTTACATTTACATAGAATGAGACATTAATGTATTTATAATTGTTTAGTTATATAACTGAATCAAAATATATTTTTACAATTCTGTATGGGGAATTAATTAACTTTTACAGTAGCGCTTGATAATAAATATTATTCGTTGTTACTGAACAATCGCTTTACATTTCGGAAATTTTGCATTGTAAAACTGAGGATTTACAACTATGCAATGAATTACTATTGGCAATTGAAGGATCAGTGAACAATTTAACCATGCAATACTTTACAAATAATAATAGGTACATGCATTCTTGTATTGTTAACTCTAAACATTTTTAGTGCATAGGAGACTTAAAATTTTATGTCTGTAGTATCTAATTAATAATATCATCCTTATATTATATAGATTATATCGCTTAGATATTAAGTTTCACTACAATTTAGTGACATGGTAAGACACTTTTGTCTTTTTTGGGCGAATAGACTTGGAGTTAGTAGGAACACTGTCATATTTATATTATATTTACAAAGTATAAGGAATCATGCAAAGATAACAGTCATATTCCTCAAACGAATTTACATTTTAACTTGAATGGAACTACCGAAATTTGAATTTCTCTGCTGATGAATCGCATTAATTAAATGAATGATCTAACACTTCAAATTAAGTGTGGTCGTTTACTAAACGTCAATTATTACCGTGAATATGAATGCATACTATAAATACTACTGTACTTTTGAGCTTCGTTTTCTAAAAATACTTCCTAAATGCACAGGAACATTTCTCACACCTCTACATCTAAATACTTTAACTAGGATGAATGCTTTAAATGTCATTGGGTGTAATAAGTTTTACTAACAGATATAGTTAAAATTTCAGTACTAATATTTTTCTTTTATACTTCGGGAGACCTAATTGATTTCGTTCAATAAAATAGCAATTTATATTGTATCAGTGCTTTGACCAATGTTAAGTTAATATTCTAATAACACAGCTCTACAAATGCTAATTTCTTAAAATGCTTGATATTTATTATGTGTACTACTACTATCTGCCTTCGTAATGACAACTTATTTGATATTCAGGCGTCGTTATAAAACGCATGCAAAGAGTAGGCAATTAGTAAAACACGGGGACATCATACAAATATCTAGAGAATTAAATAATTCAGGCATAACATAGGGCTTAAAAGCAAGGTTTTTAAAAATAAGATCATAAATACATTAATAGGATCAAAACGCTAAGTATCGTTCATAGAATCACAACAACTGTTTGGTTGGGCACAACATATTATAAATTAGGTACTAATGAAAAGATACTGTTCCTATTTCTAACAACGATCAACGAAAAGAACTTGCTTATGCAAATTAACTATAGCCTGGGTGTGCAAGGGGTAACATCTAAATTCAAATGGCGCATTTATATCACACTACCAAAATCAAAACCACTAATATCAATTTAACAGTGTCAACGCTAAACTATGTAACAGTGAACTTGACGTCAACGTAAAATTCAACAACCAAAGGAAATTAAAACTTAATTGTTTACGAGTAAAGAAATAGCACGCACATGTAGCTTAACTACAAAAAATAAATCTTTGAAATATATATCTTATACTGAAAATCAAACGCGCACGCATGACGGAGGTTTAGTTAAATGTAACAATGCAAGTATATTTCTTAACTTACAATTAGTTTATCTGTAATACATCCTTTCAAAAACATAACTTCCTTGAAGACACGGGTGTTAAGTTCCTTTTCGAATTGGGACTACCGCCTACATAGTGTTTTGATCAGTTTCATCGTTTTCTGCATCAGTGGAGCTTTTTTAGGTTTCATTTTCGCTACCGAAGGCTCTCTGGATACAGAAGGAGCAGGAGCTGAGCCAGCTCTGGAATCGGAGGAAATAATTACCGCAGCTTCTTCGATAATGCCAGTAGAACCTTTCGATCCTGCGCCGCTACCACCAGAACCAGCACTCATACCATGGGCTCTTTTAACACCTTTCTCTTCTCGGAATTTTAAACTCTTCATTCCATTTTTGATCTGGGTAATAATGTTTTTAAAGTTTAATATTCAAACAAACGACAAATACCGAAAATCATTAACATTGTGTGCATTGGAAACTTACAGTTGCAGCTTTACTTTTACTAAATCTCGGACCACCAAAATGGGTTTCCACATATGCCAATTTAGTTTTACGAACCGGTTCAGCAACTTCCACCTTTCTCTTCATTTTTACTGTGAGTGACTGGAACCGTGCTTCTCTCTCATCAACACATCGCTACATGATGTTGAAAAAAATACTTAAGATCAGAAATGGGTTGATGAATGCATTATGAGGATGGTTACACTTTACACGACGTAAAATGTAAGTTCGTTGGAAACAAAGGTAAAAAATGCGTTTTACATTATATGTAAATTCTTTAAGCATTACCAAATAAAGCTCCCTCCAAGATTCCAGTTCTTGAGGTAGTCTACCTCTAAAATCGCGGCTGCAATGAAATTTCCACAATTCGTCTGTATCCTCTGAGGTACAAAAAGAACAATTTAAAATTAGTTACTATTTATGACAATTTTGAGAAACAGCAGTGATTTAAAAAAATTGTTCTGCGAACCTATAAGGTATGGATTGCAATCTTCGATATTATAGAGTTGGGTAGCAGTTGCTCTTTCTAGCGCAGGTTTCAGTATATCAAATGGAACACCACCAGTGTATCCCAAATCTTGAATATTTTCTTGAATAACGTGCATACAAAGATCAAAAAGCTTAGGAACTTCTCCCTTTAATGCAGCCTTGTTTCCAGAGAAGACTTTAGTTCTGAAAAATAGATATTATTAAATTACTTTTAAACAATTAAATGTTTTGCAAATAAAGTGTGCAATTGTAATATGCTTAAACACCTGGCGTTTCTACTGGACATCATGGTAGACAAAGCATCTCCTCTACTGTTATCTTCATATTCAGTAGCTCTTGAATCTTCCCAGTTACTAGGGTCGTTGAGTCCTAGACTTGCTAAGGACATGGCTGGAACGGAAGATATGGGTTTAGGAAGTTTTGGAAGAACAGCTATATTCGTCGCAGGCTTATAATTAGGACTAATGTTAACCGTAGGAGCGATAATGGATTCGATAATTCCGTTCTTATTTCTATTTTTCTTCTTCTCAGCAGCCAATTTATCAATATCACTTTTTCTCACTAGAGAAACCACTTCATCTTTCTTGGATGAGGTGGGAGGTACAATCACAGACTTTTTAAACGACTTTTCTTTGGAGTCTTTCTTCTTTGACGAGGATTTTGTAGAGCTCGTGTCCAGGCAATTAAGAACATCTGCAAAATTTATTCCAGATGTTGAATCTATTTCTCTGCAAATAACTAATTTGGGCTTTTTCGCTTTAGATTTTTCAACTTCAGGTTTGGATTTATTCGATTCGGAAGAATCTCTAGCTTTTTTGGAAGAGCTTTGCTCTTCTTTATCACTCAATTCCCCGTTGTGCTTTCGTTTTCGATTGTCCTTATCCTTTTCCTTATCTCGATGGCGCTCTTTCCCTCGGTCCTTATCTTTACTCTCTTGAGATTCCTTGGACTCTTTCCTATCTTTGTTCTTCTCATCCCGATCGCGGTCTCTCTCACGATCACGACGTGAGCTGTAACTTTTCTCCTCTTTAGAATCAGCTTTAGGTTTAACTTTAACATTAGGATCAGTCTCAGCTGAAGCTGGATAACTTTCATAGCCAGATTCTGATTTAGAGTTGACTGTGTTGTAACCACTTGAACTTTTGTGCGAAGAGGATCGGTCATTGTAATAATTGTCATAACTAAAAGGCTCGGCTTTAATTTTCACATTAGTCCCGCCATTCTTTGATTCATAAGACTTATTTTCTCGGTGGTTCGAACGCTCACGGTCAGAGTAACTGTCTTGACTTCCGGATTCAGATTTTGATTTGCTACTGCTTTTCGATTCTGAACTTTTCTTTCCATCTCGTGACTGAGAGCGCTCTTTCTCGTAGCTTTCATACCCGGGTTCCAATTTTAATTTCACAGTCTGATTTTTTGATTCACTGGACCTGCTGTCCTTTTCTTTGCTCTCTAAGCGACCTAGGTCACGGTCACGATCTCTGTCTCTCTCCTTATGCTGACTACTACTACCATGTTTTGATTTTTCCCTATCATTGTACTTGGATTTGTCACTTTTTTCATGACGTTTGGATCTGTCCCCATCTCTGTCACGATCACGTTCTTTATCTTTATTTTGATGCTTTGATTTTTCACTTTCTCGACTACCATTTCTAGATTTTTCAGAGTCCCGATCGCGATCATGGCGCTTTGACTTCTCTCCATCCCTTTCTCGATGCTTCGACTTGTCGTTTTCATTGCTTCTATTGTCTTTTTCTCGACTGCTGCCATACTTCGGTTTTTCGGGTTCATACTCTTCGTCCTGCTCTAGTGGTTCCTTTTTCACGAGAACTTCTTTGCTGTAGCTAGAATCTTTATCTTTTCCCCCAGATTTACTACTACTACTCTTTACTTTTGAATATTTATCGTACGTTTTCGAATCTGAACTTTTCTTCTTATATTTTTCATCCTCAGAAGAATCATATTTCTTTTCACTTTCTCTGTCATTCGGGGGCGACCTAGATTTCTGAATTGTATTATCATTTTCAATTCCTATAGTTTTCGGATAAACTGCATTAGCTTTTCGTTTGGGGCTATGACTTGAACTATCTGAAAATTCGTCTTCAGAGTGACGACTAGAAGATGCAGAAGATTTAGGTTCGTATTTTATCGGGTGTTCCAAATGATTATTTCCATGCGAATCATTTCCATCATAACTTCTACTATTAATTATTGGTTCCTGCTTGATATGAACGTATTCTGACGGCATTTCTTGGTGCTCTGATTCAGAACTAGAGCCTTTACGATGATTTGCATCCTTCTTCCATTTCCATTCCTTCGGATCTTCCATTCCGTCGGAGTCTGAATCAGATTCGGAAGACGAACTGGGCAGAATTTTATCGTTAGGTTGAGGCTCGACTCGCAATGGTTGAGTTGGTACTTCATCGTCGATACACAGGCGATCCGAGACATCAGAATCTAAATATAAACGATTTTTTATGAACACAAGCAAAGTGCACTGATATTTAACGTATCTAAGGATAAAATTGTTAGTCAAGTGTATAGAATTGTTGTATTATTAGGTATATTACCCTGATCGTCATCTTCTTCCATAGCCTCACTTACACTCTGTTGATCGTTGTGTGAACTAGCGTCCTCATCACTGTGCCTATTGTTAACTTCCTTTTCCACGAACTGCGTAGCTCCATTTTCATCCCCTTCAGCGTCCTCCTCCTCATCTTCCTCCTCATCATCCTCGTTGGATGATGAACCACTATTTGAATCGGAGCCGGAAACTTTACTCTCTTCAGCAACCATTGCTTTCCATTGGCGAACTAATTTTCTGGCTGCGGAACCGACGTCACCATCATGCCGGCTTAATTGATTCACTGTTCTTCCAATACCCGTTTCTACTAAATCTTGTGTTGTGATACGCAATCTGGTCAGTCTTCCAAGATAATGTAAAAGCTGCGAAATTTAATCTATTTAAATTCAATTTTCATGACATATTTAAAGTAAATACACATTTTACACATTCATAAATAAACTCGATTAAATATACCAGTTGTACATTAAATTGTATTGACTTCTGAAATAATAATATTAACAACCTTCCATAATCATTTATTTTAATCATCCATTCATAATCTATTGTTTGCCACATTTTGCAATTTACGTCATTGCAATTAGTCCTCACACAAAATATGTACACCATTGAAATGCAAATTATTGCCAAAATGTAGTAAACGATTTTTGCAAATATAAATACAATGCAGTTAAAGGATGCGATCTGTGAGATTAATGACGTACATGCGATTGTACAAACATTAACTATCTACAAATCCCTGCAACTACAATAAGCGATATTCGTAATAGCAACCATTGGCATTGAAGCCAGCCAGCAGTCGGCTAAGTCATCCAAACGCGCAAATGAAGGCAGCCAACATTTCACATACCGCCAACCACACGTATGTTGATGTTGCGTCAACCAAATTTTTCTAACTCAGTCAGCTGCCTTTGATATACACTTTCCAGCGTCAACCAAACGTAGGAAAAAATGGTTGACATTACGAATAAGCCTTATTATACGTACCACATTATATTAACTATCCACGTTTGCACACATGTAAAAGTTTGGACTATTACTACTACACATAACTTTATGCCAACTGTGCTAACTCTAACTATAATAACTATTATAGGTAATATCCCTTTATTAGACTAAATGATGCATTTACAATATTACTTTCAGTACAAAAATGATATTATAATCATTAATCATTCACATTCGCTCTCGCTATGATACTAAATTCAACTATCAAACGATCAACGAATAATTATCATAATCCATCCTCGAATCGAATTAGAATGGAAAGTTAATGAATGTATGCCCTATATAAATATTTGAACATGCTAAGATTGAAGACGAAAATACTTGAAGAAAACATACTTGTGTGTAGAACTATTCTGAATAACTGAAGTACCTACACATGTCCAGACAAATCAGATAACTTATTACTGAGTGATCCTTTGATCCTAAATTAGGATAATTGACTTAATATCCAACGACGGACATTTCTGGTTCTCACTGCTACTGCTCCTGTCATCTGTTTTCGAGATTCTTTTAGTTATTTTCATTATACTTTTTGTTTTGTACAATACAATACGCTATCTGTTAACCATCGACAAAAAAATTATTATTTTAATAGAAAATCATTTTAATTTAAAAAATTGTAAAATAAATTGCAGCATATTGAAGGATAAAAAATTGCGTACCTTGTCCTCCGCAGGTTCCTTTTTGATCTGCTTTTGGCAGTGAAGAATGACTTCATTGACCGAAGGCATTTCCGCAACCTGGCTAACCATCACACAAATGAGTGAGTCCCCTTGACTTGAGTAGGGCACCAACAAAATAATCACAGAATTTGAAATCCGAGGTAAAAGGAAAATGAACTTGTACTATACTAAATGTAAATGTACATTAAAAAATGTTAGATCTCTGAGAAATAAATAAAAATGGTGTAATAGACAAATGAAAAATGAACCTAGGTTTGGATTAAATGTGAAATATTTAAAATGACTGAAAGTGTGTCTATTATTATACTGACGGACCAGATTAAGCTAAGCAAGGTGTACGTAGTTTAGTGTACACTATAGGGATTTAATGTAATTCAATGTTGAATAGTATGTTTCCAAGTTTCAATTTGAAGTAAGGCTCCCGTCCTCACTTGAGCTCTTCCCCTGTCTTTGTAGTTTGTAGACTCTTGAATGTTGATTAGAATTCTACAATTCTAACTTCCCTATAGCCAATTCTATCTGTCTATGAATATCTTTCTGGTTTATCCCGTTGCGTTCGTCGCTCTTTTACATATTTAGATCCTCAACTCCCTTTCAGTTTGTAAAAATATATAACTCTGTGTTGTAAATGTAAATATTGAAGGTGAACCGAGGCACAATACCACAATGGTACACTCTTACACTAAATTAATGCATATTATTTATTATTTACCTAGTATATGTATTTAAAAGGGCAGACAGAGCAAATTCTATGTAAATGGGATCCTTCTCATGTGCTAGACGATAGTTTCACTAAATAAGAGATTTCTATACACTTGGGAATTGTATAGGGCTATAGATTATGCTTACTTATTTTCAGTAGACGTACATTTGTGATTTTGTACTTGACTTTAGTTAACATGGCATGCCATGCCACTCGATATCGTCCACACAATATACTAATAAGATTTCATTACATCTTATATAGTTATAATGTATATTACAATTAGAACATACTTATAATACTACTATAATGTGTAAACTATATAGCAAGAAAACTATGTGGGTAATTTTCTAACGAACACAACGTAACACAAGAGCTTTTGGTTTTGCTTGTCCTTATGTTCTTCGTGGTGACATGACGTGAGTTTATATTTAGGATTCACTTTGCTAAGCTTTGGGAAATTTTTCTGTTTTCTACAAATATATATAGGAAATATATATTTCTTACGCTGATTTTTATTAGTAATATAGTAGTTGCCTTCCTTGAGCTCCTGTATTGTTTCCCATGCAGACACAGTTAGAGTCAGGTTCCTGTATTGTAGGTTAGCTGCGTTCTATAAACTTTTGGTGGATCCCTCAACTCTCTGCAGTTCACTACAATTAGAATTTTACATTCAGTAGACACATTACTTACTGTAGTACAACTACAACTACAATACAAAAGAACACTTTCAGCCTAGTAGATAGATATTGAGAGAACATACGAATCCTCAATGGATTTCTACGTTTGTATTATATTCTTACCTAGGTTATGTGCAGCTAAGTGCTCTTTAGGTATACATGGGGAACCTACTACTACGTATTGCTTTTCTGTATAAATACTGCTTATAACAATAGTATAACAGTTTAACTGCTTTGCTAACTTCTTATTTTCCTAGTAAATTATTATTCTAACTTGTATACGTACAGTGAATGCGAAATGCATCTACCTATCACAATTTAACTGGTTAAAGAAGGACGTTAACGCATTTGACGATCATGTACGATGTGTAGGTATGCAATGTACGTAGTAAATCGGTAAAGGGGGATTTCTATGTACATAGTAACATTCACATCAAATCCTCTGCTTCTCATAACTTCATAGTGTAGTGTTATAACAGAAATTACTGAAAATCCGGCCTATCTGCTATTCACTACTACGCTACGCCACCACGTAAAATACAGATGTTACTGCTACACACGCAATATTCATTCTGGGTATTAGTCTTGTTTGTATGTACGAGGAAGGGTTGTCTATAACAATTCTAAGTATACCCTATACAATACTAAGTAAGAATATTGCTTACCTATGTTATGATACTTGTGTGAGGAACCAAATGCATTCTTGATAACAGTATTTCTATTGCATATCCATTAATGTTTTACCTGACTTATATTTTGAGGAGTGCGCTCTATACCTAATAATGATATTGGATGGACTTCTCTGATTTTATATCTATCAGTAATTGTAATTATCAACGTTTACACAAACATACATAACACACAACTTCATATACACAGCATGCAGTTTTAGATAGGGCAAGGAAAACTTTTATTTAACGTAGCCTTACTTATGTATACTGTAATATTCAGTTTGTACAGGTTTCTTCGTAAATTCTGCGTAGCTGGGGAAAAACTGAGACAACTATTTACGGACGGAATAAACCAATTTTGGGTTTTCCTACATAGGTTCCTTATTTATACACTCCTTGACCCAGACTGCCTTGAAGGCACCATTTTTAGTTTACATATACATTAAATCTTTTACGAGTGAGCCATGATCCTAAGAAATAAGATTCCAAAGTAAATTAAAGTATAACTTAAATAGGTATACTCGCCTGATATGATTTGCCATGTGATTTAAAATTTGAATATGACATGTTTTTGGATTTTTAAGGTCTCAAAAACTATTTTGTTTTTCATTTTAATCAGTTCTAAGCTAGTAAGTTAGATATGAATCTAATCAAATGTGTATTTTGATAGCCGAAGTTTTTGGCTACTTATGAAATTCCGTGTAAAGTGAATTGAGTATTTAACACGCGTTACGTTACGTACCAATAGTGAAGGTAGTTATAGTTTGTACGCGAATTCTGTCACTCACCATGTGCATGTGTAAATGTATATACTTGTGCAGTGTAAAAGGCAAAGGGGAGCTGAATGTGAGTAGGCACATGTATACCTCAGTATCTACACTTTTTGAAATTGACAATGAGTTGGATATTCGTTGAACAGTATGTAGTACTGTTGGTACAAGATATGATTCGATGGTGCACAGATAAGAATACAGAGCGAACAGAAACGACACTCCCCTTCAACTGATCTTTAGTTTGCTCTTTAAACATCATCGGAATAATGACAAGCAAATGTACATCTGTGGGTCTCTAAAGATTCTGCTCGCATGCACATTTGTTGTGCACTGCGTGGACGAATTGCTTTTTAGCACATTCATTTGACTTCATCTTTTAATACTTGCTCGGGGTTACCTACTCCATTAAATATGCGCCAGTGGAATCCAACACAAAACTATGCATTCTTAAGGGAAACAATAAAATCACTGTCGATGTACACGAGCACACTGATATTCTTAAGAAGATAGAAAACTAGGTATGTAGTTTACACAGCAAGATAATGCATCATTTCGTCAGCACTAAACACAATTGCATTTGTGTTGTACCCACATAATTTAGCAGGGATAAGTTTTTCAGTATTCCCTGCTTAATAAACATGGACAAAAGGAATTTGCTCGCACTTCACATTGTGTTATTTGTTTACACACGAATCATTATTGCAAGCTGTATGCGAGACTATCCGTAAGACAAACAATAAATATTACTTAGGTTCGAGTAATCCTGTCTATCCATCTAGATTATATAGGTTAATTATATGTATACAAATTCTTACCCGTTTCGCTGTGTATTTCTTTGCCTTGTATTAGATGAGAAAGAACCCCGTACTTATTTCCAAACATTTGGCCTACAAGAGAATAACTTGAATTTTTTATATGTTGTAGCCCTTAAAATGGCGATCAATTTTTGTCCTTTGAATTTTTTTCCTAGGTCGCATAGTTTGACCTGTAGAGGCCTGCAAAGGTCAACATTTTGTATGTTTCACTATGTAAAAGTGTGCATAACTTCTGTTCTAATCAAGATAGCGCCATGAAACCAATTGCAATCGAGTTTTCTAAACATACTGATTATACTATATATGCCACTTTTTGTCCTACCCCTATTTGGGGGGGAAACCCCCAAAATCGGATGTTGTCAAAAGCTGCTCATCTTTGGACACATTGCTCTTTAAAACACTAGAAACATCATATAAATCTTTTGTACTGATTGGTAGGGCCGTTTGACTTTGAAAGAGGCATAAAGTTTACATTATAAGTCAATATGATAGGATACTATAACTGTAAGTAGGGGTAGTCACACTTAGTCACAAAAGTAATGGAAATCGGCGCTCATGTAAATGTAATTCTATTCATTTAACAATCTGAAATATGTATATCCACAATATATAATTGCGAAACAATGTGATTTGGTTTCAAACATGTTTATTTTGTGGTATACTAATGCTAATGCTTCCAGCCGTATCCAGGCAGGAATAAGGTTTTGCAAAACGGCAAGCTCTCAAATGGCTTATACCAGCTTGGTGCTTTAAAAATGCAATCTAGTCTGCCGACTGAAAGCTTTTTGCCGGAACTCTTGTAAAACTGACTTAACCTTATACTTAACCTCAAGAAAACACCCTCAAATGTCGCAAAATAAACAAGACAGGTTTGAAAATCATAGTTAGGAAATCACACTTATTGTTTCGCAATTATATATTGTGGATATACATATTTCAGATTGTTAAATGAATAGAATTACATTTACATGAGCGCCGATTTCCATTACTTTTGTGACTAAGTGTGACTACCCCTACTTACAGTTATAGTATCCTATCATATTGACTTATAATGTAAACTTTATGCCTCTTTCAAAGTCAAACGGCCCTACCAATCAGTACAAAAGATTTATATGATGTTTCTAGTGTTTTAAAGAGCAATGTGTCCAAAGATGAGCAGCTTTTGACAACATCCGATTTTGGGGGTTTCCCCCCCAAATAGGGGTAGGACAAAAAGTGGCATATATAGTATAATCAGTATGTTTAGAAAACTCGATTGCAATTGGTTTCATCTTGATTAGAACAGAAGTTATGCACACTTTTACATAGTGAAACATACAAAATGTTGACCTTTGCAGGCCTCTACAGGTCAAACTATGCGACCTAGGAAAAAAACTCAAAGGACAAAAATTGATCGCCATTTTAAGGGCTACAACATATAAAAAATTCAAGTTATTCTCTTGTAGGCCAAATGTTTGGAAATAAGTACGGGGTTCTTTAACGATCGCTTTGGTTATAGTATCTATTTAATTCTACTTTGGTTTAGTTTAGTTTAGTATGTAAGGTTCACTATCTCTAGCAAGATTTCCTACAAATACAAGTTGTTTTCTTTGGATTTCCCCATAATATAATGTAAGTGTATAGGTAAGCGTGTAATCCTCGTGTACTTGTCTAGCCCAAATGTTTTCTCTGGTATATACAAAGTCCACCATCTACTACAAATTATCTGCCACTACATGTTATTTAGCTGCGAATTTCCGATTTATTTAATTTTTCATGTCTTGTCTTATGAAAATGAATGAAAAGAAATATATTTACATGCAAAAATTACATGTTATAAACATTATCTCTTGAAGTATATTTATGTTGTCCGTTTCCTATTTCCTTCGATCGGGTTTTCATGAACTTCGAATGTCTACCAATGGGAATATAAATAGAGGGAAACATATATGTTTGCATATTAAGGAGAAGTTCATCATTCATTCTACTGGCAGATTTTGAATTCATGTCCAATTATTCATTTAATGGAAAACCATGATTTGGGGGGAAAGGCTTATTTTTTATATGGGGCAAGTAATTACTTTTAGGAACTAAATGAATTACAACAGTTTATGGTATTGGTGAGATTTCTGTTACAATATTTTATTAGTCAAAGAGAAAACAACTTTTTACACTGAAAAGGGAGTATCGTATGTGTGGGTTTTATCAAGTCCCGTGATTTTCCTAGGCAGAGTATAATCCTAACCTAACTCTTCTATCTCATTTTCTCATCTCATCACCCACAAACAACACAAGTAAAAGAAAACAACAGAACCTACATATTCCAACTTACTGCGTATTCGTTTTCCTGCAAAATCTCTCTACCCTACCACATACTCAGACATACAGCAAAACAAAACTCATATCTGAAGAGCTAGTTATATTGCAAATTGTCTTATGGTGTGCAATGCAATGGTTAGACCTCTAATCTGACTGACTCTATCCCTTCTACGGACTTGTTACATTGCAATGGCTTACTTATATCAATACGTATCTTCACATATACACATTTGTTTGGGTATCTACTTTTTTGCAACAAACTTACAACAGTTAAGGCTGAGTCTATACCTAAAGAGCGTATCCTAAATTCTGTGATGAAGAAATGACCTTGAATGAAAGATAATCATAAAGCGTGTGTCTACCACAATTAGTAACAATAGTAAACAAAAAGCAGCTGTGTATGCTTTATTTCTTTACTCATCTCATTCTACCATATTCTGTACAAATAAGACTCATTTCAGGTTTCCCCGAAATCCTCGAAGTCATTGAGTAATAATCCTCATTGGCTTCGATTTTCAATGTAATTTTCAAAAATCCATATTTGAGGATTTTTTGAACCTTTGGAGGATCAAGATTTACAAATTCGAAAAGAGGACAAAAATATGTAGGGACCACAGCCTTTGTTTTTTGAAAATATATCTTTAATTACAATAACCATCATGTTTTATCTGTCTCACAATGTTATAAGGATAGGAACAAATTTTTGTGATTTTAACTTTTCAAATTGGTATAAAATCTATATTTTAAGGTATTTAAAATTTTGAAGCCCTGTGGTCCCTCGGTAAGGAGTTGGAAAATTTCAAAGTAGCCACACCTAACTCAAATTCGGTCAAATAAATGAGTTAGATGGAATTTAGATTTGCAATGTAAATGGGTAGACTCAGCCTTAAGTCAAGAAAAATTTAGTATTAGGGGATATCTTCCTTTATTGAGTTTTTTATATACTTTGTGGCAGTCATGTGCTATGAAGAAGTAGTAATACAGGATCGAATCATTTTGCAAGAATGAGAGGATGAGACAATGCATGTCTGACATGTGATTATATGATTTGTTGTAGAATATGCTTTCGTTTAAGTACCAAAACCGCTTTTAACTGGATGAATCCTACTTGGGTCGTAATGGCGGTTCTTCCCCTCTGCTCATCTAAGCCAATTATTTCTGACGTCCAAGACCATTGTGCAAAGTGTACTGCACGCTCGCAATTATTAAATATTGAGGTATTACCTCAGACTTATGAATCGCCATGTTTTAATTATTGGGGTTTTTCTGTCCCAATAATTCTTTAAATTAACAGATTCGTGCAGTCAGAATTTAAACGAAACGTAGAATTTATTTATAAACATAAGACATCAATTATCAGGTTCATTAGGACGTTTTTGACAATTATCTAAGCTTAGATAATCTGACTTGTGAGTACTTATCACTTTACGACTCGTCGCTACGAAATCTAATGTAAGTCTGTGGAAGTGTGCGTATTTCACAGTAATTTAGAACATTGTTTAGTTATGAGATTAAAACATACATGTAGTAAAAACTACCTTAGTAACTAGCATAAATTTCTGACACTCCCACCTTGAATCTTTTACATGCATAAAAGATTCAACTAATTTCATATTTTATATCATATTATCAAATCAATTTAAATATCAGCATCGACTTAATCCTCTGAGGCAGCGGATTCAATTACTGATGACAATGCTAATCCAATTTTCAATTGCTTGTACTCCTCAAAATTCAGTTCCATAAGATACAAGCGTTGCACTGGTCTTACATATGTTCCACTGGTAGTTTCCACACGAGCTACACGTACATTGTCATTTTTTCCAGGGAATAGCTCCAGACCTTTGCTCAGAGGCCAATCTTGTTTAGATAGTTTCAACAATTTTGTTCCCTCCCACCAGTGAGAATAAAGTAATTTTTTCACGGAACATCCTTGCAATGGAAGATCTTCTAGATGCTTACTTCTTTGAACGTCATTCCAAAATTCCAGTTTGCTCAGTAAACGAATTTCTTCAACTCGATACCAGACGACAGTTTTCCATGCTTCATCATTTTTTATCCAATATAATGCATTGAATTTGCTGTATATTTCCTCCGGTAACTTCTCATCCGAATCAGAATTTGTTTTCCATATTTCTTGCAACAAAATCTTAAGATAGAGAGGTATCGGTGAAGTAAATCCTATTGAATCATAAAACCCGATGATCTGCTGACAAAATACTTCTGTTGGTTTCAATCAGATCCTTTTCCTCGAACATGTTTGAAAAATCACATTGTAAAGTATCCACTTCTAAATCCCAAGTTAATCTGAGAAGTCCAACTTTTTTATTCAAATCTTGATCATCAACATTCATGATCGATTCTCTCAAATCAAGTTGATCACCCAGCATAATTGAGATTGCTTCTTTCTTAAACTTTGTTACAGACTTTTCATCCTCCAAACTAAAGACACAGTTGTCGACATAACAAGAAATTTTCAGTTTACTTGCTGAATCCACATATTCTCTTTTCTCTGTGTCCAGTAAATAATTTATTACTGCAGCCAGTAGAAATGAACTTGATTTCAAACCAAACACAAATCTTCGGTGTCGCAAAATTTTGATTTTTGTCAAATCTCTTCCCTCCCACCACAGAAACTTGACAAAGTTTCTGTCTTCGGGTAGACTACTGATTTGAAGACACTCTCTTCGAATATCAGAAATACCTCCGTATTTATTCATTCCGAATCTTGACAGCGTAGATGGAATGAGTTCCAAATAATTAGGTCTTTTCTCTTCTGCTGGAACCTTTTCTAAACAGTCATCTAGACTAAGACTTCCCTTTTTCTTTGCACTCGCATCGAAAACAGGTCTCTCAGATGTAGTTAAACTCACTGGCTTAAAAACAGATCTGTGAGCATTGCAATGACCAAAATCATTCAATTTTCCAAGTGGAACTTCTTCTATGACACCTTCCGTCCCAAAGTGCAACCAATCTTTTGAATCACCTCCAAAATCCTTTGGTTCACTTGTAGGAAATTTGTAATCATTAGAATCAGAATCCATATTGACATTTCCGTAGCCACTTCCTTGAGGTGAAATCACGGCTTGTCCTTTTCTTTTATAATTTTTAACTTTGATACGACATTGTTCCAACCTTTTCTTATAGTCTCTACAATTTACGTACTCTACCAGTAATTCTTCATCAGTGGCAGCATCAATTATTAAATCCTTGATACGCTCATCAAGAGTAAAAATTGACCTTGCTCTGTCTTCCAATTCATGAAATAACCCTTCCACTTCGGTTGAATTATCTTTTTTCAGCTCAGTGTCCAAATTAACTTCAATTCGTTCAAAGATAGTCCTCGTTACCGTTCTTTCCTTGTCCAACCGCAACATCTTGACTAAATCTTCTAGAAATCTTTTTTACTGAATAAATCCTCAGGTACTGACTGCAATTTCTCCTAACGGTCGCCAAATTTCAATTTGCCGTTAGAAAAAATCTTCTTGAGACTGCTGCTTCTGTCCTACGGTCGCCATGTTTTAATTAACGTTAGAAAAAATTTTCTTGAGACTGCTACTTTTGTCCTGTCACGGTCGCCATATTTCAATTATTGAGGTTTCGGTCCCAATAACTCTTGAAAATAACAGGTTCGAACAGTCAGACTAATAACAAAACGTAGAATTTTATTTATAAACATAAGACATCAATTATCAGGTTCATTAGGACGTTTTTGACAATTATCTAAGCTTAGATAATCTGACTTGTGAGTACTTATCACTTTACGACTCGTCGCTACGAAATCTAATGTAAGTCTGTGGAAGTGTGCGTATTTCACAGTAATTTAGAACATTGTTTAGTTATGAGATTAAAACATACATGTAGTAAAAACTACCTTAGTAACTAGCATAAATTTCTGACAGAGGTATTACCTCAGACTTATGAATCGTCCGATGCACAGAATTTTGTACTTTGCGAATGCAATGGTCCCTGCAATACTACGCTAGTCCAAGTTTGTCCCAGGTGCCGCTTTCTTGTACTAAAGCAACTATGCATACGGCGTATGTAGTCTAAAATATTCAAAGTGGTGGTCTTAATACAATTGAATATGCATGACGTGTACTAAATAAAGCTAAAACATCTAGAAATGTCGATAATAGGTTATTAACATAGGTATTCGTATTTTCGCAAAAGAGATGCATAGACAATTTTCGTGGAACACGATTACGATTTCCTCTCGAAGCTTTCATTTAAGCAGAATCTAATAACTACAAGTAGATTCGTGTTGTTGTCCATACTCTATCTGTGGAAAACTAACGCCAAGCTTTATGAAATGACATATTCCAAATATTTCGCTGACGAATTTAGTATGATGATGACCGTGACTGTTATTTTGACATACATCGTTCGTTTTTCGTAATGAATAGTCTTATAATGGCGTATGCAATGTTCTTAATTGCATAATTGCACAAGATTATGTGTTTGTTTGATGATAATGAAAACCGTAACAATAATATTTTAATACATGATGACAAACCTCCATGTGATGTGGATATTATCTTTTTGATAATGATAATAAAGATGTTCATCGTTTTCTAGATTTTCATACCGTACAGTGACATGACCGTGACTTAACTAACAATGTAACCACATCTGACGTTTTTAGGTGCAATTGTGAAAATTCCCATAAGTTGACACTGAATTACGTAACTTTATATTTAAGTCTGTATCTGTAATGCAAAGTTCAAATACATGCATTTAACAAGTTTTTCCTTGTATGATCTAGGGGGTGAAATTTCCGGAAAGACTTCTTTTTGTATTAATTGATTTGCGTACTAAGAATTTCGGCAACTACTATAATTGAAGCGACCCAATTAGCATTTAAATAAAAGAAAAACCTGCTTCCGGTCAGTGCGGCTTATGATAGAAAGCAGTAATGGTTATCAAGACACGCTATCAAGAGGGGTAAACCAAATTATCTGAAAAACCATGCTAATTGGTTAATGGGAATTGCTCTAGGGAAATACGAGTTTATCTTCGAAATAATTCTATTTTCTATTTCGTAACGAATGTCAAGTCATATTAAGACGGAAATTTGCATGTTTTGTGGTCCAAAACTTAACACTAAAGACCTTGAAACTTCCATGTGGGTGATTTAATATGAAACGATGACAGTAAAAAATGACAATAATATCAAAGACAGTGCGACAATCATGGCAAGACAAAAGAGCAGTTTATTTGAGTCACAAAGGACGGTGCACAAATAAAGAGTTGTGCTAAAAGTCCTGCTACTTTCTGCAGAGCTAAAAGTAATTCAAACAAGAAAAATTGGCATGCAAAACGATAATGTAAAAAGTTTTTCTTTCCTAATGTTTGTTCGTAAGTATAATGGATATCTAAATGAAAATATGACTTTTTGTATAAACATTCCAAATATTTGAAATGAAGAAATTTTTTGCTTTTAGTAAAGGACTTATCTAGAAAAGTATTTCTGCAATTTAAATATAATACTTTGACATCATTTTCTACTCTCATGAGTTCTTCAGGCGCAGTGAAGAGAGTTTCTTTGTCTCTCGCTCACAGCACCATGCATAGTATCCTCAAGACCCCGAAATTGTAGCATCTGCAGTAGAGCTCTGCTGCAATTAAAGTAATGTTATCTGCATTTCCACAGTCTTCAAGAAACCATTCATTCTAACTTAATTTCCGCAGAGACGTCATTTCTTTCATCTTTGTCCTCTAAAAATACAATTCACTTATGTGACTAAGGGTTCTCCTCAATTCTCAACTCAATTTCAACGAGTATCTCCCAGTATGCCATATTTATACTATATAGTACACTATTAATTCAGTACTGGTATATTTTACAATATTCAGTTATCTAGCATAATGCTATTAAACAGTAATTGCACAAATGCAACACAACAACGAAAGAGAAGAGAAATTGCTTTTGGGCCAGTTCCAGGTTTCAGTTTCGTAAAACAGTTTTTCAAGGCCAAGGACACTAGTACACTGAAGGCAAGACAAGATAACATTATATTCCCTATGCATTTGTTTTCTGCCCCGCAAGACTGCATTTTAGTGCTTCATAAAACTACGTAGAATCCCCACTTAGAAAATTGTTTTATACATGAAAGGAATGCAAATTCGAGTACACAGTACACTCAAATACAACATGTTGCGTACTTTTGGAGAAATACCCGGGTGTTTTTCTCATACATAATAACAAATGTTATCGCAACCATGTCTGAGACACTGTAATTGTTCTAGACGTAAATTAAATACATTTGGCAAATATATTTCTGCAGTATGCAATTTGGGGTTCTCTCCTTTTTACTCCAATGCTACTCCCTTCTATAATATTGTACACTAAAGGAAGTTCCTTGCTTACAATGCATACTCTAAGTTTGTAAATGATATCATGCATGGTATCAATATAAGGACGTGCTAGCATGTTCCCAGTTAGCCCGTTTGCGGCACTGACGTTCACAAATGTCAAAGAGCGAAACAACCGAATGGAACTAACGGGTATTATGAATTTGTGTAAAGAAATTGTTGTGTTCCTAAAGCTGAAATGTGGATATACGTATAAGGACGGATTTGAGTGAACTGTTGGTAAGGAGCAGTGGTTGTGAAGTATAGTGGAGTGGGCTGCTACGAGAAGTGGAGGACTGAGAGGAGCGACCATATGATTTCCGCATGAAGTTCGAGTTGAGCAGCGCAAAGAACTGATTCTCTCTATCAGTCAGGCAGACAGAGATAGACGTTACTAAATAAGCAATGGAAACAACACAACAGTCCTTCTGTCCTGTCTGAATAGTAAGCACTTTAGTTAGCAAGTTACCACACTCTATATAGGTAGGCCTATTTATTTTAATTTAAACTTTACTGTGTCTTGTCTTTCTACTATAGGCGTAGTTTCTCCATTCTTCTATCTCTCTCACCTTCCTCGCCTGCCTTGGCACTGCAGAACTTTTCAATTTCGAAACCCCATTTCTAATGACCCTCACTTCACAACAGGATCAGCAAAAACAATAATAATACACAACAAACCAAACCATAAAGGATTTATTTATGTAAGTAATACAATTACTAGTACAATCCCCACGCGTGTATAATGTACCGAGATAAATTATACTTGAACTTGTTTTGATATTTAGTACAACAGTACTAGCCACGTAAAATATTTATCCAGTTTTAGTTTTCTTACATGTAGGTACTCGTAAACAGTACAATGTGATAATACTGTTTCCAACGTGGGATCACATTTTTGCTTATAATTGTGTTCCTAGTCTACTAAAAGTATTTCTAGTTAGTACATCGAAGGAATTACGCAGCCGGGGAAAGACTAGTCGGTTTGTTACGGGCGATTAAATAAACGGTTTGTTTTCCTATTTTACTCAGTTTAGATACTGCTGGGTAGATAACGAAGACTCAGCTACGTGACTGTAATTTACTCATATAAACTCAGTTTAATACAGAGCTGCGTCAGTTAACTTACGGTCATACCTACGCTTAATGCGATTCTCTCTTATCTTTCTCGCCCAATAACAAACATTTATTTTTACTCGCGAATTTTTGGCACACTTTCTAAGCTACTGTTCTCTTCTGTCCTAAAATTGTTTTTCACATTAGTTCCTCACAAACATAACAATGTTTTAAAGTTTTTTCCATTAGATATTCGTTAACGTTGTTTTTGCCTAACTTCCAACTGACAGTAAAAGTAAAGTAGGACAATACAATCAGCTGGATAACAGATATTTAAGGAATTCCATTCTTTGGGCGTATTTTTAAACCTATTTACGTACTTTTTACAAATTGAAATTTCATGAATTAATGTTGTGTGAAAAAGACCTTATACTTCATAATTATCAGTGTTACTGGAATGTGACTGATATTAAAACAAGTTCGGTAAACTCATTTAAGTGCTGCTGCACGATTCTGTATGATACTAAACAGAATTCATTTAATCTAATGATTTGTTATGCTTGATATTACAGATCTTAGAAGAAATAAAACGTTGTAAAAAATCCAGCTTAAGCAGCACAAAAACTTAAATAAAAAATATTATTCTTTTTAAAGTGCAAGTTACCAACTTTCTCTTTTCTCTAAGATTTCCGAATCTGTAACTGAAGAACTAGCACCACAAAGGTAACATGGAATTTATTTACGTTTTCTTTCTATAAAAAACAATATGCAATAGAATAACTTACATTTGTATAATTATTATTATACTTAAGTATGTAGAAAAAAATAGTTAATTCTGCAATTCCGTGTTTGGCATTTCAATGGAATGCATTGTGGAGAATAAAGTAGAATATGTTTACGATGAGGTTGTATTACGCACTTGACTATGCAATTTTGTATGTAAATATTGATGTGCGACGATGAGGACAAATAATTTTGCAATGTCAAAACCAAGAACTGACATTAGTCAACCATGCAGTATAGCGCAAGTAGTAATGACCTTGAGCGATAAGTTACTATCATTTGAAATTCATACCTACGCTAATTTGTTAATACGTTGATTTTACACAATACAGAGATTGTACGATGAATAGAAAACGTTTAATCCTGTCATTGCTGTTTCATTACATAATAATGCATGATACAGTCCAGTCCACTCCACAAGTGAGATTTGATTGGAGGTATGTGCTCGGTCAGATTACTCCTGCTGGCAAAAACCTATTTATAATGTTACATGCACAGACCATGAGTAATTGATGTGAGCATTGGCTATAGAATTCATGGAAGCAAAGGCCCTCCTCGAATTTATGAGATCGTTGAACCATTATTAATATTGCTGAGCTGGCCAAAGTTCCTCGCACTCTTTCATGAAACAAAACAAAGTTGTTCTCATAAGGAAACTAGCACATGCAATTGTATTTACAAACATAATGCGGCGCAAGCAATAAAATCGGGTTCGTTTGATATCAGCAAAACTGATTTCGTGTTACTTTAGAATGGGTTTACTAAGGTTTATTGAATTTAGTGATCTATTTTAGCTTTTATAGTTTACAGTTTCTAGAAGCAATAAATACAGTTGATTTGGAGATTCTATCTGAAGCTTAAGGTACATTGGCACATAATACGTATACCAAAGTCCATGGTGTTTCGAACGACCTACGTCATAAAGGAATTGTATAAGATTCTTATGCTTATGTATAAGAACTACTAATAGGCAGAGAGAAGGGAGTAGGCAGAAAGACAGTACTGTGACAAATGTAATTCGATTTTAGCATGACATTATTTTTAGTTTTGTTGCAAACTTTCTTACATAATAGTAGAGTGTGTCTATTTATGGGACATATTATGTAAAGCCGATTCTGTAGACCTTGCTTCGCTGTACATTTAAGTTTTCATCCTAAGTTGCAAAGTTTTTAGTAACACTTGAGAGTACTTGAGACGGTTCTGCTTTCCATTCTGAAGTTGAATGCTGCAATTCTCCAAGGTCAGGGATATTGTACGTACATAAAGAACATATTGATTATTGCCAATTCAGATATAAGTAAAGCAATGCTCTATTTATAGTGTATTGTATACGATATGCTTATATATAGTAAGAAGTTGGAAAAGTTCTTAGAGAAGCTATTTGTTAATTCACACCTCTATGTGCCTCACTTGGGTAGAGCAGAGCGAATGAGTGAAGTTGGTCGAATGTTGAAACGTGCCAACGTTAAGAGACGATGGATCCTTTCCGCATATAGAGTGCTCACTCTTTTTATTGTTATAGATACGATACGAGATCAATATTCTTCAGGAACCCGGAAGATATTGATTGAAAATTGTTCCTTTGATTCAGAACTTAAGGAGCAGTTGAATCCTTCGTAGTACTAAACTGTCAGAGCAGTCACATAGTGTCTGCCGTTTTAGTCTCTGATTTATTTAGGACTATTTCCAATTTGGCTAATTTGTTCAAAAGGGTAGAGTTTTGTGCATTGCATGCAAATAAAAATTTGCTAGTTTTATATATCTACTTAATACGCGTACAAGATCGTGTTAGGTATACGAATACAAATTATTTTGTATGTTTTACATGAAAAAGTTTTGATTGAGATTTTGCATGATGTTCATTTGCAGGAGCAATCAACTTAAACGGAACGGGAAGACGGAGTTACCAAGAAAATCGGAAAATAGAAAGAAAACCTATTCCGTGCTTTTTACCTTTGAGAACTAATTCTATGTACCGATCAACAAATAAAGACCTTCATGCCTTATTTCGACGATCTAAATTCCATCGTTACACGGTAAAGCTCCAATTTAAGCATACACTACTGCGATATTCGGTTCTTCCATCTTATCATCTTACCGATTAGAGTTAGCAAACCTAAAAAGCATGTATTTAATTACTTCAGGATTATTTTATTTTCAATTATTACAATAAGTAGATACAATCTTGAAGCGTCTTCCAGGAAAAATTAAATTTTGAATTTGTATGAATGCAGGTATCAAAATCATGTTGGAGGATATGATAAGGCAAAGTGGGAGCAGACAGTTGAGCAGCGAATACTACATGGAATTAATCATATTCCTACGAAGTCAGCAAAATTGCAATCCGAACTTATTGACTTGGATCTCGTGCGAGGTGATTTTCTATTTTCTTATCTTGAACTGAACGCTCTCCCTACGTCATACGCTGCTCCCAACTTTCACACCAGTTTCTCGTTGATAAATATGGATGTGCAATGACATAATTATGTTAAACGAGATACTTAATGTTATTTCTTACTGCAGAGGTTATTTGGGTCATTTCCTGAGTTAGTAGAGCAGACCAACTAAATAAATATTCAAGAGCTCCTTTAAACTGTACTCAATATTCCCCGTATAGTGATTATACTTTAAAATCATTAGGCAAACGTTTTTCTGATTTTTGCATTTCAGTATTTAGAGCAATGTATTTCTATGTAATTGTTTTTGGGATATTAACATTCAGATTGTGAATTTGCAAAGAGTTTTCACTTTTTATAAAAATTTCCTCCACGAATTTTTATCTTGAAGCTTTTCCTTAATAAGACCTTGGGGAAAATACTTTATTTCCTTTCTTTGGTTTTTTTCCGTTTTTCCATAACCTGATGCAATTAGATAGTCGATAACTATGAAAATGTGTATTTAAATTTTAGGATCTTCGTTTCCGAAGGCGAAGCCGAAGCATGGACTGTTTACCGTAACGCGTCTAGCCCTGCTTCGATGTTTCTTTTTGCCATTATTTCACAAATGGTGGTCAGCTCAGACTTCACCGAAGCTTTTGACAGTTTTCCTTTTGCTCTACGGAGTTCAATTACTGAATTTATTTCTGTATCTGTATAACCCTTTGGGTGTAGTAGTAACGAATCCTAGTCTAGAAACAATAAATCATGTAATTCCGTTCGGTCCGATTAACATATTGAATGGAACATCGGGACGAGGAGCTGGGAATCTCAATGGCAGTGGGGATTCGGTGACAATCCAAACAAGTGAGATTCTTTCTCCCATAGTGCTCATGATCGTGTTGACAGTACTGCATTCTCAAATCGTAGCAACTCACTCAAATGATTACGATGGTCATCACGGCACCAAGTCAAAACATGGGAAACAGCGTCGGAACAGCGGAACGGGACTCGGAGGAAAACTTCGCAGTAAGCGCAGACCTCCTCGCTACCCACCTCGGCGAAGGTCAAGTAATCTGGGCTCGACGGCTAAGCAAGTAGCTACTGTGAATTCAATTCAGCCCAAGTCCGGATGCCTTGCGTCATGCAGCAATAATTCACCGACGTGCATTGCCAACACGGAAAATACGAGCAGCTCTAGCAAAAAAGTATTCTTTGAGGACGAATCCAAGTCGTGGACTAGCTCCAACTCCGACAAAGATGAGGGTATAGCAGAAGAAATCATTAATGAGCCCCCGGAAACTGGTGATATCGACAACGAATCCCAATTTGCCAACTCTAATGCTCAGGAAAAGGAAGCTCTCGACGAAAAAAGTATTCAAGCTAATTTGGCAGCCAGCTTAAAAGAGTTTGCAGATGCGGAAGAGGAAATCTTCCGCTTGCAGAAAGCAAATTCTTCCGATGGGAAGCTATCTTGTGTGGAAAACTTCTCAGGGGATGCCACTTCTACCCCTCAGACCAGAATTGTCCCGGAATTAAGATCCAATTTGAGGAAGAGGAATACCAGCAAGCAATCCGAAGCAAGTACAACCAGTCTTAGTTGCGGAGAATGTAGTAGTAACAACAATGATTCGTCCACAGAGGAAGATGACATCGGGGAAGAAACAATGGAGGATGAAGAGGTTCGAACTAAATCAGAATGGACTGCTGTCACCACAAATAGTGAGGATGATGATTACGGCGAGAATATTCATATCAACTCCGAGGATGATGATGATCCCAATGATACGCAGCTAAATGACCATCCTTTCGCTTGGGAATTTGAACAGGTTCGTATTATATACCCCAACTCACAGTTATTTTCTTTCTAGAATGGCTTTCCTAATGTATTTTTTGAATTGCAATAGCAATCAACTAAAACAATTAGTCCCAGTTGTGCCTCATCGGACAAAGTCAGCTGTACCATTTGGGATGGACAGGATGCAAGAAAAGCAGATCTTACAGTCCTAGATATAAGTTCGACCATCATTGCAAAAGTCGAGTGTGCTAGAGAAAATTCAGACTACCTGTACCTCGGTAAACAATTTACATAATAAAAGAATCATACATTAGACAATTTAAATAAAAAATAGACGAATCTTTTCGTTGGGATCGAGTAACAAAGGAATATCTTTGTGATTTTCAGGAATTTGCTTTAGCACTATTTTGGCATTTTTGCCATGCGTGTGGCGATTGATAACTGCTCTGGAAATTGATGACTTTGATGTTGGAAAAGTAGGATATTACCTTGTGGATGCAGTAAATTCAGCTTACGGAGCTGACGCAAAGTAATTTTCCATACTTTCTTACCTGAATTTCCACAGTGAATTAATTCAAATGTACACATACATATTTTGTAATGAAAGTTATGCAAGAAAATTAAGAGGTAACAATTGATGCGTGCATTGGCATGTTTTTAGCTGTGATGTCTTTTGTAGATCAAGAGTGATGATAACGATTTCAATTGGAGAACGACTAGCACTGGCTTTGTTTGTGTTCTTCCTCCTGGCTGTCGCTGAAAAAACCTACAAACAAAGATTTCTCTACTCGAAACTTTTTTCCAGGCTTACATCTTCTCGCAAAGCA
The DNA here is from genome assembly GCA_020352615.2 of Yoshiicerus persimilis. Classification (NCBI taxonomy): domain Eukaryota; kingdom Metazoa; phylum Arthropoda; class Collembola; order Entomobryomorpha; family Tomoceridae; genus Yoshiicerus; species Yoshiicerus persimilis. Next base: position 34,074,724 of record CM036943.2, on the reverse strand, counting down.
CGGAAATCAGGAATTCCTCATTTCCGGCTGAATAAAGTGAGAAATATCAAAACCTGGCTTTCAATCAGATCTTACCTCCAGGTATCTATTCCGACTATATTCCCTCCATTAATACATACACATCTTCATACTCATGAATAAAGTATTGATTATATGATTTTATTTACAGCGAAGAGGCCCACAACGCTCAGTGGACACAATTGTATCGGCAACTTTTATTGCAGCATTGATTCTCATTTTTTTCTTGTCGGTTGAACTACTTAAAGTAATTTAATTCCCAATGGTTTAAATAGAATTGTAAAATTAAATTTATAATGGATAATTTAAACAGATTCCGTGAAGAAATGTACTATAACTAATTTGTTTTTGCAGGACTCAAATAGAATGTATTATTTGTACAATATTGAAGTGATTGCGTGGTCCCTTTGTCTTGGGATATTCCTCATGCGTTTTATGACTCTTGGCTCACGAATTAGTCAGAAATACCGAAATCTCTCAGTTATCATTACGGAGCAGGTGAATATTTCATGTCCTTTCACAAATAATATCTGTAAACACAATAGTCCGAAAGTATTGTATGCGAAACATCTCAAAAGTAGCTAGTGGCTAAGGCAAACGAAAGCTATTAAATTTATTTAACCTTAAACTCCAGTAACAGTCTTATGGTATGTTTAATTTCTTATAAAACATGCATTGTTATTTTTACAACTCGATTTTATTTCTGCTGCGGCATAAGGTAGGGGTTAATAAACTTTCAAGTTTAAATGTACCAGTGTAATGGTTATGGATTTGCAACGTCAGAATGTTTATTGTTCAGTCACTAAAAGATATTTTCGGCTTTTATTTCTTTGTGAATCAAAATTAACGTACATGTCGAATTTGTAGTAAAATGTTGTAACCTGTGATTGGAGAAGTTCCAAATCTGTAGCCATTAAATTGCAATCTACTAATATCTGAACACGTAGTTAGTAGTTATGTGTAAACGTAAAACTGGTTCCTGTATTTCTATCACAAGTCAACTGAAGTAGAAAATTACAACCACAACTAAAACCATACCACTGCATAAGTGCTTTCGAGCCCATTTACATGCTAATTGCTACATCTCTCTACTTTCTTCAGCAGTACTGTAACTGGAGGATATTAGAGATTACATACTACTACACTATTTACCTAAGTAATGTATATAAGTTGCTTTGAAGGAAATATCTTAAGGAGTAAGAAGCGCAGTATCTGAAAAGGATGCTTAGATGTAATTGTTACCATGAATTTGGCAGAAATAGCATTGACGTAAATTGACGTTTGTTTTCCGCAGTTGAATCTCTATCTGAAAATGGAGCAGAAACCTCACAAAAAGGATGAGCTACTCGTGGCAAATAACGTTCTCAAGTTGGCAGCTGAATTACTTAAAGTAAGTGTCTAGAATCCATTCGGTTGCCGTCAAAAGACGGAAACCGCTTTTATTTCACGTTAAGCTTCCTTAATGGCATTTAGCATTAAAACTCTGCAGAAGGTAGTTCTGTGTTCTGTTTACTTCCCTCCTGTCAAAATCCCTTTTAATATGATTCACGTGTTTGTTCACTAACTCCGAACTGACTATCTTCCATTTCCTGGTTTAAAAGTTATGATTTGAATATGCAGAACTCTTTAAAAAGCAATATCTATTTAACCACGCGGGTTTCAAAATATTTACTTCAATTTCCATTAAAAGTTTGAATTTAGGTTAAGTTAGTGAGTATTTACGTTCCGTTTCAATTTGCTAATGGAAAAATGAGTAACAGGAATTGTGTTGTAGTAGGAAGGCCTATGACACTAAAGATATCTAAATAATCACTGAAATCTAGTGACTCCCATACTTAAGGATAAGACTAGGGTACCTTTACCGTTGGAAAGATAAGAGAAATCCCGTAGTAGAGCAGAGTTACATGCAATGCACACGTTTAGGTAGCTACAGATACCTGAAATGTAATGTTTATTTGATTTTTGCAGGAACTGGATGATCCGTTCAAGATATCAAGCTTTGCAAGCAACCCTTATCTGTACAATGTGACTCGTCTTGTCATCTTATCAGCTTTCAGTGGAGTGCTCTCGGAAATGCTCGGATTCAAGCTAAAACTATACAAAATCAAAATTAAATGATACGTAGCAGAAGGGTGGAATGTAGAGAACTACTGTAGTACCTAGAACCTACCTGCACAGCTCTTGCAGGTACAGGTACTCTTCTGCTGTGGTTGGAGTAGGAATCCTGCTCCTACTCTCTATCTAACCTGTGTAGTACTGAATGAAAACTGTAGCCATTTCAACATGTTATAGGTAGCCTTAGCTATTCGCAAACTAATTACCGTAAAATGAACTTGCATGTAATAACAATAATAAGTAAGTCAATTTCTTAGAGATGACTTAATTCTGTAACTCATAATGAGTTTGCTGAGGGAGAAGTGGAGTCAGCGAGTAGTCCAATAACTAATAATGCAATATTAATAATAATCTCAAAGTCTCACCGAGGTCTACTACCATTAGAATGTAGTTTATCCAGCTTTCATATGTAGTTAAGTATTTAGCTAGTGTAGGCATTTTTGAACTGAACTTAGATCACCACTAAGTGTCCATATCAATTGACCATGTAATATATCGAGAAAAAACAACGAACACTTTAGAATATTGCTTAATGCGTTTTTTTGCAACTAATAAGTTAATGTAGTTAGCAAGTCACTAAAATTCAATACGGTACGGGTACAGTTCTTCACAAAGGCTTACGATGATTTATAAGCACACAAATATAGCGACAGAATAAGTATTATGTACCGTGATGCTGTGTATTGCTTGTTTAACGTTCGTATTTCACTAGAAATGAGTTTTTAACCGTTAACCCAATAGTTCATTACAGAATTTAATTAGAGAACTGGTAATAATCGGAGACGGAAAGGTTAGGCGTGGGTGTGATCTTGTAAATTAATGAAAGAAACAGATTTTTAAGTTGCCAACTGTTCTCTGCAACACGAATGCTACCTTTGCCTACATGGCTAATGCGAAAAGCTCTGTCATTGATAATGTATCCAGAGCTAGAAGTAAGGTTAAAATAGAAAGAGTAAAATGGAAAAAGCAATAATTTTAATTCTAGAGTTAAGGATAATTAGAACAACGTGCTTTCGATGATGTGCTTGTTATAATGTAACTTATTGATCTGCAAACTTTAATCGTGTATTTGACAGATTTTGTGCATCAGTAATAGTATCAACAACTACGTAAGATAAAATGATGGAATACTGGTTCCAAATTTCAAGGAGAGGGAAAAGAATTTCAATCATTACACGCGATTCCTTTTCTGTTAATTTGGACCTACCGAACCTTTTTCTTTCGTGAAATAAAACGTACTAAATTGGTTCACAAATTTTGTCTAAGCCAGGATACATAGTAGATAAAAAGAGGTACCTTAAATTACCTTTTATTATTAAGCTCATTTGGCTGAGGTAAGAAGGCTTTGTTTTGTATTCTGAACGAAGTTAAGTATTTAAATAGCTATTAAATATTCCAATGTAGTTTATTTCCAAACATCACCCTATTCTGTGTGATGTACTATAGAGAAAAGTGTCGATTGTATAGCTAAAGTATCGACCATCTGCCATTTTCAATCATGATTTACAAAGTTTTAATACTCTTGATGCCATGCTATTATTAGCATTTAGTGTATTTAGCAGGTTATAAATTATTAACTGCTGACGCATTCTTATTCTTAGGCAGAGGAGGTTTACAATTGGATTGAACAGAACTTGTGCTTAGTATTAGTAAACAATTCCAATAATGCGGAAAGGCTACCTGATTTGGATATCACCAAAATGTTGAATTATGGAAAAGGATTTGTGATGAGAAGAAAGGGAAAATAATTGTAAAGTAAGGAAAGTTCATTTACAGTTTAATGGAAGAATGCTAAATATTTAATCGCATTTAACTATGTTTTTGTGTATCTAATTATGAAGGCTACAAAAGTACTTAACGTAAATATTAAGATTTAACATTTAATGTGTATGTAATATATTTTTATGAAAACTCACTTTGTGTTATAACGTAACACACCATACTACAGGTAACTATTTATTAATTTGTGAATTGCACTAATTACGGTACTACATAAATAAGGGCGTGGTTAACCGTAAAACAATTAAACCCTACCTACTTAAATTGCAATTTGAATTACATGATATTGTGGAATCGCTTCTTTGTACAGTATATACTATTACATGCTAAGATAATACACAGGTTTCTTGTTACCATACTTAATTTGAATTATTTAAGACACATTTGTAATGTAATTAGTAATTAATTACCGATAGTGTAATAATAGTCTTGTTAAAATAAAAATAGTAACTACGAGGATTGATGAAATGGAAGAATTTCCATTGTTCTGTGGTGGCGAAATAAAGGTAAGCGGAAACCGAATCAATGCAATAATGTATTCTAAAGTAATAATAGTAAACCCGTTAACAGAGTCGAGTCGTGTCCGAGTCGCGTCTTGAGCGGTGAGTGTGATTGCGGGTTACTGTGCCTAGCTTTAACGCGAACGCACAGACAGACAAATCGGGCATTATTATAAAGACTCGCTATTCTCCTCTTAATACTTCTAATTTTGCAAATATTGTAATGGTTTAAGTATAGAAGTGTCCACAATGTAGGAATTAATGATAAAAGTAAGTGTTCGTGTACAAAGAGTGGTGACCTGACCTGAACTGATATAATTTCCCCATCTTTATTCAATCATGTCCATAGGAAATTATATGAACAATCATTTTACCCTGAATAAACTAACTCTATAATGACATTTGTGGGAATTTAATTGGGCTATCATTCTCATACTTCACGCAAACCAGTAAAAGCTAACTTGCATTGTATAGTGCATCCAAGTTGAAGGCATAGCATAGCATATACAAAACGTACTCTCTGGAGCAAATAAATAAAATAAAAGTAACGAGGATGCAAAAAATAGCTGTCAATTATGTCATGTTGATGACATGAGATTCATATCTGCGTAGATACAGCAAAAAATAAGAGCACAAATATTTGTAGACATAATATTCAGAAAGCTCACATTCTGACTGATGTAATTCTGGAACGCAACGGTGTTCTTTCATTGGCCTATACCTGGCAGATTTGATATTTAACCTCCTCGCTCGTCTCCATATTTATTTATTGGCATATAGAAACGAATAACCAAATATTTGTACTAGAACGGGAAAAGTAAACTTCAGAATAACTTCAGTTGACTAGTAGATAAACTTTCTGTTTGCGTATACACAATAAAATATTATACAACGAACAAACCAAAACCATTAAGTAAATACATATTATCTACCCAAAGCTTAGGAACATCGGGGATTAAATATAAACGTTGAGAAGTAAGTTACAAGATTTAGTACTATGAAGTTATTTATGAAAAGCAACATTCAGAATTCTGGGAAATCAAAACCTATACCAAAATGAGCAAATATAATTGAGTATATGTATAAATACGTATAAATTCATATATGATGCATGTATACAATTGCACGTACACAACCTAGAAGTAATAAAAGTACTGAATGAGAAGAGTGAGTGTGTCGAGTCGAGTGTTTTTAACAACGTAACTTATAATTAACTCGTGTTAAGCAAGCGGATATAGCTACTTGAATTTGTTAGTGTGATTTGTGCCAATGAAAAGTATCTACATGTATGTAAAAGGTCTGTGTACATTCTGTATTGCGTTTTATGTGGCATGCCGTGGCTTGATGCAGTAGAGAAGAGTGGAGAGGAGAGAGGAGTTTGGTTGCTGCTTATTATGTTGTCCGTGTATGATTGATTGATGTTTCCTTTGCTTCCCTCGTGCACTCTGACTGACGTGAGTGTAATAATAGAGAGGAGCCAAAGGAGGCCGAGCTTCACATTCTGCTCTACAATTATTTTGCATTCACTCCTTCCATTGGCTAAACCCTTCTCATGAATAACCATAACTATATCCAGTAAAACGCTTTATAAAATACTAAACCCAACTCTAGTCCCTTCTGTCTTTTTAATCTCCAAGCCTTTCGCATCTCTACACATTCTATTTCTTCATTTTTATTACCCTGTTCTTCTCTCACTCCTTCTCTGGTCGTATTCATCGCGCATTCTTACTTCCCACCTTTAAATGCGCTTATATCTACTTTTAAAATCTAGAACTTAAATTATTACTACTGTACATCAATTTTCAATTAAATAACAATATTTAATTCATGAATAAGTTCAGTACGTATTGAATGGAGATGTCTTTACTAAATACAAGAATTGTAACTCGCACCTTAGATTTTAAATGTAGTAACTGATATTTACCATAGCTTTATCATGTAATTTCGTGGTGCTATTTAACAGGTATTTGCGATAGAAGAACTTGGTAGGTTCAGTTGTAACCAGTTCTAATCATGTTCTTTGTATTCTAATATTAACATCATCAGAGAATGAATACATACAGCTGGGAGCTATCTAAAGATAATTCATATCTTATTAGTCAAGTGCACCAAAGTACATACTTTTCTAATCTCAACCTATCTGCTGCATATCAAAATGTTATTAACAACAGTCTACACGAAAATACGCATAATGTTACTCGCTCATGCCGTATAGGACACACAACAAGGTGTTATTTGCATACTAGTATAATAGGTGTATATACTTAGGTATAATTATTTCATCAATGTAAAATTATATTTGGTATGTGATATCTTAGGTCTGTCTGGTGAAGTCACGTAGGGAGTACAAGATATTCGTATTAAAAGAAGTGGGAAGGGAGAAAGAAGGCCAGAAGAGCAGACAGAAGTGAGATAGCAATGTTATTATGTACAGTGCACTGCAAGTTCAAATGTAGGTAATCGGTTATATTATTATTACAGTCAAGATAGAGATAGCAGTTGGCTTTTCGGTAGTAATTCGTATCTAACAATGAGCCAAGTAGTGTAAGATAACTATGCAGTTGTAAATATCATTTAATCATTTTCATTAATTTCACTTTTTACGAATTCATGAATGAAAACGGCATTTGCTTCCTACACCCAAGAAAAATAAATGTCTACAGTAGTAATACTCAATACGATTTGTTGTTACAAATACTTACGTATCATCAAAAAATATGTCAACTGTACATCTGTAAATCAAGTTAACTAAAATATTTTTCACAACTATTTATTATTATCAAGGGACGTGAGTAAAATATAATTTTGCATCAAAAAATAACAGAAACTAAATTCTACTTGGGAAATGGTAATGTATTTTAAACTTTGATGTTCTTTAGAAAAGTACGTGTAGAAGCAAAGTAGTTATACTAGCAGTAAAGAAGTAATACGCATTTGAATGGATCTGGGAATTGAAGTATACAGAGAAACGATCGTTTGTAAGTTTAAGCTACAAATCGAAAGAATATACAGTTTGTCATTTTGGCTTTCCTCATCTGTTTACTTTAGTAACTTCTGTTATATTTGTCCACATGCGAAGGAAGAGGAATCAAATAATGATCACAAATGCAGACTTGATTCGACTGTGGAAAAGTGGAGAACTGATAAGGAACTTGGGGGCTCCGCAACGTAGTTGGTTGTAGTAATAATCCTAACCGAAACGCACATAGTGACCATAAATTGGGCAAACTTGTGACCGCTCAATTGAGGACCACATTGACTTAAGGAAACTCTTATTTCCGGATATACCTTACTATGTTAGCACAATGACAGCTCTAACTCATCTTCCATGCGTTTATCAAAATTTGCTGCAATGGCAATTCAATATTTTAATATTTCTATTAAATGAAATCACATTAAATCTATTGAGTTTTTATAAGTACTGTTTCCTATTATATATATCAACTATAATAATATATCAACGCTTCCTTAGATCAATAGGTATGGCATATGGTACGTAAAGTATCAAAGTATGGAAAGAGAAGAAAATATTGTCAAGATGAGACTCAATTTTGCTACGGTTCCCCCAAACGTCTTGTATTTCATTCAACATGTATCTCAATGCATCGGTTTTCTATAGAATAACTAAATAGACATACTGAAGATATAATACAGTGATAGATCTTCATATCACGATATTGTGATTATTGCTGTGTAAACAATGTATTGTACTTAGTATCAATAAGAAGAGAGTTTATTAATTAGTGGGATATAGGGATGTAATGATTGTAATGTAACTTAATTGCTGCTATCTAGTATAAGTAGAGTGATTGAAGTCTTAAAAATATCAGCTTTGGGGATCTTTACAAAAATATCTACATTTTATATCAATATCTTAAATATCTGCTGTGGTAGTTGTCTTTTGTGGCAGATGTGTGGAAGTAAGCCGGACAGGTCAGCAATATTTATTATCTATATACATTTTATATCTACATTTATTACTACATTTCCATACATGCATTTATCGGTGTCGACCAAATGTGTAATCGTTAGTTTGTTACACAGATATAGATATACTATTATTTATGTTTGTTATTATAAAAATCAAATCATGAGATTTCTTTATTGAGTTGCAGAAGATGGAAGGAAAGTCCCAAATATAGAAGTAAATGATTTTTGTATCGAAAAGTCAAGTCGTGTAAAGAACAGCCCCCATTTTAATATTGAAGGTAATTCGCACATCTTGCATGAAAACAAATTTCTTTAAAAACATAAAGCAAAAAGTGGTGGAGAGGAAGAAAAGGCGGATTTTATATAGCAGAAGCTAAAACCAAATCGTAATGCGTAGTAGTTAGAGTAGTTACTCTTCGGTGCTTTGTTTGCAGGGGCAATGGGAGATTTTCCAAAACAACAGTGTCATTTTAGAATTTTAAAGACAGGAGATACAATCTCAAAGTAGTGGAAGCTACATTTCTGTAGAACAAAATATGTCGTAGGCATAGAGAGGACGCAGGTTTTGAGGTTCAAAGACTAGTCATTTAAGCTACGATTTCAAAAACTAGTTTTTCAGAGTACGCCATTCCAGGCATTAAGATGACGGATAATAATCATTCGTTTACCATGTGTACTGCATAGTTAATGACAAAGAGGACTACCTTTTATTAATCACAACATTATTTATATATTATTAATTTTAATGTAAGTTATGAATTGCATTACCATAAAAAGTCAGTCATAAAAAAGTCATAAAATAGTTTACAAATAGTATACGAGTAGCGTGAGTATCAAAGTATGGAAAGAGAAAAATATTATTGTCAAGATGGACTCAATTTTGCTTTGCTACGGTTCCCCCAAACGTCTTGTATTTCATTCAACAAGTATCTCAATGCATCGGTTTTCTATAGAATAACTAAATAGACCTACTGACGATATAATACAGTGGTAGATCTTCATATCACGATATTGTGATTATTGCTGTGTAAACAATGTACTGTACTTAGTATCAATAAGAAGAGAGCTTATTAATTAGTAGGATATAGGGATGTAATGTAACTTAATTGCTGCTATCTAGTATAAGTAGAGTGACTGAAGTCTTAAATATCAGCTTTGAGAATCTATACAAAATTTATATCTATATTTTATATCAATATCTTAAATATCTGCGGTGGTAGTTGTCTTCTGTGGCAGTTGTGTGGGAGTAAGCCGGACAGGTCAGCAATATTTATCTATATACATTTTTTATCAACATTTATTACTACATTTCCATACATGAATTTATCGGTGTCCACCAAATGTGTAATCGTTAGTTTGTTACACGGATATACATATACTATTATTTATGTTTGTTATTATAAAAATAAAATCATGAGATTTCTTTATATTTAGTTGCAGAAGACGGAAGGAAAGTCCCAAATATAAAAGTAAGGGATTTTTGTATCGAAAAGTCAAGTCGTGTTAAGAACAGCCCCCATTTTAATATTTAAGGTAGTTCGTTTATCTTGCATGAAAACAAATTTCTTTAAAAACATAAAGCAAAAAGTGGTGGAGAGGAAGAAAAGGCGGATTTTATATAGCAGAAGCTAAAACCAAATCGTAATGCGTAGTAGTTACTCTTCGGTGCTTTGTTTGCAGGGGCAATGGGAGATTTTCCAAAACAACAGTGTCATTTTAGAATTTTAAAGACAGGAGATACAATCTCAAAGTAGTGGAAGCTACATTTCTGTAGAACAAAATATACTGCTGTTACACTCCATTTTGTATATGATTTTCAACACAAATGTGCATCTTGTAATCTTGTACCTGCCATTTTAGGGCAGAAATACACATCATCTGATTTACCACATCATTATATCAAATAAATCCCATATTATATGTTATTGGAAATACCAAATATTATGGAACTTATAAAACCTCCCTACACATTAGTTGTCTACCGGTTTGCATAAAGTTTGCATATAAATAAGTCCCAACATGACAATAGTACAGACAATTCCTTCGAAAAAGGACAAATCAACCAACTCACCAAAAACCTTTAAAAAATAAAACATAAGGCAGGGTAGCATTAAATTAATTCTTTAATTACATTTCTCTCCTTAGAAAATCCGTTTCTTTTAATAAAAATCATCAGAAAGGATTCATCGGTTCATCGTGGCACTCTATGGCAGCTCTCATTCCTCCTCAGCTAATAAAAGCGAATTACTTTTAGTCAAACAATTATCTGCACCGTGACGCATTTGGAATTTGATGTTTGATTTCCACATTTTGCAGAGGTAACATTTCAGTTTTGTGCTCTGGGTTGGTGAAATGTGACATAAATTTCATCAATGGATATTATAGGAAACTATTTTGGCAATTATTCTCATTCCAATTAATAATCAATAGAATTAAATTTTAATGTAAATCGAACACCTTTTATTTAGGATACATTTAGACACATTTACTTATTGGTATATAAAATAGGTAGTACATTTTTAAAGAAGGTTTGTTCTTTGTCCACCTGTAAAAAGTTAATAACTGTATGTATGTATAGGTATAGTAAGCATCTTAAAATGTAATAGGAATTAGCAAACTACCAAAAATCATGATATGAACAGAATAGCAGCTAGAAAAATCCGAATGTGATATGATGTCATTTAGAAATAGAATCTATGGTTTCCTACTTTTAAAGAAGTCATGCCAAATATTCGCATCCCAAATTTTAGGAGGACTCAAATTTAGTACAAAGCAGCACAGTTAATACAGATTTAAGCATATTCAGTTTCCGTTGGAATAAGGATAGTTGAATGTGGAACTGTAAACATTAAGTATGTAAATACTATTTGCACATATGAGTATATAGTAGAGAATTGGTAAAATCTGTTTTGCTATTGATCTGGTGTGGTTGTGGTTTGTTTTGAGAAAGTAACTCTCATCGGAATTCCCATAGACTAATTGGAAGTCCCTGTCTGTGGTTGTAATTGTAAACGATGTGAAGTAGAGGAAAAGTTAGGAAAAGACACGGATGTCAATGTGTAGTTTATATCTGTACACTCACGTAGTTACATCTGCAGATTAAAAGGTGACCCAGTTACTTGGACTTATTTCTTATTATCTGTATCATTTGTTTTGTCAAGTAGTACGTAGTGAGATAGACTAACACGAAGGCAAATCCCTATCTCAAATATTATTTAGCTCCCCTCATATTATTTCTATCTGCCTATCAGTCAACACCATTATTACATAGAAGTTGCGCTTGTTTCCCTTTATCTTCAGATATTGTTATTTGCATTTGTGTAAACTGCACGAGTTACAGTTACCTTTATTGATTTAGGTTGTAGGATTTTTTATCTTAATTTCATTTCGTGATTTCAGTACAGATGCAGTTACCCACGTATTATCATTTTCATTACCTACATCCTTCCCTTCTTTCTCTACAGACATTTCAGTGTCCTTAATAACAGCAATTCTATTTCTGTACCTACACCAAGAATATGAATGCCTTATGCTAATTCCATTTTTGTCATGTTTTCATTGAACCGTGTGTCTTGTGTTCATGTTACTCTCCTGTCCTGATTTCTCAATTGCTAGTTAACATTGCACATCTCAGATAATTCTGTTTTTCATACCAACAAAACAAAACATCAACCATTCTGTACATTTCTATGTTTATACACTTACAATTTAATCCCTTATCCAGTATACACTACATTTGCATCTGGACATGACAAATTTAGATTCGTAAATAAATATCAACTGTTCATTTGTACTGACTATTTTAATACCATAATAACATAACACCAATGGTAAGTGCACTGTACTTATAAACGATTATGAATTATCGCAGATATGCACATTCAATACAGCTACTTTATTGTTAGTCCCATGCCAAAAGCACGGACGCGATAGTGTATCTTCTTGCAATGCAGAATATTCATTGATAATTCTAATTATCTTAATTTAATTAATTATCAAGAATTCATATCAATGTATTTTCTGTCTACCTGAGTAAAGTAGTTAAGCGATAAATAGTTCTGATTGCTATAGTCTCAGTTGCATGTGATATCCGAATGTAGCCTGTTTACCTGACACATGGTCAATAGAATAGTTCCATTACTAATGTTTTCCATTTTGCGTCGTTTACCGGTTGCCTTGAAGCCCCACTTGAGCTTTGGATAGCAAATAGTAATGTGTTTTCAAGTAATCCACGCATGTTAATAATTTATACAACATTCGTATATAATTTACAATACCTTATTTTTACAACATACTTTGCTTGGGAACACCTATATGTGGTATAGTTAACCAAAAATCTATGTTTCTATTACTGTAACTTGGCAATTAACTTATACAGGTATATAAAGCACAATAAAAGAATATTATCCTATCTGCTGAAAGTTAAATATTGCAGTTTGCTTGTGTTAAGTTGAGATTGTGATACAGACAGAGTATTTTGAAATATCTACTGATATGTAACAAACGAGGTTGATTAAATTAAACGTAATTGCTATTTATCCGTTTGATTATCATTGTTATAATTATCAATGTATATAATTGTCTATCTCAAGGATACGAGTGGATTGAGTGATATATTTATGAGGCACCTAGTATTTACCTATTCATGTGACTGTGACTGCTATTCTCTGGACTGGACTGAAGGAGAACCTGGAGCCATTTCAAGATAACGAATTGAAATTCGAACAAAGGTAAACCATGAGCATTGTCGTACGTAACTGGGCGCTCTAATTAATAGTGCAGAGGAACGTTTAAAGTAAATATTTGCCAAACTCCTAAAAAAGTAAGTGAAATCAGAAGGCTAAATACAAAAAAACACACAGCAATGATCCCTAATTAGGTAACGTACTATTTCAAACTGTATTTAATCTGCAGTACGAAATGTAACGTGGTAAAGGAGGTATTAAAGGTGTAGGTATGTATGGGATGAATTGATAGGATGGCGGAGATCCGGGTAAAAATGGCAGAGTAGGTGCTAAGGGAAGCCAGGGGGCTGCTACAAAGTGAAATGATGAATCAGACATGACAGAGTGTATTTTAATGCATTATACATAGGGAACGAAATGTTCAATAAATACATTTACGTAGTACATCTGTACGAGTAGTATCAGAGTACATAGATGTTGGTTACATGCATGAAGACTTTATCTTTGCATGTTTCGGTTGATACGGGTGCTTTTGCTTATTAGAAATTATTATGAGATGTTAAGAGCTATTCTTACTTGCATACGACGGCTACAGTATACGTGTACAGTGTACTGTGCTCTAGATTTACCATGTCACTCTGAAGTCTAAACAGATAATACATTTGAGAATGAATCGAATCCTTATCTCCATGTTGTTTGTAAAGTTAAACGTTTATATGTCCAGATATACTCTCCATCCCTTAATAAACATGTCACGTAAGTATTATACATAGTAGACCTACGAAATTACGGTTTTTTCCAATAATGCCCAATAAAAGTGATGATATGAAAAATGGATGTGTTTTATATGGTTTAATATGGAAAAGGTATATAAAGTATGGATTGTAGTTGACGCATGTAATGTAGTATGTAATAATGAAGCGTATGAAGTGATAATGGTATTATGTACACAGTAGAGAAGACTGAGAAGTTATATAAAACATGACATGAAGAATGAGAGCATTTGGTTTTTGGGTAGATAATAGATATTCTGTATCTTTCCTTGATATTTATCGTGTTAGGTTGGTTTGGTGAGTCCCTTGCTATCTGGACTACAGAACCCATACTAGATAGAGCGGTTATGATTATGTTCTACGTATTTACGTATGGTATGGATGTGTTTGAAGAGAAATCGGTTTGTGGACGCCGTATGCGTATTGGAGATGCATTAAGCAGAGTGTGGAAATGCACGGGGGTATAATATTAGTAAATAGACTATAGACTAAAGAAACGGTGAGAAATCAGTCAAGTTGCTATCAAATCAGTGCGTCTGGTGCTATCTCACTTCACTGATCGACAGTGTTTTGCCGCAACACGAATGCAGAGAGAGAAGAGATAGTTATCTTGTACGTAAGGATCGGAAAAGCAAGTGAGCCGAAGAGAAAGAGACTATTCTAGGGTAGGTAATTATTTTATCTCTTTTTGGATAAATTTTGGATAAGTTTTGATCTCTTGGCGATATCATCCCCTGCCTATCTTTATCTCAGTCTCTATCTTTATCATAGACATAGATTACTCCATGGTGGACTCTCTTTAACAACACAGATAAAGCTGCTTCATCTACATTCACTTTCCCGTATAGTATTTATACACACTTCCCTACTATCACTATCTTAACTTTGACTAACTAACTACATAGATAATAGCGCACTTGCTTTCCCTTACTTCATTTCATTATCCGCTCTACTTCGTATCTCCCCGCGTAACACACACATCCTCCATGTCTCCTCACGCAAATCCTAATCAAATCACTCAAGATTCTCATTAACCTTCTCCGGCCCGAACCTCACCACTTAATTCCACATTCTAAGAAGATACAATTACTTTAACTTACTTTTAGTCAGTTCCATATCTTTCTGTTAGTAAACACACGATAAGGTCTCTTCTCCCTTATTTAACTTATCGAAATCAAAAAATCATAATATTATTGTTATAATAGTAGTCTTTATCTGTACTTAAGATTATTCTAATCATATCCATTTCAGGTGATAATCATAATCAAATCTAGTTTTTGTTCTATCTATATCTACTCGGTACGCACTCTAATTGTTTGTATGGGTTACTTTATCCAAATTACCTGTACTTTGCTCAATGTGCTTTATTATTGGTACTACTTATTTACAATACACAAGGTTCCCACTGATATTTACGTTAATTAAGTGTGAACGATTTCAGTTGATAAGCTACAATTATTCAGTAACCTAGGTCAGGTCATTTCTCTTGCCTTTTAAAACCTATTTCGAAAATTCAAATTAATATTGTCTCTCCTAATTGGTAAAAGAAGGAAAGGTATACATTTCTATTGAAAACATTAAACTTTATAACATTAACTATTTTTTCACCATTTGACCAAAATATGTTTGTAATGAATAATGCAAAATAACTCTGTAGGTACTATATTTGGCTGATATTAACGGTTTCACAAACAGTCATGTCATTCTAGCTACATAAAATTATACACATAATAAATACATTAGAGTAATCGTTTGACAGTGTTGATTAATGCACATCAAATTATCAACGTAAAAATAAGAAATAAACGCGTTACCACTCTTAACTAAACAGCTTCTCAGCTTGATTGGTTTAGAAAGACCATTATGTTGTCATCGTTCTTCAGAAATCGGTAGTAAGAACATCACAAGCGTAGAGAAAATACATCAAATTAAAAGAATAGAATAATTCAGTAAAGATTCATCATTTACTGTTCCATCCCCAATATTTGAAGGTTTGGTGACGAAAACACAATGTCACCTCAACCTACATTACATTGCCTTACAAATACAAAATAGATACGAATACGGAGTTACATAGCATTAGCATTACTTATGAACCCCTTACTGTTTGTCTAATACAATACAGCATCCAGTAATATTGTCCATATGCGTTAAAATGCATTATCGAGCTGACTAAGTAGTGTTCTTAATATATGTACCACACGCTTTGAGATTTCATATTGTTGTATAGAGATTTCAGAATGCATTATTTTGAGAATTATAAGTGTAAGCATTTTGGTTTGCAGCTCTAACACTTTTCTATAAGGTTAATACTATAATACAAGTTAAAACTACTTTAGAATAACAATATGTATAGTATCGCTGATAATATTACATGCACTTCATAATGTTCATAAGCAGAAAGAAATGTATGCATTGCATAGCGAAGGCAGGATAGGATTCGTGCGTTAGGAACCCGACCCGCTATGTAAATACTGAATTCCGGTTACTCTGACTGACTTTGCATGTAGCTTGTGGCTCATAATGTCGATTAATACACACATACTGAGAATTATTTGAATTTATACAGAAAGCTGTGTGAGTATTCCTCAAAGCATCCATACATACCATTCACTCATTCATAACAGGTATACTATACTTATATAAAATAATTTGTCTTACTGTGACTGTGTCCTCATAGCCGTAGTTTCTAATATATCCATGTCATGTCACTATTCAATTCTATTTTGGTGCTCGCTTGAATGTATGACAAGACGCAATAATGTTTAACTTTAATTGGTTAGACCAAACACAACGAAAGGAAAGTAAAGGAAGGATTAACATTGCATTATAAAATAAAGGATGTGCGTGAGGTCGTATTGTTAATGGCTTGCTTGCTTTGTCTTGTCTTCCATCGCATCTATCATTAAATCTCTCCATTTCACTCCCAGTAATGTTGAACATGAGGCAAAACTCATTTGACATGATATTTACCATTGTCTATTCACAATAAAACCCATTTAAGATCATTACTTGATAAATTAAATTACAAAACAGTAGTTTCTGTCAACTTAAATTAGGAAAAGTAAAAGGGCCATTTTTTCTATTTCCCATTTTGAGGACAAGTTTTGTGAATTTGTGATTAAAATATTAATTACCCCATCCAGAAAACCTAATCATCTGTCATTAATGGAGTATACAAATTAGAACAGTTACTAATTACTAATAAACTGGATTAACAGTTAACCAAAGACATAAATTGGCATAAATTTTCTATTTATTCATTCTTGTTCTGGAAAATGTTTGTAAAAGTGTAATTTCTTTTGTAAATTAGGATTCTATACATTTGTTACCCATAAACTGTGTGTGGTTACAAGAAGTGAGCCATTTTCTTTGTTGCTTGTGTAAGATCGCACACGTTTACTATGTGCTTGTGCAGTGAAGCAAGAGAATAAAACTGTTTTGAATTGTAATTTGTATTTATTGTGTGTTTTATCTGTGTATGTCATATGTAAGTGATAATAGTGGGTATCAATCAGTTGTGCTGTCTATTTAAGTACTTTTGGATCGGGTATAGAAATGAGACGTGAGTGAATGCATCTTTTTCTATCTTAAACACCTTAAAATTAGCTTGTATAAGGCTAGACTAGAACCTTAAGTATAACGCAGTGTGTGATGTAGACAGTTTCTAATCTAATCTTATCTGTTGGTTGTGGGATGGAGAAGTAACAGTAAAAGAATCAATCACAACATTACACAGCAGGTGAGAAGGGCCACCGCTTTTGTTATTCAACAGATAATTCTAATTGTTTCTGATGGGAACGTGCAAATGTCAATTTTCTTTGACTTTGACTTCTCCGGGCTGCTTCGCTTAGAATGGTTACAGCTAACCAAATACGGGGAAGTGCAATTAGTGCAATACCAAGTGATAAACCTGTATCCGAGAAACTTACTAATTAATTATGTGATTCTACGATTAAACATTTTACGCACAATCACACAATTTGTTGATACACATCCTGCAGTTATTAAAGAAAGGAATTTCCTTATTAAATCGTGGTCGTGCATTTTTGAGCACACTTGCTTGTCAGAGTAATTTTGCAGAGAACGGTACTTTCAAACAAATGTCATACACCATGTAATATTCGAATTTCATGAAATACATCAAATATTCGTATTTCTTGTACACCAGGTTTTCTTGTAACAGTTGAGCCATTGTCATTGTTCATTTTGTAAATGCAATAAGTAAAATATGGAAACAATATGGAAAATGTCACAAATCATAGCTACCTAAAGAAATCTTAGCTGTGCATCATTTTATTCCTTTTTCTTTGTCTCATCTCAAATAAACAAGTAAGTACTGATTAAGCACTGCGCATTTCTTTACCTTTTGGCGGGTGATCTTTAGTTACTAGCCGTGGACCTTAAAAAATGCATATGAATAATATGAAAAGCGCAAAATGAATTTATATGGATATATTTGTCTTTAGTTTTCTACATGTTTTTTGCGACATGTATTTAAGATTAGCATTCCAAACTATGAAATATAAAATGAAAATAGAATTTTGTTTGAAAATAGTATAATAGATGAAAAATGAGGTAGTAAATTAATATTATAGTAGTTATTGATTTAGAAAATGCTTGAATGATGCGAATTTTGAATGGAAAATAAAAATTGGTTAACTTTCAGGAATAGAAAAAAGAAAACGAAAAAAGATCGCAGTGACAATGAAAGTGGAAGCTTTTCCACAAGTGCGAGAGAAATCGGAAATACTAAAAAGACAAAAGGAAACGGACAGGTCCGATATGAGTCAAGTAAAACTTTCCGATTCTGTGTTGGACACATCTACCGCAATCAAGATGGAAGTCTCCACAGTGGAAGTAAAGACTGAAGTGGATACAAAAATTAAGGCCGAGCCGGGTGAAAATAACAATAGTATTTCTTGCGTGGGTGGTCAGCCACTGGGTGCCGTTGCCCTGAATGACAACATTTCAAACTGTGAGTCACTGAACATGGGTAGGAAGACAGCTGAGGAAGAGGAGACGGACGAAATCGTGAAGATGGAAGTGGAAATGGCTCTTGCTGTTGGCGTGGCCGTTCCGTCGTCGAGCAGTGGAAAAGAAGAAGAAGAAGAGCGAGCGAGGGCGGGCGGCAGTCAAGAAGCAGTTCCGACGGAAGAAAAGCGTCAGCCGGAACCGGAAAGTGTGCCGACAAGTTGTGCCGAAGGAAGTGACGTGAAAACGAATGGAAACAGCGCTAATGGTAATGGCTCGTGTCACCTGAATGAAAATGCTGATGAATCTTCTCTTCCGCTCAGCACTCTTGCTAATAATTCATCACCGCATCCCACACAAACTTCCACCTCCGCCCCAAATCTTCACAAATCTTTTCAGCCACAGCAACAGTTTGTCGTAAATCAGAATCAGACACCTCAGCAATCACAACAACCAATTGACACTCAAAACCAACTGCCCATGTCGCCAAAGAATTATCATATCAGCAACAACAATAATAATAACCAGGCAATCAGCAGATCAAAACTTCTGATAACACAAGCACAAGCGGACAATAATTTGCCCACCACCATTTCCCAGCAACATCCTCAATCCAGGGGAGTCATTCATTACACGAATCAACAGACTCACAACATTATGACACCCAGTCATGACAAAAGTAAGAAAAACTTTCTTTTCAAATAATAATATTATACATCCTGGCTTTAGTATTTCTAGTCTATGACGCATACGATAACAATTATTCATTTTCCATGTTGCTCTCATCCTAACAATTACGATTTTCATCAAAATTTCAAACTAAGTGCCCAACAAATGTTTCTTTCAGCATCGAAACACACTTAAATCACAGTTATTACGCAACATCATGTTACCGCAGTAGAAATAGCCTAACATTACAACAATTACAAGCCGACATAATGTCTTAAATGCGAAAATTTGTACTTCAAACACCTAATATCTAGATTTTTCTGTTTTTCTCATTGAGCGGAGATTTTTATTTGCTAATTTAATTTTTATTGCTCAGATTTACAAAAAGAAACCGTACTCCCATTAGCCATTATTGCGTTAGAAGGAGATACACGATATCGCTATAGATGTATCTCTTCATAGAGGATTTCACGATGTAAATAGCATAACATTTTGCTAATCATTCTTCAGGGCTACTTTAACTTAACTACTTAAAGACGTAACGTAGTACCTACATGGGATGAGTGCCTATATGTATTTGCCAAGTTGGGTTAGACTTCCTAAGAACGTTAACAAGTTTAATTGTCGATCAGCTAATAATAGAAGTTTTATTACCTTCTTCAATGCAATTAACAAGTACAAAGACATCTGGTTCTATCTCATTCTCAAACGTAAAATTAAAAGTACACGTATAGTCTATTAAGCCTTAGATCTGATCTCATTCTATAGTTTTATTTTCCTCATTTCTAAGATTCTAAGGAAATATTCTCCCAGTTAAGTTAATTAAATGGAATGTTGCAACATGTTTCTAATAGAAAGGTACTAATGAATCCTTGTTCAGATTGCAATGGGAGATTGCGTTCTGTACATAAGATTAGGTGTTTTAGTCCCTACGTAAAATAATACACAGTAATTATTCTTTCCCCGATAAAGCTAGTATTCTATGAAAAAGTGTCATTTACCTGACTTGGCATTAGCTGCCTATGTGTCTTTGTCTGTGTGACTATGAACTCATAAGATAGTGACACCAGAGCATATGTAGGCTATAAATTAAGTACAAGTAAAGTACTATGACTAGTCTAAGGACATGCAAAGTGCATAGTACTCCGTACCAGGCCAAGCCAGGGTGGAATTAGATTTTCTCTGTTCGCACTGGTAAAAAAGATGAATTTTACAAGAGGGCCATAAAAAACTTGCGCAAGAAGTCTATAATAGCAGATAGATGAGACGGGAGACGCGTTTACTAATGGACGTTTGTAATGTACATGCTATTGCTATGCAAAGCTATATATTATTAGTATTAGCATTAAGTGGTAAATAGTATGTGAGATGTTTTGTGTGTTTGGCTTGGCTGACCTCATGTGCTCAGGAATGGAATGTCTGTCGGTGAGGACTAACTAATGGAGAGACTAGGCGAGCTATAGCTGTCCTGGCCTGGCCTAGCCTTAGTTATAAACATAATGTAGTCGTAATCGTATCTGTAGTGTTGTTTGTTTGTGTAGACTAAAAAGGCGAGCTCCATTACCCATTTAGGGACTCCTAAATTGCTACTTAACAATTTACTCTATCTCCCTCTTAGTCTCAAGCCTATCTCGAGTAATTGTACTCATCTCCTGATTAGCTCTCCTCTGCTCTCCTATGTAAGTCAGTCCTGTGCTGTCCCGCAGTCCGCACTCACCTCTAATACAAGGGATGCTTTCTTCGCATTTTTTATTCACAGCTCACTTTAGCTCCTAAATTATATTCCACGCAGATAGACATGTCTTCCAACTCAATAATAAACTCCACTACTATTCACCCGACACAGACTTTACTTTTCGATTGGCAGATAGTAGATAATGGACACACTACCAATACCAACTACTGCTGCTCTATCAATAATAGACTTTCCTCAGTAACGTACATTTACATACTTTTACATAAATCCGTCTTCTCATTACATTATATCTATCTCTCCCAATAGCTGTACATTAAATAGCAATGCTATGTTAACTACAGATATTTATGGCCCAAGTCCACATTTCCTTTTTAGTTTCACTCAACTCTCGTATCTCATTAATAAAACACAAATGTGTATAAGTACCTTTGTATGTACTACAATTCATAAGTGGTCCTTTAAGTATTTCTTACTTTATTGTCACAAAAGTATATAAAACAAACACAATTTCTTGCGCTGAAACGAATTTTGCTTTGATTCATTTGATTTCTACGCAAAATAATAGTCACAATGCATTTTTTGGAGTAATCTTAAAGTATTAGATAATAATACAAATATGCAGAATGCAGTATATCCATATCATATCTTTTCCATATTGATAATGTCTGATACTTGGGAGCATCCGTATATTATTTATAGAAAGTAAAATTAGACATTGATTTAAATTGGGAAGCAATCTTGTGATGATAATGTAAGGACAAAAGTAGAAGAGGATGTGAATTGAAATAAATGCAGCTGGTGCGGTGCCGAAAGGCAAGAGGGATTTAGACAGTAGTGTTCTCTGAGAGAGCAATAAGGGTAAAGTGAAGTCATATTTTACGTACTTCACTCGACCACACTTACAGTCAAGGTATTGCATAATGTGCCTCTTTGAACTTTTGTTTACAGTGTTCTGCTAGGATGTCATGTTTTACGACGAAAGACCTTCTCGTGTTCTGATGTTGTTAGTGGTACCATTATTATGGCTCTTGTACGCTCAAAATCAAAATGCTTATTCTATAAACGAGCAATAAATATGTACAGAACTTGAAGCACTAATGCAAAGTTAATATTCAATTGGACAGAACACACATTAGCAGTCTTCGTAAATTCTTTTCTCTGCCATCCATTAAATTAGTCATTTTACTCACTCTGACTTTGACTTTAGTGTTTTCTTCAAAGTGCTTTTAGGAACTTGTGTTCTGTCATGCTAATGTCATGTCATGTTACCTAGTTTAAACTAATGTATTTCATGTTATGCCAAAGAGGCCGGCTCAATTCTCTTTCAAATACCATTATACCATTGTGTATAGTATTTTTAACAGACTCTCTCTAAGCATCTAACCAACCTATCAATAATTCTGTCCTTTGATTTGCCAGTTCATTAATTATTAAATCTTAAAATTCTTTATGTATTTACCGTTGCAAAATAATACCATAAAACTGTTCAAGGTTTTAAATTCCTGTTTGAACTGGAAATTTCGCATGAAAACATGAAATATTATGGAAACGACAACTTTTATTATTTCGAATTTTTTTATATTTCATTATTCTAATTTTAATCCACCGCAATTAAATGCAATTTTCCTCGTACGATTTTTAGTTTGTAGTTTTCCATAATTATTTCTCACTCTCAGCAGTTAAAATGGCAAGTTTTTCTACTCTAATCCGTTCGTAGAATTTTCTGAAAGCATTGAGAATTCTCATGAGATTAATGAGAGTATGTAAATATATTAATTAAGATATCAATCACTGTCAGCAGCTATATATGTAGATATTTCCTGGAAAATCCACATGTTTGATGTTTACCATTACTAATAGGTGTAAATAAGAGTATTGACATGAAAAGTGTTAATGCTATAAGGAAATATTGACTGAGTACAAATAATATTGTTATACATAACATAGCTGTTCATATTGGTATATTGTGTAAGTTTGCGCAATTGTCTGATTGCATAGTGAGGTGATTCGTTGTTGGAGACGTCTACTGAATGGAGACATGAGAGAGTTGACAAAGTACGGCATACACTTAAATAGAAGTTAGGACCAAGAACAGAATGGTTGTTTAAGACATTTAAGTGGTCGCATATCTTATTTGATTCGAATTCCATGTTCTTTATAGACAGGCGACAATGAAATCTTCACTGCATTAGAAAGGCAGGCAATGCGATGCTCAGCCAAGGTAAGTCAAGAGAGACACAAGAGAAAAAGAAGGAAATATAACTCACATCCTTTTCTTTTTCCTCTCGACTTTTAAGGAATGACTCATTCATATCATATCTTCTTCCTAATGGCTTTAGCATGCTCTCCGTACTCTTCATTTTTTCGCTTTTCTTTTATGCATTATTACATATGCACCCTAAATCATTATCCAAAATGGCAAACTATTTAACTGTACATTAATCTCCCTCTCTTAAGTGTCTCCAATGTCCATTAACATTTTACATCAACCAAGTAACATCTTCGTAAGTGGAATCGGTCAAACAATCAAACCATAAACCTTAAAAATCTAAATTATAGATTGTTGTAGTACTAGCATAATAATACGCACTATAACGAACTATATGCGTACTTTTAATACACGTGAGGGTAGACATGCTTCCTATGTCCTAAAAAGTAAATGCAGGCTTTAAAAGGGGTTTTAATATATTGATATATTTGGCTCGGAAAAAATCTCTTTATCGATCATTAATACTACATCTTTTTCTGTAGTGGATTGCCCTGACTAACACAATATTTGTAATCAAAGTGTAATCAAATCGCCCGACCTCACCGATTAGATTAACTTTTCGATTAAAGTCCCGCGCTGTCCCCCCAGAGCCCAATTTACCATTGAAAAAGTTTACAATTTCATTAGCTAAAAATTTGGGTGTTGAATTGTAAAATCGTTTGTACTTTGAGTAAAATGTAGTTAAAAAAGACAAGAGTGTGAATTGAACCATGGTTGGGGTCATTTATATTATAAATTCGCTGTAAAAACCGTTATATCAAAGCAAAATAATTGTTATCGTGGTGAATTGATTATTTTCATGGCTCACTAACTGCTTAAACCTCCAAAAATATATGCATTGATTACATAGCTGTTGATTTATACCAACCATGTGCATTATGTGTATTCAACTCCTGGAGAATCACCGATTAAAATGATAGTGATGTCGAAAAACTTGAGAGAAAAACGTTTGGGGGTTAATAGTTAGGCTTCTGTGCTTAATTTTCTCAAAAACTATACGAATATTTAAGACTTCACTCACGAATGTTTTGCATACAGGTCAAGAGGAACCGATAGCGGGTATTCCGAAGCGAGAGCCTGGAGATGGTGTTGATACACCGGAGTCGCAGGGTGGAGGTCAAGGGAATAGATCAGTATACCACACCGGTTCGATGTCAATATCCCTTCACGAAGGATCAAACAACATCCAACAGCAGCTGCAGCAACAAAGAGAGCAGCAGCAAATTGCAAATAACAACCTGAACGTGTTGGCAGCCCTAGCAAACAGCAGCAGTGGAAGTCAGGCCGGACAAGGGCATTCTCAGAACCATGTGAATATTTCTTTCGGAGAGCAAAGTCAGGGACAGCAAGGGTCGTTGCGGAATGCGGGTATTTCTGCTCCGACGAATAGCACTCTAGCCATAGCCCAAGCAATTGCAGCTGCAGGTCAAGGAAACTACCCGAGCCATTCTCCGCCGCCGTACCCGGGTGGTGGGGACAATTCTGGAAATAACAATTCAGGGGGTGGGAATTCAGGATCTTCGGGTGGAGGGAGTCACAACCAAAACACGTCCGTCTATTTGCTAAATTCTCCGCCATCTCCTCGATCAATGCCCTACGGTTCTTATCTGCCCAGTCGACATCAGCAGGTGCGTGCCATTTTATCCTTCTTCTTAGCATAGGCGATAGGCCCAATGGCTCCACTACCGCTCCTAATTATGTTTCAGTCTCTCCCTTTAACAACATTCAATGGTTGCTCTCTTAGTTGTTTTATGTTCCTTGTCGTGTGTCACCGCAACTCCCAACTCATGTCAATTCCAGTCAAAGGAAAGGGAAAACCTTCTCTAGCCTTTTATGTAAACAACAAACTGCCTCGCCTACTAAATTTGGTACCTACTAAAGATACCACACTTCACTTTCCACTTATTCTGTACTAACGCTGTTATTACTTCTTACAAGTGATGTATTACACTGTGTGCTACTTTTATGTTGCCCAATATACAAATTCCAAAATAAGTACAACTCTGAATACAAAATTATGCTATAATTACAGTATTTACTTTTAAAAACACTGTAGGTAGAGATGCGGCTTCCCACTTCTTTCTCAACGCACGCAAAATAAGTTAGAGACTAAATATTTCTAAATATTAAATGCCATGGTATAGGCTGAAACATTTTAGAACTGAAGTAAATGTTCCTTATCATGCCTAAGCTCATTTAGTCATCAGGGTAGTTAATCCTCACTGCGGTTAGTTTTTCCCTCTGGAGCTAAATAAAACAGTATAAGTTTTGTTACAGTTAGCATACTGTAAAGACACAAATATGACTGTTTTTAATACCAGAACTATAAACGAAGAATTTGCACTTGTATTGATATAGGGATTTTATTTTGGTTAGCTTAAAGGATTGTGTGTCAACATAATGCATCCTCGTCATTTGTTTTTCTATGTAAAATTTATTTACGAGTACGTGACACCTGTTTATTTTACAAATGCATAGATAAATATCTGGATTCGGTTATGTTATGTTAGTGAATTCCGTTCTTCTTCTAATCACGTAAAACAAACTGAGTTCTGTAATTCTAAACAGATAAAGATATGAAGGATCGATCGATTACACAGAAATGCCTTGCAATTTATGTCACCTTTCCTCTTTCTCTATACTTCAACTGAATTCAATTGAAACCTCATGGCTAATTTTTTACTTCATCAATTTAGAATGCGTCATAGTCATAATCATAGTTGAACTAAATTGTTCATCTCTTTTGTATTCGCTATCATCATGTGAAGTTCCCGTGCAAACGTTTGTACAAAAATGTAAACTATTGAAACTTGAAACTTATAATTGTAAATTCTTAATAGGTAGTGCCAATCACGGGGAAAGCACGTAAATTAGATACTGTTTAAATAGTTGGTTTACCAAATTCAAATTTGTGTTTATTAACATGTCATTTAAATCACCGTTGCAAGAACATAACTGTTAACCAACAACATCAGCAACTCCAATGCAGTTGGCTGCTGCTCTCCAACCCTTGACATGATAATACTAAAATTAACTAGCCAGAGTTCTGACGAAGACGACAAAAGTAAAATGGGGAGATTCCACGTAATTTTGATTTTAATAACGCCACTAGATTTATTGAAGTAACATTATACTATGTAAATAGTAGAATATTTGCCAGATGGTAAGAAATTAATACTGAAAGTGTTAGTGCAGTGAATAGGGAATTTTCTGGCTTATTAGTGTTTTATTAGGTAGGTTGCAGACATTACGGTGTATTTGAGTGGAATTGGACTAGATGTAAAAAAGGGTTGCCGGCTAAGTGACTGTTGTCTGGTGAAAGTGGATGATGAGGTGATAGGGGAAATGATATAGAGTGGAGAGACTGCTGTAGTTAATAAGTGAATGTAAATTTCATTATGCGTGTTTCCGTCTTGAAAGTAAAAGATTAGAGTTGGATTGTGGAGCCTTGGAAGTCATTGGGTCTGGCTGGTCTGCACTTGTCTCGTCTGAAATTTTGATAGGAAAAGGGAAATCAAAGTTTTTTATTTGTTTGCAGGAGTACGGTGGGAATGAGTCAGGAGGACATCATGTTATGGAGCCGGTGTACCCGAAAAGCCTTTCAACTGATGTCTACTACGGTCGCCAAACTGCCGGAGATCCTCCAGAACAGAGTTATGCTCCATTAGGTAAGAAAGACTCATTAACTGACGTGACTGACTTTCAGTCTCATCACTCCACTCCACCGTGCACTCTCAAAAATAACATTCTCCTTCTCTCTCCACACAACAACAACAAATCCATTATTCTTTAACCCTTTTCTTACTATCTCTACTCGGGGCATTATTACTATTCTAGTGGCCACAGTTCAGCTCACCTCAGAAATAATATCAAAGTGCACCACCACAGCCAAGCCACAGTAGTTGTACATTGTACAGAAGAGTAGAGCAGAAGTCACTGTACCGTTTACATAACTATAATAATAATAATAATAGACCTTTACTCTTTACAGTTTAGTTAACCATACTAGCACTCTAGACTCTATGCTCCTCAAGGTATAAATAAATACATAAATAAATACTTATTACTATAAAATACTTATCACTTAACTCTACACTCTGCACTACTGATACTATTATTACTTTGCTCAAAGTGCGTTTCTCATAACAGAGACGATGATTATTACCTTTGACATCTTTAACAACCAAGCAATAACACTACATATGTTTTAACTTTATTGCACAGCACTGACAGGTTACTCTTCCTTTATTTATACCATCTTAAAAGAATACACACTAAAGAAGAAAACTTGGTACAAGTAAATAGTAAATAGTAAATGCAAATAGACCATTTATACAGCTATAAAACAACTGGAAGACCCATAAAAAATAAGATAACGTGAATTTTCAGTGTACATCTTATGTACACAAATACTGGTGTGCATTGCATAAAAAGAATAATATACCTACTTTACCAGATCCTTGTTAGTATCTCTATTGAGGCAATGGCAATATAGAAATAAATATGTAAGATACGATAACAATATTTTTTGCTAGCAATAATGCGAGTATGGTTCACAACATTAGAGAAGCCAAAACCAGGCATGCGGGACAATAATAATATAAATAGCTTTTTGATGTTTGTCTCCATCTCATCTGGTTTGACTTGACTTGTCTATCTATAATATACGATTGCTATGTACAAACGTAATATTATCCTAATACATAACTAAATACAATACACGATCCTATTAAGTGCACACTAGAGTAAGTAAATAGAGTTTAGCAGTTCTTGTGTGTACGAATCCATGACGGAGTGTGGTTTGGCTAGGTTAAGTTACTTTTAATAAAAATGGTTGGTAGTGGTGCACTTAATATGACGAGGACATAGGACCTGACTAGTTGACTAGTTGTATATAGGTTTAAAGCGTATTAGCATAAGAGATGTGATGTAAGTGTCTCAATTTCAGGTATGAACGAGAAAGATAAATATTATGGCTACATGAGTCCTCAATCGCAGGGTGGCCAGACTCCTGGCGTGTACTCGACGCTCACCAGCAGCTACTACCAGAATAATCCCTCGACTCCCAACACCCGAAATGAGGTATTGTAAATTTATCACGTATTCTCTCCAGACACATTCAATGCAGTCATCCCTGCTCATGTCATCATAGCCCCGCTCTGTCTTCAACAGTTATAGAATCTATAGAGTATAGTTACATAGTAGTGGTCGGACCGTTTCGTTTCGTTTACGATTTTTTCGTTTCGTTTCGTTTATTTTTGAGAAACGAAACGAAAACCTTCGTTTCGTTTCGTTTATTTTAAAATTCGTTTCGTTTCGGTTCGTTTATTTTTAAAACCGTTTCGTTTCGTTTCGTTTATTGAAAATAAACGAAACGAATCGATTAAACGGTTTTTGTTGAATAACAGACCTGTCAATATTTATGAAGTTTTATTTTGACAAATCTTTATTACACAAATATAGGAATTCCAAATGTAATACATTAAATCAAAAGAAGGAAAGTAATATTATGATGTATTTGGTATTACAATTTAATTAAAGTGAAAGACAACTTTATTTCAGCAGATAAATACTAAAAGAAATTATTTGTAAATCTTTCAAAATCACCAAATCAGTGCTTTCTTCATCTCAGTTCAAACAATACAGTGTATATTTTGAACTATTGTTTTAAGGGAGATGCACATTTTAGTGCTCTAGGACCTATTTTAGTGTAGGTTTTACTTCAATTGATGCATCAAATTAATTAATCAAGCCCATTTGAAAATATGTTTTTCGTATTGATCATAAGTCAAGTAGTATTTAATGCAAAATGTTAGCTTCAAATCACTTTAACTAACAACCAAAGTAAATGGTGTACTATTATTTATGCTTCCGGCGCTAAATAGAGTTTCATTTCTCAGGTTTTACACATAAACGAAAATAATCGATTTTTTTCGTTTCGTTTCGTTTCGTTTATTTTAAAAACCGTTTCGTTTCGGTTCGTTTATTTCTAAAACCGTTTCGTTTCGTTTCGTTTAAAAATGAAACCGGTTCGTTTATTTTCGATAAACGAAACGAAACGAAACGAAATAAACGAAAATAACCGGTTTATTAAACGAAACGGTCCGACCACTATTACATAGTTAGTATCTTGGTTGATGGAAATGAAAATGAACCCGTCTCATGGCTAATATGTTGCTACGTCAGCAGACTCGAGTTTCCTCAGAGAGGAGATAGAGAATGGACACCTAATCTACTAATTACTACCACAGAGAAGGATTTTATCACTAAATTCATCACTCCCCTAAAGATGTTCGAATGTCTTGGTGTTGAGACAGAAAAAGAACCCAACATATCATTATTACAATTACAACACTATACATTATGTACTACTAGTATTTAGCTACTCTTGTTTATGATGGATATGTATCCTATTCCTTTGTATTTGTAACTACATAGGTACAGTAGTAGTAAATTGTAATCTTATGTAAAGGAAGGGTAAATCAACTTAGCTGTCTGTTCATCTATGAATAGTACTTACTACTTGTGTATATACTGTCTACAAAGTAAATACAGTACAGACATACAGATAGAGACAAGTAATAATCGTAATGTTAGAATCTGTGGACTCTGGAGTATTCAATTGTGTTGGTTGGTTTGGTGTAATAAAAATGCTGGATATAAGAATGCAGTAGAATATACGTATAGAATAATAGGTTTACTGTACATTACACATGAAATAAACGTGAGCTAAGTATAAGTTGATAGTTAGCAGTTAGTGGCTATCTGAGATGAACTCCATCCGAAGCATCAATTAAAAATAGAGATACACACAGAGATAGGACGGATACAAGAGACCGTAAGACAGGATGAAATTTATTTCAACACTTACTTTGCCTTAACAATCCACATTTCTATACCCATAGGGATATACTTTGTAGATAGTTGTACAGACAGGTAGGTGTAACAGATATTTGTATGCCGACGTGTTATGTGCTTAAAGGAGTTTTTCACCTAATGCCAACTATGCACTATGTCCCTACACTACACTGCAGACTAGACATCACCAGAACCAGAACAGTCTCTGGCAGTTAGTTACACACTATTATGCAGCGGACAAGGCAAATTGTCTTTCCTCTCCTCTTCTTCTATTCTCCAACTCCAACTCCAATGATAATTCATTATCGCACTCATCTTCCTGTATGTACAGTCATTACTTGGACGCGGTACATTCATTACCTATGCCACTTTATGTTCACTTTATGTATTATGATTAACCATAATAGCAGACAGAGTTATAGCCTCCTCAGATCCTCACCAAACTCAACTGGCCTTGCCTTCCCTTTGTCTGTCTGAAACACATAATATTTTATTAGTTATATATTGCTCCCAAACAATTGCATTTTCTTGCATAAAACTGATAAATAAGATAACACAGAGCTGACATTGCAGTTTACAGACTAATCCTCATCACTTTCCTAACGAGCAGCCAAAGATTCTCCCGATATTGAAAAAATACAGGGAAATGCCATTATATCTAACGAAAGATACACAAAATTTTATTTCTTTTGCGTTTCCTATGAAAATCATTAATGTCATTACAGAAATATATGAAACATTCTAATGCGCACCTTGTTTTCTGTAAGCTAATATTCTGACCAGAGATTATATATTTAATAACTTGATAATGATAATTAGCAACAGGAAAACCAGAATTTATTTTATATAACAAATACCAGATAAGTCTAAGAAAAATCTGTAGAATCTTCTTACAGAGGTCCCCAATTGGCGTTAAAATGTTGGCTTCTTATTAATTTTCCTAATAATGGATTATTGCAATAAATGCTTATTTGAATGCAGTCTTGGGGTCATCATTCTTCCTCAGAACACCATTACACAAGCGGGTCACCACCGATTCAAACTCAACATGCCCACCAAATGATTTCAATAGCCGATTTGCATGCGGCAGCAGCGGAGCAATTACAAGGGTCTCATTATGGACAGTATGTGGGAAGTACTGCGTCTTACGGACACCACCAACACCACGGGCACGGTAACTCTAACATTGTCGGTGCAACTGGTTCCGGAGGCCAGGCATTGTCGGAAGACCACATGGGATACTACGGGGTGGATCCGAAAGAGTGTGTCAACTGCGGGGCAGGTGGTTAGTTTAAGAGTTCCTTATTTTTGTCAACTTTCAAGTGTCCCCCTCCGTTCCGTCTCTTGTACAACCATAAACAGTCCTTTCAAGTCTGGATAAATCAAGTAATTGCTTCTGAAAACATTTTTGATGGCTTATGTAATATGTGCATGTGAATTTAAATTGCAGCGACTCCTCTATGGCGGAGAGATGAAACAGGGCATTATTTGTGTAATGCTTGCGGACTGTACACTCGGACAAATGGGATGAACAGACCACTTAATCGTAATCAACAGAAAAGAGTCTCCGCAGCTGTAAGTCAAGTAATTGCTACTACTAGTAATACTAATTACTAGTTCTTCACTATAAAATAACAACACCATGCGTCCACGCCCATTTATTTACATAGTCAACAGGATCTATTTGTTTCTACCTCTAGTTAAGCAAGTTTAATTACTCAAACTCAACCAAACTCTGGTTTATACCGTTTACAACTAATCAAATCTATTTTATGGAAGGTATAATACAATGTACGACACCTGCAAACTTTTGGATAAATAATAATTTATATATTATTAGAGTATTTATCAGATTCACAATATTTATTATGTCTGTTTTTGCATTGTTTGAATGATAATAATATATGGCATCAGATAATTCAACTATATACGGTGAGGAATGTGATAAATCAGAGATCTGAGACAGAGAATTTGTTTTTATCCAAAAGCATTTTACTATTGTGCGTGAGAGAAGTTTTGCTAATTGGGAGATAGTGGAATATTTAAAGCATTTGGATTCCATGGATTGAATGGAGAGGAATGGGAGTAATTGAAAATGGAGTTAGAGATAGATGGAAGATGCGTGAATAGTTTTGAGTGATGTGATGATAGAATGATTAGATTAGGTTGTTTCTAGGATTAGCCGAATAATAATTAAGTATCCCTCTATAGTAGCAATATAAATAGGAAGTTGAGTGTTGGGTAATAATTTCGGAGTACATAGGGTGCAAGATATTGTTGTTAAAGTGGGATTCATTTATATTTATAGGGCACGAGTCGCCGTCAAGGAATGAGTTGCTCGAATTGTGAAACGTCGACGACGACGCTTTGGCGCCGAAACAATCAGGGTGACCCGGTCTGCAATGCCTGCGGTCTCTACTTCAAACTTCACGGGGTTACTTTACTTTTACTATTACGTTGCTTACAGGCTGTCTTATTACCTAATTAGTCTGATGTGTACTTAACTAGTCCTATCGCTATCCATCTCCTCTCAAATCCACGAAATAATGTATGAAACGGTAGAAAATTCGTATTTCCTACGGTGACAGTGTGTGAATGCGCTATTTTGTGTATTGATGCGTGTATTGCTATCAGGTTAGCTGCGTACTTTCATATTGTTCTCGGATGTCGCGTATTGATAGCTTAAAACGCAAACTTAATGTAAATAGTGTGAAAGGCAGAGTGAGGAGACGAGAGAATGTTTTTGTGTAGAGAGATGTGGATTTCGTATACGTGTCTGCGTGAAGTTCGTATGTGGTGTAATGTAATGTTTGTGAAATAGACGTTGTATGTAAGTACGGATATGGATAGGAGAGCGATAGCCAAGTGAGTAAATGATGTCCAGTTGTTTGTTACCTTATGTTGGTTAGTCTGGACTTTTTCTGTTCAGTGTTCCGTCTTGTCTGCAGTTTTAATGTTCGATTCTTCCACTTTCATTTTCCACTGAAAACTTACTTTGCTTTGCTCTCAGTCAGTCAGCAGTTAAGTTCAATTCACTTTGCTGGAAAAGTTCCGATGACTCTTTTCCTTATCTTAACGACGCAATGCACTCTCTGCTCTCTGGCTTCACTCACAAAACTCTTTACTTTATTCCAAACGCACTTTTCTTCTTCGTCTGTCTCACTCTCTCTGACGAACTGTCTCTTCCTTGTCTCATCATTAAGCTTCTAACGAGTATCCAACTATTTCCTACTCAACTCAGTCCTTTAACAGCTATAAAATATGAAATCTTATTTAATACCACCTTAATGCGTTTCAGAATCTATTTATAGCTTTTCCTTCACCTTCTGCACTACTATTTCCTACCCTGTATGAATATCCTCAATTTGGCTACACTTATTTCTAACTGTAACTATTATTCATGAAATCTAATATAGAAAATTCTTCCTTTTTCAGGTTTCTCGACCTAAAACGATGAAAAAAGAAGGAATTCAGACGAGAAAGAGAAAGCCAAAGAGTCCCGCTGCTATGCAGCCACTTTCCCAACAAGCCACCTCTACCAATCCTGATAAGAAGCACTTTCCGGTTATCACTACTTCCGCCATGTCCAATCACATTCTACAGTCGGCTCTTACTCAGCACTCTCCTCCAACTCCAAGTAAACACATTCTCCATAAAAATAACTTAAACCATGCCTGATAAACTCACAAACTACAAATATGCATAGCAAGTAGTTTCAAACAGCTCACTCCAGTTACTTCCATATCTACTATAATCTTTGAGGTATTCCAAAATTATTTTCAATTTAACAGAATCTTTGAAAGGACTTTCTGGATTAAATGCCCCTAGTCAGCACCAACACAGCATTAGCGGAAGTTCAGGCGGAGGGACATTGATCGAGTCGTTGCAACGAGGTCCGAGTAGCGGATCCTCTATTCTGGGGCACCAAACCCTACCCAGTATGTCTTCCTCACCCTTTTACTCTACTGCTCACCATCAACATAACAATCACCAGCAGCAACATTTGTCACACCACTCTCATCATACTCAGCATCACAGTGACTCTCCAAGTCTACAGTCCAATAGTGTCCTCACAAGGCAAATTCACAGGTAAATAATAATACATAGACAGGTAAAAGATAACACTTTTAAATAATTGGTTTCTACAATGACTGTTTAGAATGCTGGTGTTTAATGACACTATTATTGTATAAAAGTAAAACAGTAAAAATTAGTTATTAACATTAACTAGATGGGACTTTGGAATTCTCCTGTGATGACATTTGGATTTATATTTCAGATACAGAATAATAGTAGTCATTTTGTTGAACTTTCGTCATTTGCTCAAGTAACAATTAACTTAAAACCAATTAAAATAGGATGTTCTTTCATTAGATAAAGTTTTCCGGGAGAATGGAGAAAATTTTTTATCTACGTTTTAATAAATTTTTCTTGCTTATGATTTCATTCGCCCTGAAACTCCATGCTATTTTCCGCAATGGAGGGAAAAATTCCAAAAACCTTACCCTAGTTGAATAAAATATTAAAATGACTATGCAAAATTTAAAAAAAGCTGTAGTTGATTAATAGAACCGAAAATCTATTACCTAAAGATGATGCTTAGTTCTATACAGAGTTCATACCTATATTCCCATACATAACAATTAGTATCGAATTCAGATTTGTTTTGCTGTATGAATAATCTACTGATATAAGAAAATATGAGGAAACTGATTCGTAGGTACAAATCGTTTGGTTAAATGTTAAAGGTGCATTATGAATCAATTCGTCTAATACTTTTCCATAGTATTGCATCGATGGAAGAGCACGGACGTTATCATGGACGGTCTTCCACAGATGAGCAAGAGGCAATTGGACTTATGAGTAGATTGCAACAACCCCATGCTGACTTGATCTCCATTCCTGTCCAGGACCACGGAAATGACTAACCAACTTCCATGTACTCCAGAAACATTCCCAGTTTAAAACTATTGCTTAATTTGTAAAATGGGTGAAGCATTTTAATCATGAGTAGTTACCATAAATGGTAAATATTAACAGGTAGTTTATGAGTAAATATTTAAATGCAATAATATTTATATAATAATTAATAATCAAAACGAAAAGTATTTGAAGCCTTAAAACATGTATGTACAACAAGCAGCACAACTAGATATAATTAGTTAGGCCATTATTGTCTGTAAACAACTACTGTTTAGATTCCTAGTTTATTTAATGGTTACATTGAGGAGATAGTAGTATCTATTACTGTACACTGTAGAGAATTAGAAAAACGCTAGAGTCTATTAATACCTGTACTATTTAATAATGTATTTATAAAGTTAGTAATAAAATGCTAACGCTATTGCACAAGTGTATAGAATCTATATTATAATATGTAAATAGAAGGTATATAAGTAGGGAGTAACACTGTAGGTAGAGAGTAATTACACGTAAAGACTTTATTGCAGAACGTACAGTGTATTGTATAAGTAATAAATAGCTTAAGTATTCATGACAAGCCAAACGGTATGTAAAACTGATAAACTTTGAAAAATAGTGTTTTTCTTCTGGTAAAGATTGGAAATTGTAACTTTCTTAATTATGTGAAATATGAATACTTCTAGCCAAGTAGTACATGCATATTATAATGTTGGTTTGAGTCTGAATGTGCATGTGCAATAAGAATTTATCTTGTTCTTCTGGCTCTGTGTAAGTGGATTTGCTTGTGGTGTCGTTTTTATGGTTTGTTTTCAGCAGAATTAAATTGCTCGGAACAAGGTGATTTCCACGCAGCTCATGATTATCTAAACACATTCACTCGAGTTGGTGGAACTACTCCTACATAACTAAGCTTACTTTTAACAGAACTCCCACTGAATTAATCATGCCAAAAAGTCAGGGTACGGCAATTAGCTGAAAAACCAAGATGCTCTGCTCTTTTATTGTGGGATAGGGAATTGAGAATATTTCTTAGAGAAATACACATGCCTAACTTGGTTTACATTGACATTTACAATTTTATAATGAAAACTTATTCAACTATAAAAAATATTCTAGTTACTACACAGTGTACACTGCAGATAAAAAATGTAGTAGTGTAACTTGTAGTTGTAGTGTAATTCTATGTAGTATGTATGCAGTCTAATAATGATATCTGTACAGAACAGGACTCGAAATACAAGCCTTTGCTACAAAATCAATGAACAAGATGAAATCTTTTCCCGTGACTAGAATCACATGAAAGATTTTGGATTGGATTGCTTTAGTTTGGCTTTACCTTCCTTGGCATCATTTCACTTGGCCTGACTTTTAGTATTTCAGTGATACATGCAAAGGAACAGAAACACGGACACGCTAGTCGAGTCTAGCTTTAGCTATAGTATACAACCAACTCAATTCAACTGTGTAATGCAATGTAATTTAGTAATGTGCTAGAAAACTAAAGCAACAAACTTTGGCCATCCCACCACCAAACCAAACAGTGACACTCACATTTACATTCGACATCACGTTTCTATTTTATGTCCCTCTACCTAAGGACTATAAAGATTTATGTGGATCGCTCAGCCCAGTCACAATATTTTACTGTAATTTAAATGCAAGCCGATGCTAAAACTAATGTAAATATGTAGTGAGTAGGTAGTGCATAAGTAATGCAGTCAATGTACACACACAATAGACAGTCTCCCTTCAACTCTCACTAATGATTTTCTGAACAAGCTTCGTTTGACTTGACTCGATGTAAAAAATTCTTTAGACTCGCCAGTCTTCGTCCCATTCAACAAAAAGGGATTCCTTTTACAATGTCGGGTCTACTGAAGACGTTTATAGTATTTATGGCTTGCGTGTGTGGCATAAAACATCTTTTTCTCCTTTCAGTCTCTCTTCTAGACTCTTGCTACACCACACAAAACACAACTCACTTTTCTAACTCTTCTATCTCCTTTCGAACATCCAAGATTTTCAATAGTATGTAAATAGTATTAGTCTCAAGGAACATTTGTTTGTATTTTATGTAATTACAGATTTAAACAAGTTTTCTACCTAGAATAGTGTAAATTAATCTAGAATTTTAACAAATAAGCCATTGAAATGATGCAGAACAAAAATTGTTCTGCGTCTCAAGCCCAATGACAGTTCACAAGTGCCAAAATAATAGTTTAGAATTTCGCAACCTTGAATACATTAGTGTTCAGGTAGGGAATTTTAATTATTTAGTTTCATATGTAGTTAGTGTAGCAAAAATATAATTAGATGTGCATAAAAGTATTTATGTTAGGTAAGATAAGTCTAGTCGTGTTAACTGGTTAACTGTAGGAAAACATTTTTTCAGTGTAAATTGTAAGGTAAGTTGGATGCTTACTTAGTTAATAGTAGTTACTGTGTAATATAAAATAGTTGATTCTACGTAAAATCTTAATTAAAGGAAAAGTAATGTATTTGTGGGGATGCTTGATAGAGGAGATGTTTGTTTGGAATGTACAAGTGAAGTAGATGAGGATAATTCCTAAGAATACTATTATTGTTATCAAGTAAGACTAACACAGTTATTTGTGTAGTTAATTGAAGGTTTGATGTAAATGTAAATGACTTCCGATGCTCTACATGGGTAAATACATTAAAGTCTCTTCCCATACTGTCTTTCTCTTTGATTCACACAAGACAAGACAATTTGACTCTATAAAGCCAAGGCACGGCAGTGTACACAAGAATTATATACTCTTGTAAACCACAAAACTAACACTAATTAATTAAAATTAATGTCTTAAATTGTTGACATTCTAATGATTTACTATCAGCGTAAACGAACTGTTGTTGCTTACTCTTTAATTACGACTCGGAGCCTCTGTATACTTTCCTAGATTAGCATTTGCAAAAAACAATTACTCTTTGACAGTTACACGGAGAATTTATATCCAAAACTACATTACATGTTATACATACATAACTAATACCTAAGCTACCTAAGTACTGCAATTGTGTAATTAATTATTTAAAAAGTAGAAGCAGAAGTGCCAAAGTTGGAATAAAAGAGATAACTTTAATATTACAGAGATGTATGTTTGTGTTGCGTAAAATGTTTTTTTTAAATAAGTAATGTTGGTTTTAGTTATTCCCCATTTGCACAATGAGATATTCCTGTAGAGTACAAGAAGACATTCCATTCATTCCAATTACTTGCAATGCAATTCTTTATCTGCCTATCTACCAAGTACCTAAATACAATTCTTATTCATATGACTAGGAATCGGAGCTTGGTTGTGTTTGGTTGGATTTAATGTGGTTTAGTGTGAGTGAGAGATTTATGTAATTCCCATAGTTAAGCAGATGTAATTCCCACCATAAACAGTCATTAAAATCATTAGAGCTAAATGAGCTTGTTAGTTGCACTGTAGTTTGCAGTCGGAGGGAATCGCCAATGCCAACCTCAACTCTCATTACATGTGTACCGCAAATTCAACACTAAAAATATAAAACGTCAGCGCTACAACACTTCGTCTCATTTTATGCTCCCCAACACACCAATCGGCTATATTTATAATGTTATTTAATTGCACCATTACTATTACTAAATTAATAGCTACCTACCTGTAATTGCTCACATCCTTCCTACAATTTTACTTGCTACTTGCCTTTGATCATTTGTCTCCGACCTGTTATTCTGCTATTTATTCACACAAATACTTTTACTCACATTGTTATTCTACACCTTTACATAGCTATTGTAAGAAAACATTTAAATAACATTTTAACCATTATAATGTCAAACAACTCTATTAATATTCACAACCACCCTTCATTAGACAGCATTTTCCAATTTATTTACAAATTATCTGCATCCTTCGTAACTCTCTTTCTGTAAACGCATATTAATTATATACCTCTTTGCAGTAATGCTACTTTTAATTTTTAAGATGCAGAAATCTGTGAACCAATGGGCATTTTCGATTAAAAATTAATTAAATCATAATAATGATTAGGTAATTGTTAAGAGATTCGTTTGCGAAACTAATAGCAGTGTAAAATATTAAGTAGGTTAAAAGGTTCTTTGCTTCAAAGAAGAAGCAAAAGGAATGTTGTCAAACAAATATATTCTATCTAATAAAAACTCACATACTCTAAGTTCTATTTACATTCTTATTAAATTTACATACATACAGGAGGATCAAGGAAAATGCAGGTCATTTATCTACAATATGGTTACAGTAATGTTTTAATTACTATCTAGAATGTTTTATTCAAATGGATTGCATTTGATATATGTACAACTTAATTATTTCAATTTTTATTAATGCAAATGATAATTAAGATAAATGGGAAAAATCGTCTCGAAAATTATAATAATTTCCGTGTTTGCATATGTGCAGTATAAACAAGATTCATTTAAAGATAACGGTTCCTCAAAGTATCACTGTTTGAACAGCAATCCATTTGGTCATGCCTTGCGCACTCACACTAATTTTTAACTCGCGAATAAACTGAAAATAGTAAGTGCGAACGAATATTTCACTATAATTAAAACATAACTATTGGACTGATATAAAAATGTGTAATGCAATTAATGCACTTAGCAATTTACGAGTTCCATATAATATAATAACAATAACTAAGAGGAATGATTAACAGGTATTTCATCTTATACTAGAATAATATAGCTGTAATATCGAAGTAGAATTTAATTGCCTAGAATAAATCCAAGTGCAGATTTACTCTCTTCAAACACATTTGTTTCAATAGCAAAATTTATTATGGTGTAGGAGGCGAAGGCTACTTTATCATCCAAACTCTAATAATTGTGGATTTAATTGCAATCGTTCAAGTGAGTGATTTAATTAAATTTAACTTGAATAGGTAAAGATGAGTTTCCATAAATCACGTACTTTTCTCACTAAATACACAAATGGTAGAATTCTAGTAAAGTGCAATAGTTGCTTATGTAATTATGTATGTAGGAATGCCGGCGGACTGTCGAGCAATCAATCTAAATGGGAAAATAATTAAATTGTTAATGCACTGCAGTTTAAGATTAGTCTAAGAAAATTTAGATTCTTTAATGTTGGAGGTAGATAAGTAACAATATTATTATGACCACAGACAGGGCGAGGGCGTACCTAAGTGCAAGACAAATTTGATAGAAGTTCTCTGTCTATCTCTCTATAATAAATTCACACCTCATTATATCCGCTATTTAAAATTGCCAAAAGTAGATTGGATAGGTTATCTTTAGTGGTGAAGTAAAAGATATGCAGTGCTTATAAATATCAGAGCAATCTATGGTATCCTGACATGGTGGTGGCTTGGTTTGGCTAGGCTAGTTTAATACTTAATAGAAACAATAAAGCACTAATAATAAAGTGTGGTTACATTAGTATATCTGGTGTGGTGTGGATTTAGAAGGAAAGTCTTTATCAGTCCCAAAGTAATGTGTATTGTTATATAAGAGTGTTGGGAATGGTAGTGAATGGAGAAGAAAGTGTGATTGTGATATAATATCTGAGAACAGTCAAGTTAAAGCGAACTAAATCATATCTGAAGACGATGAATACCTACATAGGCTAATCCCAGGCTAATCCGTATCTCTGGACACTTTGTTTGACGAATGTTTTGGTATCTTAATTTGTGCTAACCTGCGACCTGCACTCAATTGTCTAAACTCTGCTTGTCCAAACTTAGTGATTGCATAAAAGCAGTCAGATTTCGTTTATCATAATGAAATTTAATAATCTTCCTCAAGGAGCTGGCGGCCACCTTGAATTGATAATCGTAATCCAGCTAACTAATCAACTCAATTACCTTTAAACTAATCTTGTCTCGTCGACTAGTATAATTATCCAATCCATACAACCTCCTTACTCTTGCATTAATGTAAATCGCATATCTCAGCAGGCTAACCATTCAACACCACATCATAAATTCGGATTACTTTGGGAAAGTTCAGAGACTAGACGAATTGCCTCTATCAATGTCAAGATAACTCTAACTACCTAACTATACACTTTTCCAAGCAAATAAGTAACCAAATTTCTTTTCGCATTTTATTTTACCACAGCAAAGTTTTATGGACAGCACTGTACACTTAATTCCATGCCGAAACAATATATCATCATAAGTTTTAAATGTTAATTGTGAGACACTACGGCAATTCTTTATTAAAGCAGTATAGCTACTCCTAAATTATAATTATAGTAGTTTGTAAAGGTATGTGTGTATATTATTATAACTGATTAAATAAGATGCTAAGCAAAGTGTAGCTGCAGAAGAGAGGATATGTTCCGCTCCTGTAAATACGTATCTGTATCTGAACATCCACATCGCAAAGATAGTTGAGAAACTTGAGCAGAGGTAATAAAATAAACGGATAAGGATTTGACTTCATAACAATAATATTATATATCTGTGTGATATGACGGGACAGAAGTTGCAATTCGTGTAGAGTAATTTAGGTAGGGATGGTTAATGTGGCAGTTAGTTAGAGAGAAAAGTTCTCTTGCTGATTAGTGATTAGTTTGGAGAGGAGAGCCTCCCAGAAGCTCTGAGGAAGTTGATAGTCATGATTTATTGCCGATATGAACCTTATGCCTGATATCAGACTTTATTCTCTTCTCTCCGTCCTCACTCTAATCTCTCAGACAAGACAACACTCTTACAAAGCAATTACACCGTCCACATCCATTCTCCACAGGAAGGAATCCCATCCTAACCACTTTTCCAAATGAATTCCACTTGCCCATCCATGGGAGGAGATCTTTTGACTTATTTATTACACAAATACAGTTTTCAACCCTCAAAATCAAAAAATAACACCATAAAACCTAATAAATACCTTTATTAGCATTTACTATTACAACTCTGGCTACCCTACCACAGTTCTAAAGTTCTAACTAACAGTCACTATTATACTAATTAAAACAATTTATTTTAGCTACCCTACCACGGAGGTGGAAAAAACCATTCTGCTGCAAATTGCATTTAAAACAATATAAACGTCAATTTCCAACGTTAAAAG
Organism: Yoshiicerus persimilis; assembly: GCA_020352615.2. Classification (NCBI taxonomy): domain Eukaryota; kingdom Metazoa; phylum Arthropoda; class Collembola; order Entomobryomorpha; family Tomoceridae; genus Yoshiicerus; species Yoshiicerus persimilis. Next base: position 34,032,469 of record CM036943.2, on the reverse strand, counting down.
AATAATAATTGTAGCAGATTGCTTCATTATACTTACACAGTTGAATTTTATGTGTTGGTGATAGCGATAGGAAAGGTAAGTAAAGAATAGCACTTTACACTCGATAGTCTAATCTGAGAGTGACTATCTCCAGTCTCGTGGCTCTCAATTAGCTGTCTACTCCACTTTTCCACAGTGCCTGTATAGAAAAGAGCAAAGTTGCATTGCGAAGCGAAGCAAAAATCTCATAAGAATCACTTTGTGTTGTAGTAAGACAATTACAGTTGATTTTGACTAATATTCCCATGCAATTAGAATTTTTTCTCGTAGTAAAGGTAAAGAGGAAGTTCATTAAGAGAGAATATGGGTTGTCTTCTCTAAGTTCCACTTTTATGTTCTCCTGGATGTTTCTATTGCGTTGTATTTTTATTTCTTTGAGAGTTTCAAAGAATTATCCGAGAATTATCTCCATCCATTCATTCATCCTTCTCTCCTACAAACTAGAATATTAAATTAAAGTTTTAATTGCCATAATGATTTAAAAAGGTAAATAATTAATAGTCGATGTTGCAGGTTTGGTTATTTAAGCTCTAAAGTGTAAATTAGAGAGGTAACTACTTGGTAAGAAGGTAATAATTAAGAAATGTTTTATTTGAGTTTGGTTTGACGAGACTCAGAGTTAAAGTTAGAGTTAAACCAAGATGTATTGATGTAGATAAAGCATAAAAAGTATGGTTATGGTTTTACATTGGTATTTTACAAAGGAATAGAATATTACTGTATGTTATGTTATGGAGTAATAGAGAGATAAGTGAGACAGGGAAACGGATACACAGGACAGCTTGTACATATAATATGTAGGCGAAATAGAGTTAAGGAGTAAGTCCGTACCTTGTATAAAATATGATATCTAGACAAAGTAATGTAACGTAAGTTGGAATAATAGATAGTGGTGGTAGGTAGTTGGCCATAAATCTTTTCGCATAATAGAACGGAGGAGTTATAGGTTATATTGTAGAAGTGAGAGATATTGTTATTCATTTGAATAAAAAAGTACTCTAAGTCTGAATTAAATTTAGCCAATTAGAACATCCTTGATATCAGATTGCGATTCGAGTGCAGAGTTATACATTTAATTTAATTTAGGTATTATCAACAGGAATAGACTGTCTGTCTATTCCTATCAATTCCTCCTTGTATCTTTATGTTCTTCGAAAACATTATTTTACGTGTTAAGTTCATCAGTTAGCTTAGCTCTCCCTATCTCTGAACACAGAATACTTCTTTTGAAACTCACATCGAATCAAGTCCAGGCGCACTTATCATATCTCTCCCTATCGTTATTAGGATAAGATTCTCTCGGGAGAAAAGAGTGAGGAGTGGGTGAGAAGCTACTTTACTTAATTCACCTCCTTTAAAGCTCAATCAACAATTCCACTAAACAAGTTAACTATCTCTATTTCTGCACTGCAATTATTAACCTTCTCCCTCAACAATAACCAAAGACAGCGGGAAGGTGAGAGATCACCGTTTCCCCTGCGAATTTCAATGAATCCCAAATTTCCGCTTACCTCGCTAAACAACTCATATTTTTGGCCTCCCCTCCAACTCCACTCTCGTCCATGCAAACACACACAACACAATTAACTAAAGTCGTTGACTCCCATTCCACATACTTAAGTACAATCAAATAACTTAAACCTTCCCGTTAAAAACTTACTAAAAGCTATAAGATGTCATTATTCTATTATACTACGCACTTCTCGATACTATCAACCACTTTATAATATTCAACGTCTTAAATAATGTGAGCTTAGCAGATAAATCAGATAACACATAAATATTGTTGTTGCTTTACATTATAAAATTATAATTGTGACTGTTCTGTTCCCTGAATTATAATCAAATTCTAGGATTTCATATTTTATGAGCTACGTATGAAGTATGTAAAACGCAATTAATTTATTGTAATAGAGAATATTGTCTAGATCGTATAAATAATAGCTTACAGGGGACATTGCTGTATTTACGAGAAAGATTGCACTCAGGCCAGGCAGAGAGGATATATTAAAGCAGAAAGTATTCACTTAATTATTTTCCTCAAGGAAAGACAGGCATCTACGTACTAAATACTTCTTTCAACTTTATTGCGTAGGCTGACTTGCCCTGTCTTGTCTTCCCTGCTTGAATAATAATAATATTAGGTGAGTAATAGGCAGGTGTCTGTTCCTTACAACTTTTATGGCTTATTAAAATTCGCCAAACTTTAGTTATCTTTCACAGAATCTGCAATTAGAATGCAAGTATCATAAAAGAAACGTTTCCCATTCTAAATTAAATTAATTCATCCCGTTATCATTATTCTCTCATTTCATGTGACAAGAGGCGATGGCCATTACAGTCTTGTCTCATTTCGCTTATAACTTATTACAGGTCGGGTCGCTAACAGTTCACCCTCGTGTTTCTCCACCGTAAAATATTAATCAAGTAATCTTTTGAATAATAATCATTATGGCATATTTTCAATTAGTTTTATATCTGTTCTATTCTACTTAGCTTTGAAATTCTCTACATTATAAACACTTTTGTACGGTTTGCATTTATTAGGCCCTGAAAATAATAGCTTTACCACGAAGTGACCTGAAATAATACTATAATACTTTATCCTGAATTTAACAATGGACCATGAATTTTGATCAACCATAACATAGAAACAATTTCCCGTGAAATATATTTATTTTCCCCGATTTTCATTCACGTCAGCCAAAATGGTGAAAGTTTTGCCATTAACAAAATAAAAATAATAACAATCATATTAATTGCAAATTAATGTGAATGCAGATAACTGAAATTTCAGTAATAAGAAATGATTTGTGTTTTGCTAAGTTTTCTGTTTCATGGTTTATTCATTATATTTAGGGGCAACTAATTATTGTAGGGCAAATCTTCGTATCACCATACACATTTCTTAATTGGCACAGATAGATTTTTTCAGACTTTCTGTACTTGAGATATTCAGGGCAATAATAAATGCAAAAGACTCGAAATGGTTGGGAAGGATTCATATCATTAATATTTCCTTAAATAATGTGTAAATCTGAAAGTTTTGGTCATAAAATCAATTCAGACAGTGAACTAATCAAATTCCAATTTCGGAGGATGTTCGTGGATGAAAAACCCGGAAAGGACATGAGCCATAACTGAAACCGAATTACCTGCATAGATTATTCATGTGATTAGAATTCTTTTCTTGACATGTAATTTTAGGTAGAAAATGGTTTAGTTTCTAAGAATAGGCCATAAAGATCTTAAATTTATTAAGTAAAGGAAGAACGTGGCACTAAGGAGTATTGTTGGTAAAAGTAGTTAATAAGAATAATTGTGTTTTTTATTTGGTTGATTGGTTGGAGTGAGTGAGTGAGTGGTGGAGTGTGGTGAAAAATTCATTAAGGTAAGCGAATGAGGTGGACAGGGAATGCAATGGAGACTAATGAAGTAAAAAATGAATTGCAGCTCGCCACATGCGTTGCTGTGACTTGACTGCAATCCACTCGGCTCCACTGAAGTGCAAGTTGAGTTGTGCGTGTCCCACAGTTGGACACTATGGCGTCTGAAAAATTCCGTGCGGAGAAGTCATCAAGACGTCGCGTGCAATTCATCAATTTGAGCAATTCCTATACTTTACGACCATAAGCCTTTCTTCCGAAATACAAACAATGCACATCGGGAGCCAATCTACTCCTAATACCTTAACACAGTACGCATTCACTCCCCAGAACACTATTTACTTATTTTTATGTTTTAATGCAACTGCTGTACCTAATCCCATAATGTATCTCTGTCAGCAAATTTAATTCCAATAAGTAAAAAAATGCTTACTTAGTTTGTTAAAGAGACCAACCAGAGAGTTTCAACTTCTTATTCTTATGAAACATGCATCAGAAATATTACTAACTAAAATATAAATTAAGTAAGAAGTATTTAAAAAGTAAGGTATTTATTTGGTATTTATTTGGATATGGGGAGAATAAAAGCGAGTTATATAAGGGCAGGGCGAGAAGTTGTATAGTATTGGTAGTATAGTGAAGCAGGAGCAAGCTTGGGTACGTAAACTAGTAAATAATTGAGGAATGCTTGTTTAAATGGTGTTGACGTGTGGGATTGAGTTGTGGCTTGGACTTGGAATTGGTATTGTGAATTGAAGTGAGACGGGTCGGGAAGGACGGAACTGGGATCTTGATCCGTCGCCACATCCTCTGGACGCTCTCTGGGTTGGACGGTGAGGAAGGAGCGAGGGAGGGTCCTAACCCGCCCAGATCCTATTAGGGAGCCACTTTACACCCCGATTACCGGGTTGAGACGCCCCAGTCTATGTCAGAAACTCGTACTTGCCATCCAGTCCCAATACACACAAATACAAACGACTCTCCCTATACTTATAATGCAGAACAGACTCCTGAATAGGTATACAGGGAAACGTGGTCAGGATATGTATTGGTGATGTTGTGTATAGAAGGAATAGAGAAGAAAATGCAGTGAAGCTAGGCTGGAGTAGTGTTGAGGAGGGAGAGGAAAAAAGTATTAACGAAATGTTACGTTAGATTTACATTAGACATTACTTCATCTGCACTTTAGCCAACAGAACAGAACAGAACGAGCTGTGAGTTCTTAAGTGGAATGGAATTATTCAGTAAACCAAAGTAGTGAGCTGCTAATCCAATCCAAACAATCTACAGATACAGATACAATACATTTCAATGAATACAGATACAATAGGAGACAAGACCAGCAACGAACACAACGTCTAATGGCATACATATAACTACACCACAGACAGACACCAAAGACAGGATTGCATATAGAGAACTTGCAAGTATATTTATTATGTAGAGTAGATACGTGGTTAAGTGGTTTGGTTTGGCTTGGCTGTGAGAAGACTAGGAGGGAAGCGAGTGGAGTGTGTTTGCTAGACAAATGCTCCTTGCCAGTCTCCCTAATGTCCCACTCTAAGGCAGGTCACATCACAATACACAGCAGTCGCTCGCATCTCCTCAAATACAACTAACTACACCATAATAACATAACACTCAATCTAAGAACCACTTTTTCATCAGGACATCTGATTCCATTTCAACTATTCTTTCAGTCCACACATCCGACCACTCTCAAACGGCTCCGCAATAAATGTCAACATCTCTTCCCCAACTAATCATCATCGTTCCATCATTTCTCCAACTATCCAAATCATATCGATAATCTGTATCACCCAGGAATTCTTAGTATCTTCAGCCTTCCCAGTTTTATACCAGTAAACATCTTGGAACTCCAATTAGGTGATTACCATTGTCCCAGTGCTCGTATTATTTTATTTCGTTTCCGGAATCCGACCTGAAGGCACAGTGGGAATTGGGAGTATAGAGGAAGTCAGAATACATGGGAATTCAGAGAAGAAATTGAAAAAAATCTGCTGAAACTTGCATTGTTTGATATTTAGCGGATCCTGACCTGACCTGACTAGTAGTTTCTTTGCGAACTAAAAACTACTGACAATTATCTACATTTATAGAATGCAGTGAGTTGTGCATAGAAAAGTGCATGTAATTTGTGCTACGAGATAATCTGAATATAACTACACCACAGACAGACACCAAAGACAGGATTGCATATAGAGAACTTGCAAGTATATTTATTATGTAGAGTAGATACGTGGTTAAGTGGTTTGGTTTGGCTTGGCTGTGAGAAGACTAGGAGGGAAGCGAGTGGAGTGTGTTTGCTAGACAAATGCTCCTTGCCAGTCTCCCTAATGTCCCACTCTAAGGCAGGTCACATCACAATACACAGCAGTCGCTCGCATCTCCTCAAATACAACTAACTACACCATAATAACATAACACTCAATCTAAGAACCACTTTTTCATCAGGACATCTGATTCCATTTCAACTATTCTTTCAGTCCACACATCCGACCACTCTCAAACGGCTCCGCAATAAATGTCAACATCTCTTCCCCAACTAATCATCATCGTTCCATCATTTCTCCAACTATCCAAATCATATCGATAATCTGTATCACCCAGGAATTCTTAGTATCTTCAGCCTTCCCAGTTTTATACCAGTAAACATCTTGGAACTCCAATTAGGTGATTACCATTGTCCCAGTGCTCGTATTATTTTATTTCGTTTCCGGAATCCGACCTGAAGGCACAGTGGGAATTGGGAGTATAGAGGAAGTCAGAATACATGGGAATTCAGAGAAGAAATTGAAAAAAATCTGCTGAAACTTGCATTGTTTGATATTTAGCGGATCCTGACCTGACCTGACTAGTAGTTTCTTTGCGAACTAAAAACTACTGACAATTATCTACATTTATAGAATGCAGTGAGTTGTGCATAGAAAAGTGCATGTAATTTGTGCTACGAGATAATCTGATAAAACTACTGCACTGAACATTGTTCTTATGATATCAAGTATGAACACAGTTAAACTCTTAAAGAAGTTTAGCGTTTGATAAGATCAGTCCAGTACACCTGAACCTAAGCTACTATTCACTCCGATCCGAATCTTTCAAACCAGACCGGAAATTGTTCCTTTCACTACACTTTACTTCCCCATCAATTACCATACGATTACACTTTGTAATCAAATCAAAAAATTATCTCCATTCTTATCTACAAGCTAAATTGAAGAAGATACACAAGACTAAACAGCTTCCAGCAGCAGTACAGTTCTTTTAATAGAAACACTGAATAGAAAAGGCGGTGGTGCACTACTGTTATCCGATGAGCCGAACTGAAGTGGAATTATCTCTCAAGTGCTCCCTATCTTCAGTGGATTAGGTATCATATCAGAAAACGGACATTTACAACCAAAAAGCCAAAGAACAGGAATAAACTCAGGAAAGCTTACTTGCAAACATAAAAAGGTGTTCGCTTGCTCCTGTCCTCCTCACTAACACTAACTCAAGATTCCTATCAAAAGCGGATTCTTTATTTATAATTTTATTCGCTTATGTTCGAATAGAACTTTACAAGACACTCTGTGAGTATATTTGTGATTTGGTTTCCGATAAAAAACCTGGACTAACATTGTACTACTGCATTGCATAATAGTAGTGTACAGAACACAGATACACTGATACTGTCTAAACAGAAAGAACAATTAATTAGGGACAAATACCAAAGTAAAAACAAGTTAGAGAATGAAATGAACAACATAAATATTAGGTTTATGTAACTCATATAGTAAATAGTGACACGCATCGGTATGTATGTATTGTAGAACCCAAGTAGATTTTAAGATTTTACGTGATGTGGTGATGGTGATGTGAGAAGACAGTTACAAATAGCACCTTACTCATTTTAACACTTTAAATTAATAATTAGCTTCGTTCCTCGTGTTTTTCTCCAGTCAAACAACCCCAACATTCGACATAAGTTTCTACTTATAATACAATAATTACATTTCGCAAAACACAATGAATCATCTAACAATTAAATTCGCAAGCGCATGAAATATGAATTAACATGCTGTGCTCCTCTACAACATTAACATTCTTAGAACATTGAGTAAAGTGCAAATTGTGAATGGAAGGGTTCCACGGGAGAGTACCATTGAATTTTCAATAAAGCAAATCGAGAAACTTCCCCTTGAGAAACTGGAAGACAAGAAAATACAAAAGGCAAGTATTCGTGAGAGCGCTTCTTTAACTAGTACCTAAATACTTATTATACTCAACTGGGCAATGTGTCAAACTCAACAGAGCGTAAAGTAAACACAAAACTAAACAACTAATTAAATTTCCAGTCTCCTGTCCTGTCTTTATCTCCTGTTCCCTCTACCTACACACTCTGGACAATCTTTAGATAATAAAACAATAAGTTACACATTTATCTCTGGATGAAATATTATTTATGTAGGTACCTGCCTCAAACTCCTCTATTACTCATTCATTGAAATTATTTTAATCTGCAGTACTAATCTCATTCACTTCTTTGCTAACCATTCGTTTTCCGCTGCCATTCAATTATCATTCTTTAATAAGAGTCTCCAGCAGTAATAGTAACATTACTGGTGCTATTTTTATTTCTCATTCATTCACATTCTTTGTTTCTCACTGTAAGTTGTAAGTAATGTTACTAATGTTATTGTCATATGCATAAAATCTGGAATACAAATAGGAAAACTGATTATATGTTAATTAGTTTTGGATTTTTATTGTAAATATTTCAGTATGGGTTGTTTTACTAATTATGGGTGTATTTTTATTGTTTGTTTGTAGATGACTTGATAGCTGGTGGATTGGATTGATTTGACTAGCAAGAGAACATAGAGAAACTATGTTTAGCTTATGATATGACATCATTGGTGACAATCTAAACGACGACCTGTCGAAAAAAACACGATTTTGACCTGTCGTCTTAAGTATGAATGGCATATGCAGATTAGTTGAGGAGCAGCTCGCGAGAACTCTATTGTTTTAAGTCTTCTAAGGAGGAAGGAGTGTATAGTATAAGAGTGCTGCTTTAGTTTATTTGCTCGTGTCGCCCATCAAGAAACTGCAACAAGAGAATCGTGCTTAGGATCATCCACAATACTAAATAAACTGTTTCTACTGAATAAGCAAGTGAATTGAATACTAATGACAATCGCAACAATCACCTGAGCTTTGCCAAGACTTTCTTCGTATTTCAATTAAATAGTGATTGAATCTCGAGCAGATTGTCCCAGATGCGAAAATTGTTGGGGGCGGAGTCACCTCGACAGATTTGCACAGATATATTATTTGGCCAAGTGTTGGGAATGAACATGAACGTGACTGTGAACTGCTCGTACTCAATTTACAGTTGTTCTTGTTGATGGTGGTGTGTTGTTGTAATTTAATTGTTCTTGTAAATGCAGGAATGATGTTGACTCTCGAGGCATAACTAATGCACTTGTAAAATCAAAGAGCAGAAAACAATTTCCCCGCTAAACTAAATAAAACAGATCATCTCTCAACTCAACTCAGACATCAAACGGTTTCATCATCTTTCTAGAGACTTTTCCTTGGAATTGAATCTTCGATTGCATTCCAACCCTCAATAAATAGATGCAAAGAACTGTTCGCCTTATGGGGTAAGTACAGACCAGACAGACAATTATTTTATGAGCTTTTTCTTTTTTCTGACCTTTTGTTTATATTTATGGGGATCAAACGAGTCTGGGTATGAGGGTTAGCGAGAATTCTTATAAAAGTCAGGAATCAGAGCGATCCTTGTAACAACAAAGGGATGATTGACTTATGCAACTTGATGTTTACGAACCGAAAATTATTTTCCCTGTTAACATTTATGCGTTATGTATGTAAGCACCTAGATAATAATGTTGTTATGCAAAAAGTCTCTTTTTAGATCCACCACCCGTGGAGTTTCTAATAACATTATTAATTGCCTACAGAATGCTAACATAATTAAATAATGTATTTTATTATAACCTTAACACACTTTAAGTAACATCAAGCCTTCCTAGACACTAGAACACTACTAGTTTTACTGTACTTGCATTTAAGTACATAAATACTTAAATTATGGCTAATCCTCTCTCTCTAGTCCCTCTTACATTACTATTTGCACTAACGAAATGGAAAAATCCAAACGCACTTGCTCACTGCATGCATAGACATAAAATACAACTCAACACTACATTTACAGTTAGACTATTCCATCTCGCCTAAAAATCACTAATAATGTTTACCAACACTGTAGTAAATTAAATTACTGCACTAGGTTAACCTAAGGTTAAGCTTTACTTTAGCACTGCGGAAACCTTTAGTCAGATTTTCGTTTTATTTTACTACGAACGATTCTAGGTTACTACGAATTATTTTTATTGAAGAATGTATTAAGTATTTGCTTATCATCTGCAAACAAATACCTTTTAGCGATAACGCAGAGATTGCTTTAGATGAAATCCCGTATTGTAGTTGCCCTGGCCTGGCTTGGCTTGGCATAGTATTCACTCGGCTCTAAAAATGCAAATACATTAGAATGTCATTTTTAGACACCAAATCCAAAGCATCTATATTTTGAGTGGCTTAGCGTGTCAGTTTGCGCTGTACAACAATAGTAAATAAAGTAGCTTGTGTATCAGAGCGAATTCCTCCAACATCACATTACCAAAGGTTGTAAATCATCCGCCCGTCCATACCTACCTACTTGTCAAAAGAATTCTGTAAACACTCAAAGATAATATAATACACAACTTATTTCTATACATCTCCTCACTACAAATAGATAACTTCAATTTTATTGCAAATGTGACTCTCTACACATCACCGTAATTGCACTTTGTACTTTGATAGACAGAGCACCTCTAAACAAACACCAATCGATGCAATCAACTCTTCCTATACTAAATAACCAAAACAAATGTCACATTACAATAATACAACAAGCATGCCAAATGCCAAATGCTAAGTGAATGCTAGCCTTTGCCAATTTACGACAAAAGCTACATCCATCTACATAATAAGTTAAGAATGATCCCCATATAAAATATATCAATACCATACCATACTTTATACATGCCATATGCAAACTTAATAGAGAAACGATTGAGTCAAGTCATGCGAATGTCGTTAGCGAGTCGTTTAAGAATTAGAAACGTATAGCATACTATGTAGTGGAGGTAAGGAGTTGAGTTGCCGCTCAGTTTCACCTCTAACTAATATAAACTACTATGCACAGCATTGAAACAGTAGAAGAGGCAGGTACACCAATATATTTAACAATAGCAAAGGACATCTTATACCAATACGAGAAATTACATATAATATTTATGTACCTGCATAATCTATGCATGGACAAATGCAATCCTTGTGTATTTCCACTATACTCGCATATACTTATACAATTCCTCTATTATATGGACAGGACAAATACCTTAAGTTCTGCTTAAAGTTTAAACAATGTTATATCGAAGAACTTCTTCTGTCCAGTTTAGCCAGTCCGGTCTTGGTTAGGTTTGTTGTATTCTTATTGCAAGGATAGAGAACAGAATTACAACACAAAGAGCATATAACCTTATTTACTATATTATTATCGCATATAAATATTTCACCTGTGTATTGCATCGCATGAACTTATGTGTTAGTTAGGTAAGTACCTAGTAATACTGCTTTATTTAGCTAGAGAGTAGGGAACAGAGTTGAGTACCTAGTATAGCATAGAGTTGATAATGTTGTGTTGTGTATGATGAAGAGAGACAGCGGAGCGGAGAGTGTTGTGCAGTGGAGGATGGATCGGGGAGCAATTAGTCAAATGGTCTTTCGATGTTTGGGACAGTGGGGCAATTAGGAGAGGACAGGTCGCTGTTGGGCAGAGGCCTACCTGTCTCTTGCCCTTATTGTGTGGCCCTACCAACTTTTTCCATTAGCTTACACTCACAGACCTATCCCAGGCGCCACACTTTTTTAAAGCGCAATCCTCACCAAAGTAAACGGATGCGACGAATCTACAAATTCAACTCTTTCATTCATTTACACTCTACTTAGACAAATAATCAATATCATCTACATTATACTTTATACGTGCTCACTCCTCAGTTCCATTTCCTCACCATACTCTGCTATGTCCTAAGGCCCAAGGGTCCTTTGGGCAAATCCCATGCAATGCAAGTCAATTTCCTTAAGGACTCAATTCTTGTCAGGCATAAATAGTCACAAACAGAAATGGCAAATAATTCCAAACGCCTTTTATTTCGTGTTTAAACGAATTCTGGGTGGATTCAGTGGAAGAGATTGTAGTTGTAGTAGTGTACGTAGGGGCACACTGCTGTAAAAGTAATTCTAATGTTTATAGACTTTATCAGTAGATATTTACAATGTGCTGCATACTTAGTGTGCATGCAATAATAGCTATAGAGTACAGACAGACAGACACAAATGGTATATGTAGCGGAGTTGGTGCACACCACACCACACCAGATAAAAGATACATTTACCTACACACTCGTCAATTATCTAGTTTTGCAAACTTGTCTTCGAGTTGCCTTCTCCTTGCAGATTAGACATTACTTACTGTCTCAGTACAGATACAAATTACAGATACAATTCTACAACTACAAGAGACTACTAAATTGTCATCGCACTATGCAAATTCTCACTGGGGCTAACATTACTAACATATCTCTTGCAACCGCATCATTACTTAAACTTATACTTCCTACTCCTTGTGTGGCATTCTATTTTCCATTAACAATCCATATTACCAATTCTATCAATTCTCTATCCCTGTAGCCCCCTCGCAACTTTTCACAACATCGCCACACTTCTTTCGGCAGTACATAACATAAACCATTCCTTTTGCTTTACCATTAATTTTGCTCCAGTTGACATAGAAGAAGAGGATATCTATGTAAATTACAAGTATGCTAGATTTGAAATTGATTTTAGAAATTCGCTCGGAAATAATAACTTACAAAATAATATATCATTTATAGCCCACGCACTACGCACAGGGATATTAAGTTATGTTTTGGCGATTTCTTTTTTCTAGACATTAAAATATTTCAGTAACTAAAATAGGTAAGTCTACACGTGCCCCAATTTTCGGTGATATCGAGTCTACTTTTTACAAGATGCGGGCTTATTACCATTTACATACAACTGTAAAACAACAAAATTATATTTTGAAAACAGACTTTTTAGTGTATTACTATTTTATTAGCGACTATTTGTATTATTATTCAAGAAACACTAAATTAGAATCAATTTTAAGGGGTAGTTAGGGAGTAGAATTCATTTAGCACTTGCTTAACGATTTAATGTATGATGTTCCATTGATATTCAAATGATTCATGCACGTAAAATTTATTGTACATTTATCAATTGGACTTTGGACGTTATAGAAAGCTCACTTTTATTTGTCTTCAGAAAAATGACGTTTTCTTTCGTATCAAAGTACTGAGCTTCCCTTTTGAATTTATTAGAGAGCTAATGTGTTTTGTAACATTCCATAGAAATGTTGTCACTTGAGGTTTGAACCGTAAGAATATTTTATGAAGGACAGGCAGAACAATTAGAAGAGGACTGTTATTCAGGTGTAGTTTAAGACCGGTGCATTACCGTAGAATGTGTAAGTAATAGCCAAATAGGCAGATTGTGGAGATAGTGATAGAAGTGAAGAAAATGCGAGTTGACTTTGAGTTTCTGAGATATGTCAGAGGAACAAGGCACAAAACGCCGTCAGAGAAGTATACAACGACAACAGGTAACCACGGAAGGGATGTCTAAGCAAAAGAAATAAAGGACTCCTCTCTAATGCACAAATCTTAATTTATGACTTCCACCTCTAAATACCTTGTCAATAGATACAATATTTTCATTTCTGAAGTAGCATCTTGGTTACAATTTAATGCACTCCCTTTATTCTGTTTATTATGTTTCTGTCTTCCCTAAAAGCTAACAGTTCCCAATTCATTGACAGATTGACATAATCAAGATTTACTACGCTTTCATTCACAGGCTTCCTCTTGTTTACAAATCATTACACCTTTTGTCTGTTAGTTATGACTCAGTAGTCAAAACCGTAGGATTCTACAGAATTGGTCAAATGACGCAAATAAGTATTTCAATCAGACAAGACGGACCACACTAAAAGTCCCTATTTCCAAACCTACCACGAATTTAACAATGTCTCTATTTCCTGTTTAAATATGTTCATCTATATACAATTCAAAACGTTCTAAATGTTTTCAAAAATTATATTATTTGTAAATATAAACTCATTTTATTATCAGTCAAGTGCTAAATTGAGAAATGAGAAATTCCAAATATTAACAACTAATTTAAAAATCATTTCGGAACATTTTATTAGACATCATTAGTTACAGGGTTATGCAAAAGGTTTAGATACAATTAAGGGATATTTTTAATTTTACGACCGTCTTATTTGCCTTATTATGATCATGAGTGTTCTAATGACAAGGAAGGAAATGGTTAATAAATATAAATCTCCTTATTAACAAGCGCAGCCGCACTGAGGGATTATTTGATAAGGAAGATGTTAATCAAATGTGACATTTGATTAGAATCTACTGTACACATCGCATCGGTTGAACTCCTTAGCCTGAGCAACGTACATTGTAGTTTTACACTTAATTAAATACAACTTGGATATAGGTAAATGCATACACATGTCTACATCTGTAATATAAATGAGTGGAATGGAATGCGAGAGGAAAGTTAAGGAGCAGAAATTACAGATTCCGTAATTTTATTAGACATTGGAGTTGCGGAACGCATTTTTATGAAAAGTGAACAACTGAGATTAAAACGGTGGTCAAGGAGTATAAAAGTTTATCTTGGTTGGTCATAGGTCATAACGTATGGTTGAAGCTGCCATTGCGCCTTGAGTGCAACGATAGTTAGTTTAACTGACAAAGTATTACATTGGGTAGGTACTAACTACGTACATGCATACCTTTACCTAGTTAATTATGCAACTGCATTAACACACTGACAATGAGAGAAAAGAACATGAACCGGATTTGAGGTTACTTACATTAACATCTTTGCTCGTATAATATAGTAAAACGCTGTGAATATAATAAATATAAGAGTTTAATCCAGTCCAGTCGACTAATCCACACTTAGGTATATCATTCATAGATCTGAAACTGTAGGAAAGGAAAAGAGAATAGAAACATTATTACACACAGTAAAACGAATACTCAACCTCAAATCCGGCGAGGCCAGGCAACAGAGTATTAAAAGTTAACTTGTGCATGGGTAGATGCATATAATACTTGTGCAGTGAAATTTGAGGTGTGAACAAACCTATATAAGCAATAAGCATGGGGATAATGGGGAATAGGATTTCCAAGGCTCTGAGAGTAAATGGTAATAGCGAGGAACTTGATTACGGCATTTAGTTTAATTAATTTGACTGTGAATGGTGAAGGAAGAGTGTGTTGCATTTAACATTGAGTCCTGATTGTCGGTGAACGAATGGATTTGGTGTGATAAAAATGTGAATTGCCATCGGAGCACCTCTTAACACTGACAGTTCCTCCTGGTGCATTATTAACTATTACAATTATTAGCCGTCTGGAAAGACTAATGGGAAATTCGCACATTTATTTAGGAGAACAGCTGCAAAGTGCAATTTCCTCTACTAAAATTATGTCATCACACCGATTAATACTAACAGTACTCAACACATGTGATAAAGGATGCAGATTAAACATAACGCGAAGCTCACCACAGAAATTCCCTTAATATTTAATAGTTGAATGATGTAGGGGTAGTTACTGTACTCTACTGTATATCTTTTATGCACAGGAATACCTAACAAGTCCGACCTATAATAAATAGAACGTATGTATAAGTGCATAGGAAGTCTTGGCTTAGCTTATCTCAATTTTTACATGCCAGGTTGACTATGGGTAATTATTTTCAGTTTACAGCTACAGATTTACATACTTGTACCTACAATGAAAACAAATACACAGAGCACACCACTAAAACAGTAGCTTGCTCTACTCGACAATTTTAATACATTTACTTTGTCCAGTACACTCTGCTTAGATATTACATATCTCTACACAATTCTAAATGACTGTTGTAAACCTAAATGTAATTCAAGTGAGTTCTAACCTATGCTTATTTCAACTAAATAAGTAACTGAATGTCCTTTTACACTTTTACTACCGTTAAGTTATTTAGTAGAGAAGAAATGTTGATTCAGAGTTTTCATGTACAATTACTACACTATTCTAAATACCTACCTTGTTCTTTGCAGTCACCATTTACCTTTACCTTGTGTAATAAAATAAGTTTCTCAATAACAATATAACGAATACCCCTAATAACAATAATTCTTATTGTTCCTCGGCAGAGGATTAAATTTTTAATCCAGTGTTCAGATCAATGTGAATGCTTAATTAGTGGAAAGTTAAGGCCATTCAGTCTATGCTTGGTTAGACTGAGCTTGTTTAGTAAAGTAACTAGTGTTAACTGATTGTTGTTTCTGAAACAAGTGAGGTCTAAGGTGACCAGAGGGTATAAATGAAAGGAAAGGTGACATACGGATTTAGTATATATCAACTAATAAAATTCCGTTTACGGTACATACTGTATATTCTAGGGAAACTAATATTTATTAAGGGTACAGGTAAATATAGGTATGTATATAAATAATATTATGACTCTGTCAATACATGTTCGTGCGTTTTCAGTGCAGAAAGGTAGAGCGTGGAGACAGAAAAGTTAAAAGACAGCGTAAGTATTGTTAGGAGAGCTGTTAAGGTATATAATGTATAAGGTAATGGATGTCGGACGTGACATAGTAGTTAGATATCTAGAAAGATAAAGGCCGAACCAACAGTCACGCTAGACTGAGTGAGCAAGTCGAAAAACTAACAATAAACATGGAACTACTTCAACTCACTACATCAAACCAAACAACAGAAAAGACACCGGGAATGACTAAGACAGACAGACAGACACGGGACGGACAACACTCACCAGACACACTCTAAAGCCCCAACTACGCATAGCTCCGATGTACTTATTCCTTCAGGTAGTCACTACTTACGAAGGTGACTGCACTGTCTCTCGCTTTCCTAAAGGCATCAGACAATAAGCAAAAACCTAAACTAAATCGAACACAACACCGAAACCAACTCAGATCAAATCAGTCTTTAAGGTCTCTTTATCTTGTCTCCGTCTCTTACGTCAGTCTTCGTCTTTCCCAAATCAGTCGTCTAACAAAACACTGATTTTTGCATCAAAATTTTTTATATCTTTTACCAGTCTTGTTTTGCAGTAGCTAAAACTAGTAAACCCAAATTTATCAACAGAAATTAACAAAACCTACAAATAATGTAATTTTTTAATATAAAGTCTTTTATAAAACAAATGTAACGTGTAAATAACAAAAATTAAATTTATGTGTAAATATGTTCGGTTTTTATTTGAAACTGCGAATAGGAAATAAATTTTAGATAGCAAAGTTCTAGAGTTTACTCTATGAAGTAATTTACTTGGAGGTATGAAGTAATTTACTGCAACCGCGTAATTGTAAGCTCAGTTCATAGAAAACAGATATCGTAAAACGGAATAGGTTTTAACTTTTGCGTAAAAAATAATTTAGGTAGCTATACTTGTATTAAGCGTTGTTTTACGCGTTTACTTAACCATTTCTCCTGTAATAACATTCTGGCATGATCTCTTGCGATATTAGTCATGTTCATCTGAGAAATAAACCAGAGGTCAGGAAGGAAAAGAAGACGAGTCAAAACAAATGGTAAATACGAGTTTAGTTACATTTGCCAGAGAGCTGGCAATAATTCATTCACAAGTCTTGGTACACTGCATTAGTATTACATGTGGGACCGAATTGAAGTAATATTAAGCTCGCTGTGAAATATAAATGCAATTTCTGTAAGAAAATGCTGAAAACTCGAGAGTAACGAAAATGGTGTTACTTAGGTATATTCGTGTTTGTGGAGGAGTGTGCGTAGAAGGCTATTAAGTGGAGTGGAGAAGCATAAGTATGCTGGTACTTGTAAATAATAATATAAAGGCAGAAAGAATTCTTGGTCTAATGGGAGAGAAAGGGTTAAATGTCAACAAAGTGGCGCTCGTCTTTCTCACATAGGGTACTTAGAGACATAAGTGTATACACGAGTTATATTATTGTTGTAGGAGGGAGTATATAGTGTAGTGTCCCTTAAGGACCTTTAATGTAAAAGCGAGTGAGTGAGCGAGTCGAGTCAGTAACTGTTGTAAGTAGACATTTGTCGGTGTCTCCTTTCATCCGAACATTTTTTCCCTTTCTTTGTTTAACTATGTGTTTGGGTGTGTTTTTGAATTCGAGTCGACTTGTAGGCACGCGACCAGACCAGATAGACCCTTAAGTACTCTCTCCCTAAACAGAACCTCTTTCCTTCCTCATACGTAAAGCACTTCTAGGGACACTTAAGATTTCTATTTGTATGGCTCGTGTGTTTATATGTAGTTTTATCGATATGTCATTGATATTGACTGAAACCTGCCTAGTAGTCATGTAGTTTACATATTTACCATTATTACGTGTTTTAAAGGTATTAGATTTCATTGTTATCAGTATTTTTCTAGTAAACCTCTAGAAAACAGAATTCAGTTGGCCTTATGCCAGATGCTTATCTCTTCTAAACAACTTTCTGTTTTTATGGATATTAGTAACTACATAATCACATTGGTATATTATTGTTTATTGTTATTTACATAAAGCAGATATTACCTCAGTGTGAATTGTAAAAAGTTTTCTGTAGGAGTCTTACACAGGGAAGAGGATAAGGATTTTAGATATAGAGAGTGGATTAGAGGGAAGTGGAGAGAAATGTTAAATATAATAATACACATTGGTTAAGTAAGTGCGAATAGATAAGCGTGCTGGCTTGGCTGAGCGTCTTTGGTCATATATTATCTGCTAAGTCGTCCGTGGTGTGGCAAGTTTTTACCAGACAGGCATTCTTGAAGTTTCAAACTCTTGTTCCATACTCTAATGACCTTTCAGCACACCCGAAATGGACAAATCTCTCAAACTTTGACTTCAATTACCTTCCACAAAATTCCTCACTTTCCCTTTCCACCTTTAAGGCTTCCCTTCCACTTTCCTTCAACTGCCAAACCCATATGGGATTTTAATGAGCCCAAACTCCAAATTATGTCCCCAAGACTTCACACCACAAACATTCATGTGTTTACACCTAGACTATTTACAGACTCACAATACATCACAAATTCTTTTTTCTCAACCTTTCTACGAAATATGCGTTTTTGAAAGTTTCTCACTCCCCACTATCTCTACTTGGCTATACACATAAATACAACTAGTTTCCTTACATGTGTTCTATTCCTAATAATCCTAAACTACGGAAAATTTAACAATTTGGCATAATACGATTTCTACTGATTTTTAAGTTTTATATTCCATCTTCTATCGGTTTTGTTTGAAAATAACATAACCTTTTACCCCATATTTTTCTTATTTGTTGTCTTTTGGTATTGTCGGTTAATTAATACATCTAAGCAATTTTATTAAAGGAGATTGTACATAAAGGAGGTATTTAATTAGGAATAATTGTTTTTTTGGTTGAATGAAAGAGAAAATGTTTCTTTCAGTTATATACGAAATTATGTACCTATTACTTTAAGAACTTGATTGTGTGTAACCAATTATAGGTATTGTAGTCTGAGGATAATAATATTGCTTAGGTATTTAATAAGGTAATAAAATAAATGAGTGTTAAAAATTAGTTGTGAGAATTGTCAATAAATCTTTGAATGTGGAGGAAACGTGGAGACATTCCATGGCCAGGGCAAAGAATGAATTTGATGGCAGGATGAAAGATTGGGCAATTTTCCACGCACATGACTTGGTGCTATGCAAATTGTAACAAATAAAGACATTAAAGACTATATTGTGGCTTATTAGTGTTATTAGCCTATTTATATCATCAGCGGGGTATGTAAGTGTATAATTGCAGACTTAGCTGGAATTGGTTTCCCTGTGAGTTCCAAGTTCCAATCCAATTACAAGATGACAGAACTACATGGAAGCAAATCGAGAGCTATGTATTCATTGAACAAGATGCTTTAGTTAGTTAGTCAGGACAACCTGAGCTATTCATACATAAATTACACCCGCTTCCACATGGGCTACACACATTAATATTGAATACAGGCACAACACTCTTTTTATGAGAATATGGAAAGCGATCTACGTATTCACTTCTGAACACTCTTTCAGTTGCCATTCCACCCGATACTTTTTCTCTCCACAGAAAAGAAACATTCACTGTTCACAGTTAATGCTAAAGGCAGAATCCCAACAAATACCAAACGATTGATTTACTTCACACATGAAAATATTCACTTTGCCAGAACAGAGTTATTTTTATTATTTTACCCTGAAATAATGTTTTCATCATCAATTATTAGTAAACCATAAAATCAGAAAATAATAGTTAAACAATTTCCGCCTATTATTTACATTTTTCAGTATGTCCAAGAAAATAAATAATGAGAAAAAAGGGTACAATTAAGGGAAATGGTAAATATTTTACTTGTTTATTGTTCCTGAGTTCATGGTCTAGTATTAAAATCAGGGTAGGAGTATTTGTTCATGGTTCAATAAATTCAAGCCGAATGAAAAATGAGACGGCGCAACCATTTAGTTGGTTTTCATTTCACATGTGTGTAATAGCAACTGAACTTACTACGGAAAACTAAAGAAATTACTGCAACGATGGTGTGTGAAGTAATTGGAAGAGATTGTATTGTATAAAAATATCTGTCAGTTCATTAGAAATAATTCAATATGCAAATAATGCACTTATGTAATTTAAATTGGCGAATTTAGGTAGGTATCTCATTTACATAGTAAGTATTGTGTTGTAGTATTGAATTGGTATGAATGGCAAATATTCTCTTGAGAGATAGGTGGAGATAGTTAATAAGTGGTTATTGTGTGAATGTATGTAGGTTAGTTCTAGGCAGACGTGACGTGGAGATACTTAACGTTAACGGAAGGAAGGTGGAAAAGAACTGAGAAAAGTTGTGTAGGTAAAAATGGAGTTAGAGTTTTTTGGTTTATGTTTGGATGGTTCTCGTTCGTAAGTTCTTGTTTGTAATGAATGGGATAGGGAAGAATTCGCATAAATTTAGTTCTTTTCTTTGGTTGTTCGACTGGAGTTGCAATGCGAAGTAGTAATGGATGGATGTTCTCCTAACTAGCTCAGCTCTCCTACCTTCTCTCCTCACAATCCGTACGCACTCCGCTTTTAATTAACTCAGCTGCTTCAGTTTCCTAAGATTCTTTCTTTTCTCGCTTCACATCCCAGCCACAAACATACAGCACACTCTCGTCTCACAACACACATCTCATTAGAACCGAAACCACGAAAATATTTCTACTACAATTCCTCAACTACCAAAACCAAAACCAACTTACCCACTAAACACCAACATACCATCCAACTATGCACTTCACCTTGTCAAAACTAATACTTTACGCTAGCTTCTCACTTTTAACATAAAAAACTCAAGTTGAATTCAATTGACTCTTGTTCCAAGCATAACCTATTAACTAGACCCTAAGATGTATCTCTATTACATACATTGTGAATTAATTAGATCCCCCTTTCAACTATGCGTGTTTTCTGTTATGCTGTGCTGTGGTGCACATAATTTCATGACTATAAGACTAATCTAGTACCTATAGTCTTGTTTCACCGTACACATCTGTCTGAAAACCAATAAAAATCCTAACACACTCATAAATACATCTAATAAACGAAAAAAATTCTTAACATTAAATTCATGTTCAATTAATATAATATGGTAAGTGGTAAGTACTTTTTGTTTTTTTACATTATTTCAGAATAACATTAGATTTGTTTATGCGAATTGTAATTTTTAACTTCCTAATACATGGACCTTCGCTCCCATTCCTTGAAATATAAATGTACGCAAAGACTACTGTAGTTTTGCCCTATAAGTACATGGACACTCTGCCATCTAAAGATTTAGTACATCTATATTATTATTACAATACTGGAAGAAATAAAAAGTAGGTTTTAAATAAAAAGAATTAAAACAGTAAGTCAAATAAAATGATGCGGTTATGTCAAAATTATGTATTTACAAAACATAAAGTTGTTATCCTCGATAAATTCTTCACCAATCACTCATGAAATACAAAGTAATTTTGATAAATGTAAAAAATCTGAAAAATACATGTTTTTGGAGAAAAATACTTAGAAATTAGAATTTTGGCGATATCCACAGAATGCATGTAAATCTTTCGAAGTTCGAGTGTCACTTCCATATTCCAATTACTCGAATTCTTAACGAATAGAAGAGCGTCGTAAATTAGCGATGAGTTAGAGAGCCTCGTTTCGCCCTTTGCTTTTGCTGATGGTTTCTGAAACAGTAGTGGACAATTAATTTTGGGAAAAGCGAAGCATTTAATTAAAAAATGGATTTTGTTAAGCAAGATTTCATACTTTCTTGGCCTGAGTTTAGTGGAAGGACTCTTTTTACTAGAATTAATAGCACTGTCGCTGGAAATTGTGGATAGACAGGGATCAAGTTTAGAAATATCAACAGAACTTCGAATCTTGGTCATCTTTTGCTTATGTGCTTTTGTTTTAGTGGCAGTTGTCTTGTTGGAGTTGTGTGTTGGTTCTTGATGTTTAGTGAAATGAGTAATAATATCGTGTATCTCTTTGGGTTCAAGAATGCGCGAAGGGAGAACGACGTCGTTGAAAGTGGTGAGTCCCATATTGGTGAAGCGGATGTACTTGAGGAAAGGTTCTAGCATTTGCCTCTTGTTTCTGCCTGTGGTTTTCAAAGCTCGACGCTTGCATTGGCTGGCTGCCCATCTGTCAGATACAATCGAGAGTTTAGCATTAGCATTAGTTCTTCACTTACAATTAGAGATGCGCCAGCACGGGATTAATAAATAATAAATAATAAGGCGAAAAGAATGTTAAAACGGTAGCTGATGTCAGTTGATAATATAATACGATCGTGTAATACGATAGCTATGCTTCGTGCATAATCATTCTCAAATACAATATAAAACAACCTCGGAATAAAGCTGTCAAGTCATAATGTTTGGAAAAAACTTTAAAATCCTGTCCAGTTTGCGTTACACTTTACACGAATACTGTAGCTTTGCTATGGGTTGGCTGTATACCGTGTCACAGTCATAAGTTGTTAGCGGACGTGAGAAAAATCAAGTTTTAAGCTTAATCCCTTATAAGGAGATAACATTTTTAATAATTTTTGGTCTTGTGGTCAATTTTGAAAAAATGCTTGAAAAAAGAGACAAGGGCCACTAAAAATCAATTCAATAGTTTCCAAAAGGTACTCTATAAAATGTTACTCAAATATGTCATATAAAAATGTCAACGACAATAATTGTTCCGATATGAGGCAATAAATTCTCATTTTCCGCATTGCATATTTGAAGTACCATATTTAGAAAACTTGTTGAATTTAATAAAATTGAACTGATGTAAAGTTTGTAAAGCTGTTTGAACTTGATTCTAAGAACTGAAATTCGGTAAGAAATGTGCCCCTGGTCTAGGCATTGAAACTAATGCTTTATTTTCGTTATCTCCGCTAACAGATATGTT
This sequence comes from Yoshiicerus persimilis, assembly GCA_020352615.2. NCBI lineage: Eukaryota > Metazoa > Arthropoda > Collembola > Entomobryomorpha > Tomoceridae > Yoshiicerus > Yoshiicerus persimilis. The sequence goes on along the minus strand of CM036943.2, from coordinate 34,009,320 downwards.
CCATGTAGTTTTAAATTATATGTAGGATGTTAGAAAGAGTGAGATGGGGAGTGATGAGGCTAATTAGTTGTTAAAAGGGAAATAATGAGTCAAGTGTTGTGTGAGATGGACGAGACGAAACGAGAGGAGACGAAGCATTAAAGCGGAGCGTAAGCAGTTTCAAAAGATTTTCTTCCCAAGTAAAATGTTTGTTTTATTTTGCTGAAACGCATAGTGTCTGTGAGATGTGATGTTATGGAAGACTCACTTGACCATAAACTGGAACAATTCCACCTCCTCCAAGTTCAACTGATCTCTTTCAAGAATCCGAGTGAAAGTCGACTGGTCCAGAGTTTCTATGTGGTATTCCAGCACCGAACTCGTCTTCTCTTCCACAATCTTCCAGCATACGGGAACCAGACACGTTAGTTGAAATGTACTCGTAGACACCTTCAACGCTTCGAAAACATTCGACACTGTCACTGAATTGTGGATGTGACTGATTATCTGATCTTGCAGAAACTTCACACAGTATTTCTCCGTTAGATTGTACACTTCCAGGGACATTGATAAATTCAAACAAATCGGGATTTCGTTCGTGTACATTGCCTATGTCAAATAAGTTTTACTAAAATCTGCAGTACTAAAACTTACTGATTTTATTCACTAACTCTATTTTAATATGCGTAAAAATGTCGCAATTTTCATCTGCATTGAAGGAAATTAAAGTTACCTTGATGAAAACTTCAAAAGATTCAGAAGAACATTCAGGTTCGCGAACCACGTACTTTTCACATTCATTTGAATAAAGAGCAGTTGATTCGTAGAGTAGTTGCTGAAAAGTTGTACTGGCCGATGCTAAAATTGCACGGTGAGCCTCAATGCTTTCCTCCAGTTTCCCCACCAAAAATACGACGTCCGTGAATTTCTGTCTTTCGTACAAATATCCTAATTGAAAATATTAATTATTTAGCATTCTGGAGCAGAAATATCATTTCAGAAACCTTCACAAGTTTGTAAAGGATAATACATCACAGCTTCATTTAAAACCCGGGTAGCATTATTCTCAAATCAGCAAAAATTCGTAAAATATTTCTAATAGGTAGCAGATTGGAAAATTACATAAATAGAAAACGGTCTGTTCATAAATGATAAGGATTGTAATTTGTATGAATCTGGAAAAGAACTACTAAATCCCCTGTGGTGAGGTAAATTATAAAAATAGTGCAGCAGCTCTCTATGCCATTACATTACACATCTTAAATAGTGATACATGTAATGGAGTTTATTATCTGTACTCCTTTGTAATGGTATTACTGCATAGTGCATAATAGAAGCGTTCCCAAAATCGTGTTCTGAAAATCAGTTTTTGTACAGACTGCCGAATTTTGCGATCATGAATATAGCTTATTACCTTATGATATGAGACCAATCGTCAGATTGGATAAGTATAGGCTCTTATCTATGGTTATTTACTGCATAATAGAAACGTGTCCAAAATGGTGCATTACGGAAGCGTTTCTGAAAATCACTTTGTGCACACTGCCGAATTTTGCGATTATGGATATAGCATATGAACTGCATGAATCTGGGAAAGAGCTACTAAATCCCCTGTGGTCTGTGGTGAGGTAAATGATAAAAAGTGTGTAGCAATTCTCGATGCCATTACACATCTTAAATAGTGATGTAATGGCGTATATTATCTGTACTCCTTTGTAATGGTATTAGACTTATATTATTTTGCATAGTTCGAGTACACATACAAATGGAAATGTGTATCCTACAAAGTACATGTTTAATTTAGCTTCAAAGAATGTAATGACTGTTTAAAGTGAGCATTGGCATTAGGTACATGTAAAACTATGGAAGATTGTTCAAATATAGAAATGAACAAGCAGCAACGAATTGCACTGTGGTTAGGCGAAGCAAGATTTAGCAGAGTCGTTGCGTGTTTAAGAGGAGAGCAGAGTTAAGGGTAAGGCAATAGGAAAGAAATGTTAATACACCAGAGTCGTGTATTGTATGTGGCTGAGGCAGAAAGGCAAATAGAGATTCAAGTATTCTGCAGGGATGAAAAAATGTGTGAGCAGGGAGACTGTGGCCACAATGCATGCAATGGAGCCAGAGCCAAAGCAAAGCAGCCAGCCCACTACACTTTTTCTTTGGCACTGATTGGTGAATTGTGCTCGTGTAATTTTGTACAATGGGACTCTGTCTCACTCTCACTCACTCACTCATCTGACATGACACTGATAAGTCAGCCAAGACAGGACAAAATCACTAATACACATACCTTATACCTTGGCATCTCATTCCCTAGACGTACCAGTATTAAATATATGTACCTAAATGGAAAGCAATAATAATTCAACTATGTAATGTTTGTGATTTGGCTCTTGTATTATTATCATGTATTCTATGTGAATTAGCAGTATTGCCGAAAGGCTACTACGATTTGGGAACAACTTTTTTCTACTAGAGTAAATACATAGACCTTGTACCTTTGCAATTTGCATTCAGCCATTTCGATTTGGATCGAATGCGTATGGAGATGGAGTTTGCAGCTAGTGCTTACGTAGCTACCTATCTTTCTATTAGTGTACCTTAGTCATTACACTTACACATACCATTCAATACATACAGGACCAAGGTACTAGCTAAGTTAGGTACACTGTACACAGTAATAAGCATTATAGTATGCCAACTCATCTCATGTCGTGGTCATCATTGTGCAATTATGCAAAGTACAGTGAATAGGGTTCAAACCTAAATGGTCATTATGTGATACAGTTATACACTAGCATAATAATGCTCTGAAAAACTGTCTTTACAATACAATGGTAATTAATGTAGAGTACATGAGCAAGAAAAACTGATAACGAATCAATTAAAATATTTCTCGATCGGATTAACTGACGAAAGAGCTGGTGTGCCACTTCTATTTAACAGTTTATACGAGAATGAGAAATTGGTTAACTTTTTCCTGTTTGTTTTTAGTTAGGTGTTGCAATCATTTGGCAATTATAATGTCAAATATCTCTCCAAGGAAAATAACACTAAATAGACATTACTATAGATAGATCTATTTCCCTTATAATCAAAGTTAACTACCCATGAAGCCTTCTCTTAAATAGTCTGCTTTAGTTTTGATTTATTTTTCACAACACTAAATGCGATTGTATAAATAGCAATCTCTCACCGACTTGCATATCTGCCTTACAAGCTGCATATGTAGATATTTTACGATAAGAAAAGGAAAATCGGCAAAAATTGTTTGCAATTCTATGCGCTTTTCATATTTCTCATTTTAAAAAGGGCCCAATTAAAATTATATACTAGAGATGTCATCAAATTTTATGAGTGGATAATATTTTGTTATTTTGTATAAAAATCTAGAAAAAATATCGTAAATTGTAACAAACCCAGACGTTGTTTGAGCAAAGGTTGAGCTACAAAGTTTTCATCGTCCAATGAACAAGTTGATACCGAAGAAGATTCGTGTTTCCAAATTTTTCTACTTGTATGCGGACGTTGGGGATGAGACTCTGAGGTATCATTTTGACAGAGTTGGTGTGTATGATCTCCAGATGATTCAAGTCGCTCGTGTTCACTTGTCGTTATCGTAATCGGAAGTGTTTTCCGAGTAAAGCTCTCAGGATTCGTCTCCGAATCTCCAGTCGCGGAAGACAATGAACACTTCCTCATTCTTTTGCTGCTCATCTATAATTCGGATCGCTAATACTTCTATTTTAGGCCACTTTTTTGTTAAGTGTTAAGGTAGACACGATTCTCTCTTTTAAAATAGTTCAAATTATGTAATGAGAGAAGGATTAACTGGATAATTTATTGTTGTCTTTTAAAAGATTATCTTTTACAGGATAAATGTTTTATATTAGTAGATTGATAATAATTGTGCGTAGTGGTATGGATGGTTTGTGTTTACAAATTGTTCGCTATTTACAACTGAATTGGATATCATGGTTGAATCATGGCAAATAGCAAATAGTTGATCTTTGTTGATCAGAACAAAAGGACACTCGGGTGGGTTTAAATCCATAATGTTGTCATGGAATATTTCCTTAAACAGATGGAAGTTGGCAGAATTCCTTTTATGGCAATGAGGTTTTAGCTACTGCACCAGATGCCTTCGGGCTCGATGTCTTCTTCGCCTACGAAAAATAATACAAAATAAAGCAGAAGTGAAAAAAGTGTGAAAGGGAAATTTTGTAATTATTGTAAAATGGAAAATATTACATTGCGCTAATGACACCATTGCAACCTCTGTCATTTTCCTCCGGCACGTACTGAAAGACTGCTCTGTTACTTTCGGACCCCTTGGTATTCTCCGTGGGTTTTGGCGTGCGTTTTTTGGTGTCGAATTCGATATCTGGTTTATGCCCCAGAGGAGCATTCACATAAATAAGAATCCTTGCAATTTCTTCCACACTGAGTATATTTGTAGGGACGACTTTCTCAACGAAGCTTGATGGGTTCATTGTTGTGTAGCGAATTAATTTCAGGGCATTTCCTCCTACCAAATGCTTGTTTTCTAACGTGGGTTCTAAATTCTGCTGAGTGCATTCGAATTCGATCCACCTAAAAGCAAAACACGAAGAAAATGTCACTTAATAGCTTACTGGTTCATTAATAGTATAAAGGAATCGTATAATATTTAGTTACTGTAAAACGATCTCGAATAAATCCGTTTCGACAATTCTGAGACGATCATTTTTCAGAATGATCAAGAGCATATCCAATTCCAATTGTTCCAAATGAAAATTCAAGACTTGTTTCGCGTGCTCCTCTATAAACTCCCAGCAGACTGTCTCCAGAACTGTCATGTCGTAGATCTTGGTGCACTCTAGTATTTCAAAGACATTTTCAAAGTTTATATTTGAACACATGTGTACAAGACAGGCATCCTCTAATCCTTGAACAGCGTATTTTCTCGCAACGTAGAGAATCTGTGGAGCGATTTCTGTCCGCAGACCAGGAGCTTCATTCTTATACGAAAACTAGCAGAGAAAGTAATTAGAATTCAAAAGATTGACTCATTCTTATCACTAAACTTATCCGTGTCCATCATATTGCATTTTAACTAACAATAGGTTTTTAAACTATTACTGCACTATAAAAACTGTTCTTTATGTAAAGTGCCTAAAGCATTTCCACACAATTACCTATCTATGGATTGTTTTAAAGTTTTAATGACTCCTTTTGGGTTGATTTATATTAGGAGCCGTGAGGCACTTATTTAACCACGTCTCTATTAAACATGTGGATGTACGTATATTTATTGCTTGTAATTGTGATTGAGAATAAAGTGAAAAGTAGAGTGTGCACTGCACTGTTAAATAGTTAAATCTTATGGCTGTAAAAGCCGTGCCGGCTCCTTAGTATACTAATGCAACCCTATAATGGAACTGGGGTATCTGCTACCGAAACGTGGTTGGAATAAATGTATAAATGATTTAAGTTTCTTTTTCTGTCATGTAAAATTGTGTAGTAGGGTGAAGGAAACATTACCCGAAGCAAAAAAACATAACAAAAACTTGAAAGTTTCAAGTGAAAGATTCTGTAACCTTCTTATAAGTATTTTCTTACGGTAGCTGTAGCTCTACTTAAAACGAGATAGGTCCTTTACCCTTTCCTAAAAGTATATCACATTTACGGTAAATATATTATATACACATAGTAAAAAGAGCAAAAATTAATGCTTACGCACTTATTTACATTATACGAAAGAGCAATAGCTCATCATTAGTGGATATGCATGCATTTGTATGTCTTTGAAGCATTTACACCGAAAGGAGCATACGATTCGACAGAAAATGAAAAGTTTGTGTAATAAATATAAAAGTACTTGAAGAAGAGCCTGGAAAGCTTCAGGAAGACAATCGGGTATTTCGATAACATCCTGGCTGTCCATGGCGCTATAGAACATCGAAGCAAAGACAGGACTCGCAGTAGCCAAAATCAATTTATGTGCTGTAAATTCCACAGAAGTTCCACCCACCAAAAATTTCACATCTGTGTAAACGTTGTGGTCCAGCAAATAGCCTTTTAACATTTAAATCTTTCATAAAATAACATTTTTATACAAACATTTATTAGATACAAAATATCTGCCAAATAATAAGTATCTACATATCCGTGAATTTGCGACTCACCAACACGTTTGCCAAGAGGAAGTTTGTGATTATAGTAATTAGTTCTAATTTCGTTAGGAATTAGATTCGTAGCTGAAGTGTGGATACTTCCTTGTCCAGAAACTGAGGGTAGGTTCACAGCATCGCTATCTGGTACTGCCTGAGCCATGATTAACAGATCTGCTACATCCATAGTTGATGGAGGGGTCGATAATTCATTGGAACTCATTTCTTACAGTTGTTCAGGAATTCCTTAAAAAAAGGCGATATGCAGATCCTTATCCTTGCCAGAAATAACTTAAAATTTAGACTCCTTAGTAAGCAAGGCCAAATATTACTCTACGATTGTATTCATTTTGGCACTAAAGGATTTCTTAACTAAAGGATTTTTGCACTTTAGATTTATCTTGATTTAAAACAATACAATGTTTTTACGGTTATCTTTATGAATCGTCGCTATTAGCGATTCCCTGCATTAACCATAAGCTCTGAAGTGGTATGTGCAATTTATACACTAGTAAGTCATCCGTTCGCGTGCTCTACAAAAGGGGTTTAAGAAATTGTAAAAATATCCTCATATTACGCGATCTTCGTCATAATTACATCAATATGTATGCGTATTTCGTAGTAACTATAATGTTTTCAAATAGTAATATTGTTCATTTCATTCCGATGATCTTTTGCTTGACTATTATGCATCTTGTATATTCCTTCACTAAATATATCGCATGCTCTCTAACGTAATTTCTTTAAGTAATTAGTGTGTCTTTTATCTGTTACAGAGCTTAGCTGAGAGATTGAGCGTGGAAGTTCTTTTGGGGTTGAGAAGTGAGAATTGTTGGGCATTGGTGATAGGATCAGGAGCAGCTAATGTACTCATCAACTTCCCATTACGACGCGATAGAGGATCCAGTGGGACACGCTAATCAACTTGGACACGGCTATCAGCCACAGCGCAGTTCTGGGTCAATGAGTGGCAGTGGCAGTCTTGGCCTCAGTCTGAATAATCCCTCGTTCAACAACATCATCATCAAGACGGAAGGTGCGGCCATGAACTCCCGGGCCTTTTCCTTTGCCCACCACCACCCCCACGCACACCTCCACCAGTCCTCAGAGATCTCCATCAGCAGCAGCTCCGGCAACGGAGGGGGCGCCACCGGCACCAACAACTCCAACGCCAACCACCACAACAACGAACTCTGGTCCGCCTCCTCCGCCTCCTCCGCCCTCCAGAACCCCCACCACCCCCACCACCACCACCACTTCGGTTCCTCCAGCTCACCCATCTCCTCCGCCACCACCATGACCACCAGTCCTGCCAACAGCACCAACAGCACGGGCTCCGCAGGCTCCGCTGCCTCAGGCTCTGGGGGCGGGGGAGGGGGCGGAAGTGGCGGCGGAACGGGAAACTCAGGATGCTACTCCCCCTCTTATTTGTATCCTTATGCAGGGGCCATGTGGAGACATCACTACGATGCTACTCTTTCCAGAACACATCATTACGGTACTAATCTTATTTCTTTTCCCCTTACTCTAATTACAGTTTTCAAAATCTAGGGTTAGGAAACTTAAATTGTAGGTTTTAGATCTCGATTCATGAAAAATTACGTTTTTTGAGCTCTAAAATTAAGAATATTATGGAAATACATTTTTCTGTTATGAAATGTTGGAAAATAATAGTACTGCTTGTTTGAGAAGAGAAGTTCTGCATATTTGGGATATTATGGGATAGTGTGTATTTATTTGCCTGCGTTTTTCCGAATTGTGCAATGATAGTTGGGAAGATAAGTGTAATAAGGGAGGGAGGGAAGAGTTTGAGTGGAAAGTTGGCCGTATCCAAGTTGGGGTTATCACAATGTGTACAGTGAGAAGAGACAGACAGACGAAGACAGATAAAGACATAGAACACGAGACAGAGAAAACGAATGCATTCCATTTTCATTTCCAGGCGACACTTAACGCAACCCACGATCAGATCACTCAGAATTCCATTCCTCACTAACTGAGTCTCTGCACTTAGATATCTACGGAACCCACTTTAGAGTCTTTAGCAATACTAAGCTATCCACTCTCATAGTATTCTGGAGAATGCAGACACTAAAACTATATCAGTTCACTTACCTTAAGAATACTCTCAGATTAGCTGGTGGGTTGCATTTGTATTTGTAGTAAACACAAATGCATACTAAATACTATTCACTTGCATTTCCTTTAAACCATGGCCATGACAAACGTTCATTCGGTCAGTTGTGTCTGCGTCGCCATCGGCATCTCAAAAATCTTATGAGATGTTTATATAACTTCAAATGAGCTGTATTTGTATGCTGTATTGTAAAGAATTTTTTACCTTTTTGATAGTAATTAGTTAACTTATCTGCGATAAATAGCATAATAGCTTTTAATGGACTATGTTCACATTGTATGAAGTATTAGCAAATCATTGCTGTAAAAAGTCAGAAGAAAGTAAACATGTCTTTGAAAATGTGGGGGAGTGGGGAGTGCTTATTAAATTGGTTATTAAATTGGTTTTATTAAGATATTTCTGGAATAAAGATAGTAAAAAGATACGGTATAGTCTCTTTTGCAAATTTACTAACACAACCTTGCCGCAAAGTTTACCTAAACCTACACTACAATAATATTGTAAATAAAGTTTTGGTTTCTAATTTTCTTGCTCGTTTATTAAGAGATGCACAGGAAATACATTAAATAAATTTAATCTTCAGTAGTTTTAAGAATATTTCCATTTACTCTTTACTCATACTTAATGGAACCCACAGGAACAAGAATTATCATCATTATTAGGCTTTTAAAGCTTTAAGGTCTTGGTCAAACGAAGACCAACTATTTGATGCGCGCGCAACTTATGACGTCACGCACTGCTTTCACCCTATGGTCTTGGTTTAGGTTTTTTACCTAGACCATGTTTTGAACCAAGAATGACTTCATTTATGGTTCGACTTTAGGTAAACGTAGTTTACAAACGATAACTGTGAGGGTGCTATTAAAATACATTTTAAACTACTCTGAATGTAAGTTTTTGGTAAATAATCAACTATTACATTCATTTCTCCTTGAAAATAGTCAAGTATTTATAATTATGACCACTGAATCCGAACAATTCTGTTTTAAAAGTGACATTAGATTTGACATTGTTTTACTTTTTGTTCTCAAGTGAAAGTTGCAATTCTGTGTTTTAGCTTCATGTAAATGGGGATTCTCAGAGAACTCTTCAGCAAATAGATGTCTGCTTTCTTAAAATTGAAATGTTCCAAATATTTATCATAACCAACTCAAAATTAAATGACCTTGAAATGGGAAGTTTCTCTTCTAAATTTTTGATACATGCAGCTGTTGTAAGATCATCGTCATCACAGTCCTCCAATAGGGGAATCAACAATAATTCGTTTGACAGTTTTGAAAAGATGTATACTTAAAATTTTTGTGTTGATATTAATTTAGAGAGTAGTAAAGTTGATGTGCAGTGTTTAGTATGAGCAAATTTTAATTTTTGCGCCGTCATTTTTCAAACAATTCTGAACCATGTTGCGGAAAGACAAATTGCACATGTACGTAAACCAAGACCATAAAACTTGGTTTAGGTCTTGGGGCATACCAAGACCTTAATGCTATAATTACCTATGATAAATATGATTTATCTGAATATGATTCTTTATTTATTTCGGCATAAATATTAATCGAAGACCATCCATGGCCATGGATCAATGAGGTAGGATCGTTAAATTAATATTATTTGTGTTAATATAGTTGCAGTTAAGTGTAATAGTGGATATGCGTGCTGGGAATAGAAGGTTAGAGAAATGTGATTAAGTGATGCGTTTGGTTTGTCTGTCTTGTGGTTGTCTTATCTCCAGCCTCCAGAAGATAATGGGAATGGCAATGTGAATTTACCGACAGAAGAGGAGAAGACGTTGGTTGTGTCTAATGGGCTTTTGTGTAGGTCTGCGATGAGCAGACAGGGAGAGCATTGCGAGGAATTCCATTTGTCATTCCTCCGTGAGTTGAGGCACTTAATGAAAAAAGCGAGTTACCCGGATTTGAGAGTGCCATTCCCGGTTCGTTACTCATGAGTGATTTTTTGTTGCTGGAATATTTCAGAAATGGGTTCTGGATTTTGCGCCACGCCCAATTTCCCAGCCACCACCCTGAATCATCATCCTCATCATCAGATAGCGGCTGCAGCAGCAGCTCACGCAGCTCATCACCCGGCCTCGCTCCATCACAATGGCGGAATCCCGAATTCGGGCGGAGGGGTCCACGGCCACTCGCACGGCCACTCCGCCATGTCCATGTCCATGGGCAACCTCGCAGGATCCGGTGCTAGTCCCGCTGTCGCTTTAACTGCCGCCGCTGTCTTGGACACTACCTGCTTTCTTGGACCCGGCTGGACGCCCGCAGGACTCAATGAGGCTAGAGAATGCGTCAACTGCGGAGCAGGTAAACTTATTATCCGAAAAACTCCGAAAATCAATTCTGTCATGAAAATGTATACTCCGAAAAAACTTTCTCTCTTTTCCCGAAAGAAATGCTCCAATGGACTAAAAAGTAATTTATCGAATGATTTCTTGATGATATTGGTTGTCTAGTATCGACTCCCCTTTGGCGACGAGATGGAACCGGGCACTATCTCTGTAATGCTTGTGGTCTCTATCATAAAATGAATGGAATGAATCGACCGCTAATCAAACCGTCTCGGAGAATGGTAAGACCTTCTATAAATTCTATTCCTCCAATCAATCCTTCACTAATCGAAAGAAAACACGACTAATTAAGTCACGTCTAACAAATCACTAAATAATTCTTAGAAATTCAATTTCCGTGTCGGAAAACTCACACTTATATCTATTTAGTATAGAGAACTGAAAACTCTGTTAGAAATACTACGTATGGCGAATTGATATTGAAATTCCAAAGAATTAGGGATGAGTATAGAAGTATTATATGGAGTGATGATAGGATCTACGTATCTGTCGTATGTAAATACGGAATGAATGAGCTAAACATTAAGTATCTCTGATAGAATGGCATGAGAGTTGAATTGAGACAGTTTTTTCTATTATTTTTTCCCATAAGGACAGAGTTTGAGGAGGAGGACATGGACTGGAGTGTCTGAGACGGAGACGTAAGCAATGCAATGCAACTGGAAATGAAATAAATAAGATAATGGAGAGACTATGGCGCTTGCTTGCCTGGGTGAATTGAGAAGATTCACCTTCCGTCTGTGACTCGTCTCCATTCTGTCCATTTCTTCCTCTCTCTCAGTGCATTTCGGGGTCCTGTATACTCTGGGCTGTATAGTGGGGATAGATAGTGTGTGTTGCGAGTACAGTATGAGGCATTCGAGAGATAGGATGACATTTCGTGTTTATTAGGCGAGGGTGATATTGTGTGCATGTGTTCTGATGATATTGTTGAATAATGTGTTAGGCGACGTCTCGACGACTGGGTCTGTGTTGTACAAACTGCATGACGAACACCACTACCTTGTGGCGGCGGAATAATGAGGGCGAACCGGTTTGTAACGCGTGTGGCTTATACTTTAAATTGCACGGAGTGAACCGTCCCCTGGCCATGCGGAAAGACGGAATCCAAACGAGGAAGCGGAAGCCCAAGTCCAAAATATCGGGGTCCTCGCTCGCAGCCAAAGCTCTCCTCCCGCCCTCCAACAACAACTCCAACGGAGGGGCGCCCAACAACACCAACCTCAACTCCAATTCCAGCAACAGCAACAACGGCGCTCTCTCCGCCAACAACGGCGCCTCCAACCCCCTCCACCACAACAGTCACCACAATCACAACAACCACAGTCACCATCATCACCACAACTCCGCACTCCACCATCAGACCAATGGACCCTCCTAAACCAACCTACACTATACCTCATCACTAATAATACCAATCTTACGCAGGATACCCAAAAGTCAGTACGTTCAAGCGTCACTTTCTCCCTTTTTCTTCATTTCAAACAGAAATTATCATATTTCGTACCAATTTTATAGGAGATACACCGATTTTTATGATCTACGTATACTAACTTTTGGGTACCCTAGTAGTATACCTATAGTATAATATTATTAGAGCCAAGCCAAAACCAAATCTAACCTAAAAGGTAAACCTTCAACATTCTCGCTCGTTAATTACCATATTAAATTACTATATACTGATTACACTAGATACTTAGCTAACTTTCATTAGTACGGTACACTTACTATTGTATTTCTTACTAACAAAGTCAAGCCATGCCAGTTATGTTGTAAAATTTAACATATTTACTACCACCAATCACTAAATGACTTTTTACGGTTCCAGTAAGTACATGACTACTACCAACCTTAATACCTAACAGTTTACTGTCCGCCAGCCGACTCATATTATGTCTACGAAACTTACAGACGTATGTGTAAACATAACCTTATAGTTATAAATGTAACATTACATCAGTACTTAACTAACTACTACAATACAGAAAGATTTTATAATCGTCTAGTACTCTGTTTCTATGTCCCAAGTAATATTGACTAATAATATGATGCCACAAACCAACCCGAGAAATACTTATGGTAATGCCATGTAATGCCTTTATTTAGTAACTTAGAACCAACTCGATCCGTTTTTGCTTTTACCGATTAATAAATGTGTTATTGTCATGAAATAGTACTTGCTATACAGTACACAGGAGGTTCTTGCGCGTCCAAACTCATCTAGTATAACGAACTGTAAAATAAATTCACGAGTTTACTTACAAGGTTACAATTTCAATGGATTATTATTACCTGTACTCAAAAATTATTGCTTCTTATTAACATCATTTTATGGCAGCTGTTGTGTGGTAAATGTCATAAAGATTGCAAGAGAAAAAGAATTTTACAGAAAACTAGCGAAAATTTTCGATTCGACTCAATTTTTAAAGGGAGGTACCTGTTTCCAGGCTAATACTAAAGAACTTGGCTTTGCTGTCGTGTTACGTTGTGTTGTTGTGTCTGTATTATTAGGTATTCTTTCAAAGTAGGAAAAAGAGAACGAGTGAGTTCGAACTGAATGAAGTACACGTACGAGTTTATTAGCTATGTTATGTGAAAGCGAGAGGCAATAAAGCGCAGACAACCATTCACAATAAGCATGCACTAACTAAACTCAATAATAACAAACAAGATCCAGGTACACTAATGTTATAGAGGTACACTAAGCATACCTATTTGGGTGGAAATTATTATATCTCGTTCATTGTGTCTATGAGTACTGGGGAACTAGAGATACTTATTAAATCTCCCAATTATTCAGTTCCCGATTTTTTATGGATCTTGTCCATTTAAGTTTATTCGGTTTAATTACTCTTCTATATATCAGAATTAGAAGAAATAGGGAGCATTTACCTTTTACGGGAATCCACTTTTAAATAGTATTGCCATTTCGTTTATTATGGTTTTCTTTCAATTGACTGGTACAGTGGTACACAGCAAAGCTTATTTGCAATTTCTTTTCATAAACAATTTATTAAAAGTCTTAAGCTTTGGTAAACACAAATACGCTGTGTAAATAATACAGAAGTACTACTCCCAATTAAAATAGTACATAGTAAAATAATAAAAGCGTGCTTCTTATATGCTGTAATATGAATACATATACATATACACGTACGTATCTGTATTTTAATTTGTCTCAAGTTCACAATTTTCAATTAAGACTAAAAGGGAGAAATAGGATTAAAATGGTATCTTTAAAAGTAAAATCATTAAATTGAATTGTAGTGGTACGCTTACTTGTAATTAGACACACACCGACTAGCATGGTATGGTACAGAGTTATGTGTTGTGGTGTGTGGAACGATTATCATCATTATTAGCACTTCATATTGCTTATTACATCCTTTTCACACCAAAGTTACACCTACTGTACTAAACCTAGCAAAACTAGACAAGTTCAGCAGCTGGGCTCACTCAACTCAAACCGTGTACACAGGGAAGGCACTTGTCTCTTCTGACACTTACCGACCAACTACATAAATTCATGTCAGCGTTCAAAAGAATTTTCTTGCTTTACCAACAAATAATTAAATTTAATGTCACTTTCTTTCGTATTACTAAGTTATTTTTGAGTAAACTGCTAAAGTTCAGTAGTAAAAGGAGATTTTACTCTAGATTTTGAGGAGAATTACTAATTAGGGGTTAAGGCTAGTTTGATAAAATAAACTGGACAGTAGAGATCAAGGACTCTTTCTTTTTGGCGCTGACGTATACACTACACGCAATTTGTCTTTTGTTCCATTTCACAGACACACCACAACATGACAAGATCGACCAAAGCAAAGCTCCGCATATTCGCCTAGATAAAATCTGAAATCTCATAGCCATCAATCAGCAGTAGTACATTTTCTCGATTAAATCTGTTCCACGAGTACATTATTGTGAATGTGTTATGTTAGTCGTTACGTACAAACACAATTACAACCGTATAACATTACAGCCTAATCAGACAATTCTAATTGTAGTACATAAAATATATTCGTACTTACAGTTTTAGTTACAGAACTTTGCTGCGGAAAACATAAAATAGCTATTTTAAGTTAATATTGGGAGAATCATGAATGAAAATATTTTACCCGATGAATTTTAACATTACATTTACATACAGCAGTTGCAGTTGTAACGAAATATTTCTATAGCTTAGAAATTTTAGCATAGAAATTATAGAAATTATAGAAATATGCTATTTCAGGAAACAGGGTTTTGCAGATTTCCTTAATAATACAGTTTAATCTTTAAAACATGTCGTAAAGGATTTTGAAATGATAACTAAAAGAGAATTTTACTGACTACTGAATGGTTATATAGATTTCTTTTGAAGCAAATAGGGAAACAGAATGATTTTAGTTGAATGGAATAATTTTTGCGTTTTTCTTTTAATGATTTGAATTTGAAGAGACAGTAATCTTAATCTTAATCGCGTAATAACAGTAAGCTCCTGGGATGTTTGGATGAGGAAACATAAAGGTACTACCTCTTAGCTGCGTTTCCCTACAATAATGCGCTAATAAATTGTGTAATGAAACAATTAAGTTTGACTGATTGTGATGTTGATTATATTTATACGTACACTGAGTACGTTTCTCTAATTTATGACTAATCCTATTTTAATTGTTTCTCACATAAGTAGGAGACAGAGGAATGAATGTTATGTGAAAAGTTGAATTCTGGGTATGTTCTCTAGGACTCGTACGACCCTGTTACAATAAATGGCCCAACTATTCTGCATGCATAAAAATAAATGTGTTTTATATTTACTTTGAGAAACCTAGATGATCTTGGATATAAAGTTGTAATTTATGAGTTGGTTTTACCATCATATTATAATGTACTAGTACATTACATAATATTAGTGATACTGTGTTGGGAATGTCGTAGAATGTTTGAGTACAGATATTCCATTTGTAAAGGAAACCCTTTTTATACTGAAACTGCGTGTCTGAGGGTAGTATAGTGCAGTGTAGTAGGTTGTTTGTGTGTTGTGTACTTAGGCACTGTAGTAATTTCTTTATCTGAGGAAAAATCGAGACGAGGGGTTGTTTATAGAGTCTACTCGAACAGAATCGGAGTCAAAGCTAAGTAGCTTATATTGTAATGTTTCTACATGAAACGTTGTGTAAACTGGGGCTACAGAAAATCTGGTAGTTCTGTCTGTTTACTATTTAAGACTAGCTAAGTACTGGACTAACTATCATACCTAGGTGTCTTTAATCTGAAATAAAGAATCTTCTTCTCATGTAAAATGTAACTAAGGAAAACCTGTTATACGTAAGTAATGCAATGTACAAAGTCTGATCTGATCTGATCTGAGGCGATCCAATACTACATTAAGATATACAATACACTACTCTACTGCTTCTCAATCATCATTATACTACTATTACTGAATTATTTAATCAATTCAAGTGCAATAATTAAAGGAAAATAGTCGCCAGTAGACTAACAATAAGAAATGTACTAAAATCAATAAATGTAGTCGCTAGAACCCTGAAATATCTCACTAGAAATACCTAATAGTTCATCTACATTATCAAAGATGTGCAATACTATTATACTATAGATAAACTTGAACCGAAAAACAATTAATGGGTAATTGCTGATAAGACACGTACTTTTATAGAGGACGCAGTTATAGTTGTGCTTTAATAGTAGCTCTATTGTGACAGTGACTTGTGACTTGACTACACATTATAGATATTATAGCCAGTAAATCACAGTTGCACACTTATGATATGATAAACTGATAACGTTACTTCGAATCGCTATTGTAATTACTTAGGTATCTAGTAAATGATACTAATAACTAATAGAAAATAGATAGTAAACCCATTAGTCATCTATAATGTGTCGTGGCTCTATGGAAAACCATTTAAGAGAAAGAACCGGTCATCACGCTAAGTTAGAATTAGAAATCTATTATTTATATTGTGTACCAAGTACTTTACAATATTAATCTGTAAATAATAAAGTAAAAGTTTTTGTGAATAATGAATATTTTGTTTTGTTTTGTAATTGTGAAGATTCTATACGATACGTAGTACCATAAATTAAACGTAATGTTAAACTGGTACCTTAGTAAGTAGTTTATTAGAGGTGATAAATACCTACCTACCTTGGCTTTGATTGAATTGTATTAAAAATTAGTTATAAAATACAGTGTAGGTAAATTACTAGTGTAAAACATACAATTAAGTATGTGAATAGTAAGTTTATGGTAGTGTACATACTTAAGTATACTATTAGTAAGCGTGTTGTTATTGTACTGTGAAGTAGCTAATTGTATTGCTATTATGTAATGATTGTCTATATTGTAGGAAATTATTTAATGTAAATTAATCTAGTTTACTCGTACTGTGTGTATACTGAAAGTATACTTACCTATAACTAAATATGTAATACAATGAATGGTACGGTATATAAAGAGAAAGATCTAAAACGACAAATTAATAGTCGTACAACAACCATAACTGCCTTAGAGTCTTGTAAATGTCAATAATTTATTAGCGATCTACTGTGCTGTGCTGATGTTATTATTATGTATATGAACTCGTACTGCCTGCTCACTGCACTCACTAGGCTAAAATATTTTATGCGTAAGGTAGTCCAATTAAAGGTATAATCTATCTAATCTAACGTAGTGTATGTACATAGGACTATTACAATTATAGTAAATTAACATTCAATCCAGAAAACCACTTGACTCTACTTTTTCAGTACTGTTTGTATTTCTGTCCCGTGCAATTATTACAAATGAACATTAATTTATTTCCATTCGCTACGAATTTCCTTTAGCAGAGTCAGTCTCAGCTCACAACTTAATTTATTAGCTGTGGCTTGGCTCGTTGGCATTTTATTACCGGAGTAGCATAGCATAGCATGGTTACATGCAAAAACCGTAGAAAGAGTGAAAAACTGACATCGAATGAATAAACATACTAAATTACCTACTTAGCATAAGCCATTATTGATAAACTAAGTAAATAAATTGTTTTTGTTGGAAACTGGACTGAATTACATTCATACATATACATACACGCTAATAATATAAAGAATTGTAGGAGAGGAATAGTAATAAAGCCATATTAAACCGGAGCAAGAGATTAAGACAAGAGTCTCAGGTATTCACTATATGCTCTGCTCAGTTCTTAGTGTAGAAAAGAACATCAAAGAGTTTACACGAGCTAATAGAGAGGAAACAATCTTTACTTCAATTCCTACAAAAGCCATTAACGAAAATCATTTCTTCTCATGAAAGGGTTTCACGGGAATCTACCATAAGCTTATTTCGCAGAGAAATTTGCGTTGTAAGTCTTATCTAATTTGATAATGTTCCGAGATAAATACATTAAACATCCTTGAGTAAAAATACAGTTTGCTTCTCTTTCTCTCCATTTTCAATTCTACATTGAACAAGGTAATACGCAAACACACATAGGTATAATACAAGACGACCCACGATGACGTACTGTTACATTCATATTGCCACCAAGATTGTGGCACTACTTATATTTATTCGTAGTGCATAGAAATTGCATAGAAATTACATAGCCACAAGTGTCACAGTAAGATGGGAAACGAAACATTTTGATCGAAATACATCACATTCTTAGAACAAACTTGATGTGTACTGGAAATATCAAATGCAATAGAAATCATAATTTTAGCTACTGAGTAAATAATAGAAACGCTTATCTTTCTGAGGACAGCAGCGGTTTTATTTAGGTAACTTTCGTTCAAAAGATATCAAGAAAATTAAATATTTTTTTTTCAAAAAGCTGCAGATTTCAAACTTTTTTACTTAGCCTGAAAATGAAGTATCAAATCTGAGAAATATACTTACCAAATGGATTTTTAATTTTTTAAAGCTACATGCCCCCATTTATTTAGAAATGATAGCGTAAGGTACACCCCCTCCAGCAGAAAGTAACCTCAGTAAAGAAAAGTTAAGCTTAAAAAACCCGTACATAAAAATATTTCCGAAAATTATGATCAGCAATCTGTACAGCATCAATAGAGTTGCTTAAACGAAAGTTCATTTTTGGATCATTTCAGGGCGACATCGAAGAATGAATAATTTTGCCAATGATGAATCTACTAGTAAATTGCCCGTTCTACGAACGGGGAAATAACAGTAAATTAAGCATCTGAAAAAGTTAGAAAATCCATAATTAGTGATCAGAAAAAATTGAAATAATTACATTTAGTAATCATATATTGTTTAGATAGATCTGGTAGTGAAACGACACATTCATTTCCTAATTAGTCCAATTTAAGGAATGAATTGTAAACCAGCACAGAATTTGAATTGGTGCTTAAGTATTTAGATATTCCATTTGATTCCATTTCCTCCATCTGACTCCATCTACTCCATCTGACTCCATCTACTCCATCTGACTCCATCTACTCCATCTGACTCCATCTGACTCCATCTACTCCATCTGACTCCATCTGACTCCATCTTACTCCATTTACTCCATCTACTCCATCTGACTCCTTCTTACTCCATTTACTCCATCTACTCCATCTGACTCCATCTGATTCCATTTGACTCCATTTGACTCCATCTACTCCATCTGACTCCATCTACTCCATTTGACTCCATCTGACTCCATCTACTTCATTTGACTCCATCTGACTCCATCTACTCCATTTGACTCCATCTACTCCATCTACTCCATCTGACTCCATCTTACTCCATCTACTCCATCTGACTCCATCTACTCCATCTGACTCCATCTGATTCCATTTGACTCCATCTGACTCCATCTACTCCATCTGACTCCATCTACTCCATTTGACTCCATCTGACTCCATCTACTTCATTTGACTCTACTCCATCTGACTCCATCTGACTCCATCTACTTCATTTGACTCTACTCCATCTGACTCCATCTACTCCATCTGACTCCATCTACTCCATCTGACTCCATCTACTCCATCTGACTCCATCTACTCCATCTGACTCCATCTACTCCATCTGACTCCATCTACTCCATCTGACTCCATCTACTCCATCTGACTCCATCTACTCCATCTGACTCCATCTACTCCATCTGACTCCATCTACTCCATCTGACTCCATCTACTCCATCTGACTCCATCTACTCCATCTACTCCATCTGACTCCATCTACTCCATCTGACTCCATCTACTCCATCTGACTCCATCTACTCCATCTACTCCATCTACTCCATCTGACTCCATCTACTCCATCTGACTCCATCTACTCCATCTGACTCCATCTACTCCATCTGACTCCATCTACTCCATCTGACTCCATCTACTCCATCTGACTCCATCTACTCCATCTACTCCATCTACTCCATCTGACTCCATCTACTCCATCTACTCCATGTAACTCCATGTGACTCCATGTGACTCCATCTACTCCATGTGACTCCATCTACTCCATCTGACGCCATTTATGGGGACGATGTCGCTAAATGTCGGGTGCATTGTTGTTAAATGTCGGGTGCGTTGTTACTAAGTGTCGGGTACGGTAGGATAAGTGTCGGATGCGTTGTTGCTAAGTGTCGGGTGCGTTGTTGCTAAATGTCGGGTACGGTAGAATAAGTGTCGGGTACGGTAGAATAAGTGTCGGGTGCATTGTTGCTAAGTGTCGGGTGCGTTGTGACTATGTGTCGGGTGCGTTGTGACTATGTGTCGGGTGCGATGTAACTAAATGTAGGGTACGGTGTAACTTACTGTCGTCTATGGTGTACCTAAGTGTCGGCTATGGTGTACATAAGTGTCGGCTATGGTGTACCTAAGTGGCGGCTTTGGTGTACCTAAGTGTCGGCTATGGTGTACCTAAGTGTCGGCTATGGTGTACCTAAGTGTCGGCTATGCGGCAGTTAAGTGTGGGGTATGATGCAGCTGAGCGTCGGCTATGTCGTACCTATGTTTCGGCTATGTCGTGGATAAATGTCGGCTATGTCGCAGCCAAGTGTCGGGTATGGTGTAGAAAAGTGTCGGCTATGTTGCAGATAAGTGTCGGGTTTGGTGTAGATAAGTGTCGGCTATGTCGCAGTTAAGTGTCGGCTATTTCTCAGCTAAGTGTCGGGTATGGTGTAGATAAGTGTCGGCTATGTCGTAGCTAAGTGTCGGCTATGTCGAAGCTAAGTGTCGGCTATGGTGTAGCTAAGTTTCGGGTATGGTGTAGATAAATATCGGCTATGACGCAGCTAAAACGTCGACTATGGTGTGGCTAGTGATGATGGCTGATGCAGGTTACTGGCACTGTCTAGAGAACACAGGTTTTCCATCCCGCCCTATCAGTTCTCCCTTGCCGGTACCCTTCTGTCAGCTCTATCAGTGCTCTCTTGCCGGTGCCCTCCAGTCAGCTCTATCAGTACTCTCTTGTCCGTGCCCTCCAGTCACCTGCGTCAGTGCTCTCTAGAAAGTGTCATTGTCAAGGGATCACTGTTCACTGAGAGATCAATACAGCTGACTGGAAACACTGGAAAGCACATGGGATTTGTACTGTAGTGTACCTACGACAGGAGAGAGAGATAGAGAAGGATAGGACGAAGGGAAGCCTGGATTGTATTACAATATCCAAGGCAACTCAACTCAGATTTAAGTCCGATTGTTGCTGCAGAGTTCAATTCTTAGCAACAGGAGGAGGACCAAAAGGTAATCCAGCCAATCAACCCAATTATAAACGGCTTCAGGCGTGGTCCTATGTGCTATAGTATATAGATAACTAGGCGTTCACCCAAATCAAGCATTAACCCAAATCAAGCGTTAACTCAAATGTTGCGTTCACTCAAATCCAGTACGCAAAGCAAATCTGAGATTTGCAAAAACGAATCTAGCAAATTTCAATTTTTAGCGAGCCAGAGGCTCGATTCCATACGATTACATGATTTTTCCCATTGGAAGAGAGTTCCCATTGCAGACTTTTCCCATTACCGATGGTTTCCATTCCGACTTTTCCAACGACTGTTCCTATCACAGACATTTTCCATTACGACTTTTCGTATCTAAGAGTTATCCCATTGGGACTGTTTCCATCACAAATCGAGGACTTTTCCCATTATCGACTTTTCCAACGACTGTTCCTATCACAGACATTTCCCATTACGACTTTTCCTATCTAAGACTTATCCCATTAGGACTGTTTCCATTACAAATCGAGGACTTTTCCCATTATCGACTTTTCCCGCAGCGACTGTTCTCATCACAATGCTGTGTTGAATAAGCTACCACTGTACAGAGTATTGTAGTATGAGTTTGTGTTTAATATTTACCCAAGAAGATTGGGAAATACAGCAGTAAAACAGGAGAGAATGGTAGAACGCTCTACATTTACATACGAATTATATGAATGAGTAGTATATGAATTTACGTGGATGTGACTCCTATTATTTGGAATTCAAGATAATGATCGTGGAAATTTCAGAACCTTGACAAATGATTCTTGACATTCTTCTTGGTATTAAATATGGATATTAAATACAAACTCATAAATTACTCATAATACAAACTTACAAATTCATAATACTGTGTATTCAAGATAATGATCGTGGAAAGTTTCTGTTAGTAGTGATGGGAAAAGTCGCAAAGGGAAAAAATGTGTGATAGGAACAGTCGCAATTGTAAAGTCGAAATGGGAACAATCTGTAATGGAAAAAGTCTGAAATGGGAACTGTCTTCTAATGGGAAAACTCCTGTCACCATTCCATACAGTGACCAACCGGCACGACAATCACCCCACAACTTACATCACCCCGCACGCTTACCACCCCAATGGAAATCACCCCTCACGCTTACCACCCCAATGGAATTCACTCCTCACGCTTGCCACCCCAATGGAAATCACCCCTCACACTTACCACCCCGATGGAAATCCCCCCGCACTCTTACAATCCCTCTGGAAATCACCCTACTCAACAATCACCCAACATGAATATCATTCGGGCACAAAAAGCTGCTCAGCGAAATACTGTAAGTGATTTATTGGGGGTTTACAGTGATGTTAAGAAACTCCTTAGCGAATATGAGTGAGATCCGCCCACGTTGGGGGCCGGGGGTGGTTTCTCCAACTGTGTGGTAATTAAATGTCGAGTATGCATGGCTGTTTTCCATTGAATTGCGCATCGAATGACAAATCCTGTATCTGTAGGCCAAAGGATGTTCAAAATACAAACAGAAATATCCAAAAAACTGAAGGAAAAAAAATCGTGACTTTGGAAGGCTGCATGTACTCTAGGCGCAGAACAACCTGACCACCTTCGGTAAAAATTCCGGATGGTCTCCCACTGCTTCAACACTCTTCGTGGGTGTTTCAATGTGAAAGAAGTTCTGCAGGTTGTTCTGCGCCTAGAGTACCATCCTATTGGCATTTTTGAAAAAGGTGTTACTCAAAAATGACAACTGAGTGAGATGTACTCTACAACATATAAATAAAAAATCTTCACTGATGTGCCTTAACAAAAGTTAAAGGCGAATAATTATTGCACCACCTAAATATTAAGAAAACGCCACCAAACTGTATTCCACCTAATAATTGAAAAACTCTACCAGAAAAATGATATTGCACCAAAATAAATAGTATTGCACCGAATAAATGATATTGCACCAAATAAATTATATTGCCCCAAAATAAATAGTATATTGCACCAAATAAATTATATTGCCCCAAAATAAATAGTAGAATAGAATAGAATAGAATTTATTTCACTGTATAATTGATTTGACCAATGGCCTTTACAATACAGTAAAAATAAATAAATAGTATGGACCAAATAAATTATAGTGCCCAAAATAAATAGTGTTGCACCAAAATAAATAATAATACACAACGAAAATAGTATTGCACCACAATAAATAGAATAAATAGACTTGTACTGAAATAATGAAGGCATCTATAATCTTCATTTGAACATTTTAGCGAGCTAGAGGTTCATTCAAAGAACTGTGCTAAATTATTTTATGTACAATTTAATTTAATTTTGCACAGTTTAAACCGTTTTTGGGGTGATATGATATATTTTTGACGATTAAGCCATTTTTCAGAAGATTTGATTATCTTTTGGACGGTTAATCCATTTTTTGGATGATTTAATTTTTTGTACGATTAGCCATTTTTTGGATGCTTTAATTCTCTTTTGTACGGTTAAGCTTTTTATTGGATTATTTTATTTTATTTTGTAACACAGCATCCATATTTTATAAAATATCATTCATTTATTGTACCCAATAAATCCAAGCCTTTATTTTGGTGAAAAATTATTTATTTTGATGCAAAACTATTTATTTTGGTGCAATACTATTTATTTTGGTGCAATACTATTTATTTTGGTGCAATACTCTTTATTTTGGTGCAATACTATTTATTTTACTATTTATTTTGGTGCAATACTATTTATTTTGGTGCAATACTCTTTATTTTGGTGCAATACTCTTTATTTTGGTGCAATACTATTTATTTTGGTGCAATACTATTTATTTTGGGGCAGTACTATTTGTTTTGGTGCAATACTATTTATTTTGGTGCAATACTATTTATTTTGGGGCAATACTATTTTTTTGGGGCAATACTATTTATTTTGGTGCAATACTATTTATTTTGGGGCAATACTATTCATTTTGGTGCAATACTATTTATTTTGGGGCAATGCTATTTATTTTGGTGCAATACTATTTATTTTGGGGCAATACTATTTTCCTCTCATGTGAATCATTACAACATGATGTGATGACGTCATTCGGCGACACCGACGACAGATTACGCCTGTTAGAAAGAGTAATGAATCTTTGAATTTCTTTTAAGCACTTAAACTTTTGACGGAGATGTACCATAAGCAAAAGATATGCAAAAAATATATGGAAGAACAATAGGAGTACACAGTTCGCATCGTCTGTAAAGCTAATTCTGAACTGAATGCGCTTATTTTAATAATATAATTTATTTTATACAAATAAAACAGAGGTGTACATGGAATTTGAACGAGGAAGGTTCTCATCAAAATGCAAATGTTATCAACGATCATGTAGCTACTGTTATACAGTCATTCGAGCTTTGTACAATGTGTACATTTACTTAGATAGCGGACTTGTTTATTTATAGTAATTAGTTCTTAATATAATTAGATATTTTTTACCAACAATAAATTTTCCGATGTCTTTAAAAGACACAAGTTATGTATTCTTTATTCTTCGTCTTTATTTTCTCTGGATATCGAGAACTATATACAGCTAATACAACAATAATACTATCTCATTAGTAATTTTGTGCAAGAGATAGTTTTTCCTCTGAGAAATTAATATTCTATATAGAGATAGAGATAAACCACATCATTTGTGGTTATTTTCGAACACAGAATTGTGTTGATTATGCATAGGTTTATAGAAATTCTTCTTTTTGTATATATTCTGCATTATTTGTGAAACATTCGAAATATGGGAGATAGATAAATAAGATTAGCCCAAGTAATACTGAGCTGCCATCTACTTTTTGTGTCTTTATGTAATAGTGTATTAAGGAAGATTGCTATAAATAAGCAGAGATTCGGGTTTAACTTTTAAATATTAGCGAAAAATATTTCGGAAATATTAGTTCCCATATATCTTAATTAGACACAATGGCACACCTGGAGCCTTGGAATGCATTTATGGAAGTTCCAATTGTGACAAGAGTGTACATAACGGCCTGCGTGATCACAACTATAGCTGTTCAAATGGAGGTGGTAACTCCGTACGATTTGTATTTTAACCCATATTTGGTGACACATCAATATCAATGGTGGCGATTACTTACTAATTTTCTTTTCTTCGGGACTTTAAGTTTCAATTTCGTGTTTAACATGATGTTTACTTACCGATACTGTCGAACATTAGAAGAGTCATCATTTCGAAGAAAAACATCTGATTTTGTGCTGATGTTCTTTTATGGAGCAGTGATGACCTTGATCATCGCTTATTTTGCCAATCTGATATTTTTGGGACACGCGTTTACGCTGATGCTAGTGTATGTGTGGTCACGACGTAATACGAATGTTCGTATGAATTTTTTTGGAATACTGAGCTTCCACGCTCCTCTACTACCACTCGTCATTCTGGGCTTTTCGCTATTGCTGGGAAACTCTGTTCTAATAGATCTGATCGGAATCACGGTTGGACACATATACTATTTTCTCGAAGATGTTTTCCCCAATCAACCTGGAGGGTTCCGTATTCTTAAGTCTCCAAGATTCCTCCAATTACTGTTGGATAATCCGGTTGAAGATCCTACTTCACCAGAAAATCGACCTGGAGGATTTCCATGGACTGCCGAGAATATTCCGCCTCCTGAACCCACTGAACCACAACCACAGCAAGAGCAAGGTGGAGGTGGCGATTTTGTTGAGGACATTGAGGATGCAGAGTCGCCATCAGATTCTTCAGAAAGTGATTGAAGAATTATGAAGAATGTATTTATTGAAGAACTTTGGATACATATCATCGCCGCAACTTGTGTTTCAAGTTACCTAAGTGTATAATCCCATTGTAACTAATATCTTTATTTTTATTTTCTATTTAATGACCAAAGGTAGAATACTAATTCCCCCGAATATCTCAGGCACATACCTAAAGATATTAATATTGTATGCCAATTTAGGGTCTTCAAAATTATGTAACGAAAGTTTTTCACTGCAAAAAATGTTAGACTTTATACTATTTGTAATTGGTCGTAACAATCTTAACAATGATATGATGATGAATATGTAGACAGGATAAACTATTCGTAATACAATTGCAAATGTCCTTAGATAACAAAGTCTGAAGAATTTTTCTGTTTTCAAATAAACTAACCTTGTCGATCATTGTACACTATTGCGAATATTTTGCAAACCTTTTTCTATTTGTCATTTCCTATTAGCAGAATATCCATTGCATTCGGTTCGCAAATATTTTAATGAGGGAGTAATTAACGAGTACAGGTTGGTGAGAACTAAACTAGCATCGTTGCATACAAAAATTACTTAGTAATTCAAAATCCATAAAGTATTTCATTTTTGACAAGCAATGATGGTGAGACGTGAGAGTACCGGCTCTGTACTTGTTATTATTATCGGCCTAAGCTAATGTTTAAAAACTAAAAATATAACGTTTTGTTGCATAATAGGTACGTTTTAGGTACGTTAGCTAACTGGAGTTTTTCGGTCATGGTTTTTCACTTCCGAATTATGCGAATTCATGAAAAAAAATATCGGCCATGCAAGATTCACCATAAACACTAAACGCTGAGAGATTAAATCGCGCGATAGAGGCTATGTTTGTTGTTTGTTGTCATTAGTCATAAATGTCCGGTAAAATTGAATAATTGTGACAAGGAAAACACATCAATGAAATTCCAAAAATTTAGTTTTTTAGTTTTAAGGTTAAAGGAAGTTGACTAGTTTTCTTGAGCTTCGTTTTTTGTTTAAAATGCTAATGAGAATGAGTTTGTTCAATTAGCATTACTTGCATTGTTATAGTATACGAAGTGAGACTGCTCTTGTTGTCTACGTATTATTTAGTAAGAGTTTTTGATATCTGGAAGTTTTGTTGATGGAATCAACCACACATCAGCTACTCTGATGAGGGTTGATACTGAGGGCATAAGGCTTTACTCACTCGACTTGCGTTGTGTTAGTGTTGTGTTTCACTGAGCAAAGGTGGGAAAAGCCCGTTTTATTGACGGCCGACAGGCCGACTCACTTTAAGTCGACAATGAACATATAGCATCAATGATAATAATAATCATAGATGGGCAAAATACTCAACTAAGTATTTTGAAAATACTTCGTTCAAAATACTCAAAATCTCAGTGCAAAATAAAATAACAAAATAAAATACATTCTTTTCTTAAAATACAAAATACTGGACTCAAAATACACATTTTTCTAGGTGGAAAAGCAAAATGAAAATATTTTTTGAAAATACAAATTTAAATACAAATACAAAATACAAATCGCATGAAATACATACAAAGTTATGTCGGTTATGTTATACACCAGTGTCAAACCTACTATTGGGTGGGCACCTAGACTTGACTAGTTGCAACGCCTGTACCTGAGCAGAATAGGAAAATAAGTCACCAAGTTATTTGGTGGCACTTTGCGAAAATTAGTCAGGAAATCTATTTTGTATTTTGAAATTGAAAAAAGTGCTCAAAATACAAATTACAAAATACTTTTCATATTTTTGAAGTGCAAAATACACAATACTAAATACAAATTTTCTTAACGCGACAAAACACAAAATACAAATTAAAAAAATTATTTTAAATACAGCATTTAAAATACAGTATTTTCAAAATACAATTACTTTGCCCATCTATCATAATAATATATACTACAGTTAAGTAAAACGTTGCATAGGGCTAACAGTATATAAGAAAGTGCTGTGATACCATCTGCGTTGCTTTTTAATTTAGTTGCGTCGATTCAGGAAGCGGCATTTTAAATACCAATGTTATTACCGTTATTACATATACATGAGTTGTCCGATGTAGCCTATGCAACAAATCTCTCTATATAATCATATATAGTACAAAAATCTAGACTAGAATGAAAAACTAATGATTGCAATAAAGACTAAAATGAATTATAATAAATGATAAATAAGTAAGTAAGATAAATAAATTCATAATTCCTTTATTGCCGTATTGATCAGAATACAATCACGGTGCTCCCTCTCAATTTAGTAGACGATGATTACATAATCAAGTCTATTGTATTTAGAATTGCCTAAGATCCTAATTTAATGGCACACTTTTCGAAAAGCATTATTCATAAACAAGCAAAATGTAAGAGCTTTTACCAATGACAAACGTATAGAATAATTATAACTTTACTCAGTATACTATGCTACTATATCTTACTTTCCCGTCGGGTTATTAGTGAAACATTGTAAAAGAGGTGAATAAATTTTCTCAGTTTGCAAAAGAATTTAGTTTTGACACCCTTGCCATGGCAGTAGATAACCTTTTAAGCTCTTCTTTGTAGCTCAAAATATTTTCAACGTAAACATGTTTAAATGTATAATTTTCAAAACCTGGGTGACTTCTTTTACCGCTCTTTGCAAAAACGTTGTACTCGTTGAGTATTGTCACAGCTTCCGGAATATCTTCTAGCCAAGGTTTCTTCCCTGCGCTTGTCCTTTGGTCATTCTCTTTCTCAAAAATATCATTTTGAATTGACCTTGCAATATCCTCTACAACACCAAACGAACGACTTCTCATTTTGATAGACTGTGGTGTCAAATTCCCATGAGCGCTTTGAATTATATCTAGTTAGAAATAGAAGGTTTTAATTAGGAGGTTACCTTATTAACTACTAATTCGTAATTAGAATAATTTTTCCTGCTAATTAATTAGCAATTAGTTACTCATTTCTTAGTGCTCCTACTAATTAATTAGCAGTTAGTTAATTATTTCTTAGCGCTGTAAATAATTAATTAGGAACTAGAATTTAGACTGCTTGACTAACTAATTAGCTAATTAATTATATAGCCAATTAATTACACAGCTAATTAATTACTTAGCCAATTAATTACACAGCTAATTAATTACTTAGCCAATTAATTACACAGCTAATTAATTACTTAGCCAATTAATTACACAGCTAATTAATTACTTAGCCAATTAATTACACAGCTAATTAATTACTTAGCCAATTAATTACACAGCTAATTAATTACACAGCTAATTAATTACTTATTCATTTATGTATGCTAACATAATTTTTGTAATATAATATTTGTAATAGTAACCTACATTTGTATAATTGTAATAGGAAATCCTTCAGTATATGGCGTACATGCTATAATCTTTTTGCCTAAATTACGATCTAAGAAAATATTTACCTTTAAGATGTTTATTAGCAAATTCGTTAAATAAATCGATAGATATATTTTTGCCCTTTCCTCCAACAATGTTTACAGTTGAATTGTGTTGCAAATCATGGCGTATGTTAGCGGGTGCAGCACCATTAATATTTGCTAACATGCGGTGGCAAATCCTCAGATATGTTGTGTGCTTTAAATTATATAACTGAATTAATTGGATTTTTTGAAGAGCAAGAAGCAATTCTGCATGATTTTCTCTTATTGCTTCCCGAAAAACTGCTTGCGATAGACCGGCGTACATCAAACTCTTTGAGTACTTCACTACTTCATCCCTGTCTTCAATTTCGCAGTCTGTACAGCAATACCACTTTTTTGCTCTAGTAGTTGCTGAAGGCAGATCTCGATAAGAATATTTCACTGGTTTTAAAGAAGATTCAACATTTCTTAAATTTTTCAAGCAACTTAAATGGTACCACTGCTTTCGAAAACATTCATAGTTTTCGCAACCAATCCAATCATCGCTTGCTACTTGCTCATCACAAACACAGTAAGAGTAAGAATTACTAAAAGCCTTTTGAACATTGTGCCATTCATAGTCCACTATCTCGGTTGCCACAAAGTCTAACAACTGTAAAGTTTCCGTGTTGGCTAAACCATCATGAGGAGAATCGTTATCGTCATCGCTAATGTCTTCTAAATGTAGTACTTCAATGCCATCCTCACTATCCTCTTCTGAAAGGTCGCTGGTTTCACATCTATTTGGAGTAAACTCTTCGTCAACATCGCTCTTACTACTTCCGTCATCGCTTTCCGGTGTTATGCTTCTCGGACAATTGTTAGGGTCTACAGCGTTTTTGTTTTTGTTTAGCTTATTAATTTTTAGATCCGCAACATCAAACCCATGATTATGCACCGCTAAGGCAGCAACATATGAATTAGTCGCAAACTGTAACAAGTCATAGCTTGCATTAAACGAAGTTTTGATATTCAAGCTCGCATGTATGTGGCGAAACCGAGCTCGAAATTGCGACAAAGTTCCTCTACTTGTCGTTAATGTAGGGTCCTTCAATAATTTTTTAAAGTCGTCCGTCAGCAGTACCAATCTTTTGTGCCAACTTGCGACTCCAGGAACCACATCTGCCAAAAGACCGTTCGAAGTCAGGGAATTCATTCGATGCCATTGGGCAGATCGAATTCTATCACAGGTTAGGCCGTCTCCGAAGATCACAATGGGAAGCTTTTTTTTCTCCTCAGTGCTTGGAAGGTATTGATAACAGTGTTCTAGGATTTCAACCATGCCGTGTATTGTATTTTCGTCTTCATTTAAGAGACCCAAATTTACAGTTTTCGATTTTTGTGATGAATATTTTGACAAGTGATTTCCAAAGTGATAAGATACTTTATTGCCAACTTTATTGAATACTTTGATCGTCTTCACTAAAATTCGCTTTACAATTTCCTTGTGTGCTTTCTTCACTAATTCAAAGTCGGCTAATGTTGGAAGAAATTCCGAAATGGGGATCTCGTCAGCATGGACTGTTTTTTGGCAATCTTTAAACCCAGTAATATTTAACGGAATCCTGTTGCGAACAGCCAAAATGCTAGTCACATTAATATTTTGGTCTTGCTTTTTGTATGAATAACTTTTTGGATTGACTACCATGTTGAGATTATCGATTGTGAGGACAAATCCTAAAAGTTCAGATGTTTTTAGCGGCGCGAATTCAAGTTTGCGATTTATTCTGGTAATATTTCTTGAAAAATTGTCAAAATTTTCTTCGTCGGTGGTTCTTTTGTTTTGCACACTTTTTAAATCATCGGCTATCTGCATTTTGCACTGAGTAGATATTTCCTGCAATAGCGACGACAATGATTACGAATACAGTAAAAATATAACTCACACTGATTATCAGATACGTAGCGACATAGCTAATAATTTTGCGATAATTAGGAAAAGAAATTATTTGTTTAAATCCTAAAGGAAAAACAAGTCATAAAATTTAAAAGTATGTAGCAAAGAACGCGAACTATTACTGTGGCAATTTTGTGCTTAAAAATGTAAGGACGATTGGGGCGATTGAAAAGAGATTATAAATTGTTTTACATAGCGGTTTTTCAAATTAATTAGTAATTAAAATAGTTCTCCTTGACAACTAATTAATTGTTAATTAAATGAATTTTCCCCGATAACTATCTGGGCAAATCAGGAAACACATTCTCATGTGGACCTCCTTCATTGCACACAGTCGTGCTTTGCAACGGAGACAGGACATAACATGTCCCACCATGCACTATATGTATGCAGGGTTGGCCAAAATCCTTTGTCGGAATACAAAATACAAAATACAAAATCCAAAATCCTACCTGTATTTTGTATTTTCATAAAGTTCGAGCAGAGTATTTTGTATTTTGTATTTTGACTAATTTGTCAAAAGTATTTTGGATTTTGGATTTTGGATTTTCACAAATTTTGAAAAGTATTTTGTATTTTGCATTTTGTATTTTGAATAAATAAATATCTGAACGGATTTATTGTAAACTACTTTAGCGCTTCTACTGAAGAAGAGGCAAAGAAAGATATTCTGGAAAACTTTGCAGAGTCTAACTGCAAAATTCGCGTAGTGATAGCGACAGTGTCCTTCGCAATGGGACTTGATTTTAAGGCCGTTAGAAACATTATTATTTATGGATTAAATTCGACATACACTCAATTGTGGCAAAGTATCGGCCGAAGTGGGCGTGATGATTTACCCGCCGTGGCTATTCTATTTCCAACAAGCACAGTGGGACCGTCTAAAGAACTTGAAATACCTACAGATGTCTGTATTCGAAGCCATATATTAACTAAGTTTTATGGTACAACTAAATATAGTTTCAAATTGTCATCGTGCTGCTCATTTTGTACTAACGAAAGAATGATAAAGGAGTCAAAGCAGACTCAACGGCCGCTTCTTCAGAGAGTTCTTTCTTTGTTAAAAAAATAGCTATTGTATGGTGGTATACCAGAATTGTAATTGTAATTCTGTTAACTTAAAAATTAAGAAATCATTATTATTACAAATGTTTGAGAAACAAAACAAATGACAATAAAAGCTTAATGTTGTAAATAGTATCACTGCATTTATAGTTTGAATCGAATTTTTAATTTCTGAATCGAATTTTTAATTTCTGAATCGAATTTTTAATTTCTGAATCGAATTTTTAATTTCTGAATCGAATTTTTAATTTCTGAATCGAATTTTTAATTTCTGAATCGAATTTTTAATTTCTGAATCGAATTTTTAATTTCTGAATCGAATTTTTAATTTCTGAATCGAATTTTTAATTTCTGAATCGAATTTTTAATTTCTGAATCGAATTTTTAATTTCTGAATCGAATTTTTAATTTCTGAATCGAATTTTTAATTTCTGAATCGAATTTTTAATTTCTGAATCGAATTTTTAATTTCTGAATCGAATTTTTAATTTCTGAATCGAATTTTTAATTTCTGAATCGAATTTTTAATTTCTGAATCGAATTTTTAATTTCTGAATCGAATTTTTAATTTCTGAATCGAATTTTTAATTTCTGAATCGAATTTTTAATTTCTGAATCGAATTTTTAATTTCTGAATCGAATTTTTAATTTCTGAATCGAATTTTTAATTTCTGAATCGAATTTTTAATTTCTGAATCGAATTTTTAATTTCTGAATCGAATTTTTAATTTCTGAATCGAATTTTTATTTTGTGAATCGAATTTTCATTTTGTGAATCGAATTTTCATTTTGTGAATCATTTTATGAATTTATGATCATGCAGCGGAATACCAAGTGATTGATGGCGGATATGACTTAATTTTTCCGATGTTGACCATTTCAGATTTTTTGGTTGCTCAGGGCTTTTTTTAAAAGAAACCCACTTATATGTATATATGAATACGGCCTAATCGGCGGAGTATGTGGCTTCACCCACCTTTGGTTTTTAAGTTTTGCCCTATAATTTTTATCCCAGGTTCTGGGGTACTGACGTCACTCCAACATACACAAGCACTCTGGCTTAATTTTACACCGCTTCAGTCCCATCTGTATTTGTAGCACGAGTCATAGAGTGATACAAATCTCAGATGGGTCCCCTATCAACTGGAAGTTCGTCTTAGAAGTGAACTTCTAAACTAAAAGGAATCCCAAAGAAGCCTGAAACTAAATGATTTGATACGGTAAAGAAATGGAAATGGGGTCACTGTGGAATATGTTCAGTCGCCCTGTAGAATGTTATAAACATCTCACAGGCCACATGGAGTCACTGACTGGAGGGGAAACATGGGTGGTAGGAGATCATGTAAGTAAAATAATCACACTCTTTATAAAGTAATATAGCTGTCACTGTACGGTTGATTAATTAGTTAATTAGATTGGATGTGATTACCAACTAGCAAAGACAATATCTATGTATGGCCGTAGGGCGTTCTTAATTTGCATTTGAGCTATTTTGAAAACCCTGCCCTAGTGAAACTTAAAATGGAGCATTAGTAATCGAAGTAGTATTGCTTAATATTCTGTGACAAAAGGGTGAGCAATTTGAGCATGACGATTTTCTCCTTCATGCAATATCTTATGAAATTCCATCAAAGGCATGTTTTGGGGTTGCAAATCCTAGGTAACTCAACCAACGATATTGCAGGGCTATGTTAGCGTTATCTGCCCCTGCCCTTGATAGACCACCAATTTCAGTTCACTATGTACTCAATAATAAATTCCATGAAAAATGTAGTAAGAGAGAACATTTTACATTGCATAATACATTTTTTGAAGACTTTCCTTGTATACCGTCAAAAACCAAACCACAATAATTAATAAGCACATAAACATTTAATTATGTAGTGTAAACAAACAGATATACTAATAATTAGAGAGAGAGAGTCATTGACAAATTGAAATCTTAAGGTTAACATGTGCCTGCTTTCAGTACCGCCTTGCAACTTTCATACTGCTTAATGAACTTTGTCATTATTACATCCCTCGGTTCCATTTACTATGATTTCAAACACATCCTTGGCTATTTCAAATGAGATTCCATTTACTTACACCGCTAGCAGGAACCAAAATGAGTTGTGCGAAATTTTTGCAAAGTTTTTTGGCTTGTTTACCAGTTGTGTAATTGCAACAGTAAGTTGTCGTTCTATGATTACAGACATTAAATTGTATGTTAATAAAGGACGGTGTTTTGTGAGTAGTTTAATACAAATGTACATGATTAGTACTATTATACATATACTATAATTATGCCAATTATATTTTCAGATTTTTATAATTACCTTAGTGGTAATAATAATCCTAGTGATCGGTGCCGCTGTATTCATTTCCAGGCTTTATCGGCAACGAAGTATGTTCTTACATCTTTTTTCGTAAGTATGAAGTAAAAGCATGATTAAGATAATTATTGTTAACATTTGAAATTTAGATGAAGCTCGCGAAGCAGCTGCTGGGCAAGTCAAACCTCGGTTTCGTAAGAGAGACAAAGTAATGTTTTATGGTAGAAAAATGCTTCGGAAAGTCAAATCAATCTCTGCAGGAGCAAGTAAGAAGAAAAAAATTATTTCAAAAATCACGAGAAAATTACTGATGAAAAAAGAGACCACTCCTACACAGCTACAGGTGGGTACATATTTCTTTAAAACCCTTATCTTTATGATTTCTTACTGAATTTAAATTTGGAGGTTCTCTGTTAATTAAGGTTTTGGAGCCTCCAGCAGAATATTTGCAAGAAGACTTGTCAAATAAAGCAGACCAAAGATTGCCTCAAGAAATTATGTACATGCTTCAAAGCATAAGGTAAGGTTTTCTCGTTTAATATTTACATTCAAGTGTCTACATTTACATTTCACATTTGTATTTACCTACATTTATTTACATTTTCATTCGTTTTATATATAATTATTTAATTGATAATTTTGATTGTGTTGTAGAATGTTTGGAATCTTTGAACGGCCACTATTTTTAGAACTTTGTAAACACATGGAAACTATAAACGTCCCAGCAGGACAATATCTTTTTAGAATCGGTAAGTATTATTTGAAGTGCAATGCCAATAATCGACAAATTAAAGAGTCTAATGTATTTTTCAAAAAAACAAAACTCCTGAAATACTAGTGTATCACTACGTGTATCACTGCAGAAAGACAATAGCTTCTTTTTGTTAACCGTAACTATTAACGTGTACATAGGTGAAGCGGATGAAAACTTTTATGTTGTTCAAAATGGACGGCTTAATGTATTCATTACAGAAAGCGATGGTTCTGTAATTTCATTAAAAGTTGTAAAAGAAGGGGATTCAATTGCTTCGCTTCTAAGTTTCACAGATGTTTTAACGGTAAGAATTTCTCTTAATTCCCTTAGTCCTTTATTATGCAGTATGTAAGTGTTTCGTACAAGTTTCTGTAAGCATTTATGTATTAATTGTTACAGGGACATCCTCAACCGTTTAAAACTGTGTCTGCACAGGCGTTAGAGAATTCAATCTTGCTAAAGCTTCCAGTTGCTGCGTTCCAAGAAGTTTTTGAAAAGTATCCAGAAACTTTTGTTAGAGTAATCCAGATCATAATGGTTCGTTTGAATCGAGTAACATTCACTGCATTGCATCAGCACCTTGGTCTTAGCCACGAACTGGTTCAAGCCCCTCGTCGAAAAAGCATCGTTCCTACAGGGTCTCCGACTCGCCGCAATACAATAATGCACCTTTCTGGGTCGTTAGACGATCCTAATCGCACACCAGGTATGCTTTCTCAAAATCTGTATATTTTTCAAAATTTTATTCAATAAGAATTTTGTAATTTAAATTTAGATTTACTTGATTCTGACCACACGGGGATGCTGCATGCAAGCGAATCTAATACGAATTTACCAGTTGAGGCTCAAGAGCACCCTTTTGTTCAGCATAATCCAATTCTGAGAAAAAGACACAGTGTCCCTATCAACATAGGTCTTCCACCTTATTATCCCAGTCCTGGTATGCATTCGGAGGCCATGCCTACTAAGCCAATCCCTTGCACTTTGGGATCTAGCCAAGAGTATGAGGAAACATTGAAACAGGCTGAGGAGTGCTTCCGTATTAGTTTGGGACTTGAAGATACAGAACTTCTTAAGGATGTCATTCATTTAAGGGACATTCCAGCTGGAGCATATCTTGCCAAAGAGGAGTCGCAAAAAGTAAAATAGAAAATTACGGTTTACGTTTTAATCTTAGTAAGTGCTGTAATTCATTAATTAAAAAATTATTTTCAAATGTTTGTAGGATGCAGGCTTGGTATACGTCCTTGGGGGAATGTTGACATTGACGCAAAGAGAAAATGATCGAGATGTGTTAATTTTTAATGCTTACGCAGGGGAATTTGTTGGTGCTTTGTCTGTTCTCACTGGAGAACCGTCAATTTTTACCATTAGGGCCAAGCATCACGCAAGAGTTGCTATAATGGCATGTTCATCTTTTTACACGTAAGTTTAGTTAATGTTCTCACCATTTTCCGTCATTGAGTTTCAATTTGAGATGTATCAAAATATTCTTGCAATTTTAGTAGAAACAATTTTATTTACTCAACAGAATTATGTCAGCTAGGCCAAAAGTCGTTTTGCACGTAGCCCACATAGTGGTGAAGCGCCTAAGTCCCTTTGTTCGCCAAATTGATTTTGCTATGGACTGGAACTTCGTAGAAAGTGGAAGGGCTTTGTATAGGCAAGGAGATGATTCGGATTGTACTTATATCGTTCTCAGTGGACGATTAAGATCAATTGTTACACGTAAAGATGGAAAAAAACAATTAGTGGGTGAATATGGCCGTGGAGATTTAGTTGGAATTGTATGACCATTTGTTCTCTTCCCTTCATTTTCTAAAGAAACATGCAATGTTTTGTGCTTAAATATATGAATAAAAAATTCAATCTGTTATTTAGGTGGAAACTTTGACATGCACTCCTAGAAGTAGTACAGTTATGGCCGTCAGGGACACAGAACTGGCCAAATTACCAGAAGGATTGCTCAATGCTATTAAATTAAAATATCCTATTGTTGTGACACGCTTAATCAACTTATTAGGCCACCGAATTTTGGGTAATCATGAAAATCATTCAAAATCCATATGCATTATAGTATTACAAATATTAATGTAAGCTTTAATTTGCAAAAATGTGTCAACTTAAAGTTTAATATTTTGTCGATTGCTAAAGGGTCGTGGCAACAAAGCAACATTAGTGGAGGTTCGTCAACTACCACTTACGGTTATGATAACAAAGCTGTACATGTCAACTTTTGTACGGTGGCCGTTTTGGCAATCACAGATGATGTACCACTCTCTGCATTTACCTATGAACTCATGCATTCGTTGTCCAACATAGGTACGTATGTAAATATAAAAGTTAACTCTTCATTTTTTTGTGGTACATGAATGTCATAAATCTACTTTCATGCTTTCATTTGTTTAATTTCTTTTAGGAACATCCTTACGGCTGACGTCCGACTACATAAAGAAAATTCTGGGAAGCAGCATAATGGAGGCTCCGAATGAATATAAACTGAATTCCTGGTTGGCTCAACAAGAAGACAAACATCGTATAGTTTTGTACCAGTGTGATATGACAATGACTGTATGGACACAACGTTGTATTAGACAAGCAGATTGTATCTTTATTGTGGGCATGGGTGATGGCGAACCCAAAATTGGAAAGGTTTGGAACCTGAATATTTCACACTGTATGGAATGTCCATTTCACAATATTCGATATTCATAAGAATTATATTTTTGTTTAATAGGTTGAGAAGCAACTAGAGCACTTAGCTGTTAGGACACAGAAAGAATTGGTCCTTCTGCACAAAGAAGGTGGAGAGCGTCCCAAAAATACTGCTGCTTGGCTTAATGCCCGTGCCTGGTGTTCATCCCACCATCATTTGCAATGCCCTAAGCGCATGTTTTCGAAAAGAATAAAAATGGTAAGAAACTTGCTATTGTTGAAACTAAAACTGCCTCTTACTGAATTTGAAAATGAAATTAAAATATTTGTCATCACCGAAAGAAGTAATACATATCCTTTTTAATGCAGACGGATTATTACTCAAGATTGATTAGAACGGAACCACATATTCATTCAGATTTCTCCAGACTTGCTCGCTGGTTGACTGGAACTAGTATAGGTGAGAAAATATTGTGTGCTCTTGTATATTAAATTAAGAAACTTTGGGTGCCAATAATATTAAAAACACGCTTCATTTTTGAAGGTCTTGTCCTGGGTGGTGGTGGTGCTAGAGGCGCAGCTCATGTTGGAATGATTAAAGCTATTCAAGTAAGACAATGCAATATTAACACAATAACGTGCTAAAATTAAATATGTTTGAAATATTAAGATTTGCTAACACGAGACAAATATTTTTTAGGAAGCAGGCATTCCTATTGATATGGTTGGAGGAGTCAGCATAGGTTTGTACACAACCATTAAAATACATTTTGAATTTAACAAGTTTGAATTAAGTATAAAAAATTCTTAAATAGGTGCCTTTATGTCTGCACTATGGGCTTCGGAAAGAAACATAACTACTATGACTCAAAAGGCTCGAGACTGGAGCAAAGTAAGTTAAATAATATTGTGCTGCAGAATTGGAAAAATGATATTGTAATTTGATTCTGAATATATTTGTACTAAATAGAAAATGACTCAATGGTGGAGACAATTGTTAGATTTGACTTATCCTATTACTTCCATGTTTTCTGGAGCGGGATTCAATCAGACAATTAAGGATACGTTTGAGGATATTCAAATAGAAGATTTGTGGTTACCGTATTTTAATGTAACTACGGATATTACTTCTAGTTGTATGAGGGTCCACACTCACGGTAAGTATAATCATCTACAAATCTCCCAAATTATTTGATTTGATTTTGATAATGACAACATGCAGAGATGCACAATCCGTGGAATCAGTTTAATCAGTTAACACCTAAAGGGATTTTAAAATGTTTACCAAGTTTTCCCTTTCTAATTCATAATTCAGATTTTTCTTGTTTCTAAATATTCTAATGCTAAGTGTATATCTATTGTTTGGGAAAGTTTCGTTAAAATGCAACCCGAATGTAGAGCGTAGGTAATCTATGGTGTACAACTTGGTCAATTGAGACTCACTGTTAGTGTAATGCAGATTGTTCTTTTCTGGTGGTGTTTTTGCTTTCGGTTGTCAATTTATTAGATGTATAGTAGCCAAAAGTAGAAATACTGCTTGCGTCATGTGTATGATTTATGAGTATATTAATATAATTGCAATTTTACTTTAGCAATAGTGTACTGTTGTAAATTAATATTTTTGCAGTAGTACTTTGGGTGTCAGTTAAGCATTTTAATATAATGCATTCTGCATTAAAAGTGGAGATTATTTAATTTCGGCTTGATATTAAATAGCATACAAAATGGGGTGCCCGTTTACGTCCATAAATTGGGGAAGTTATATATTAGACATTATAATAATGGACATTATTATAAATGGGGACTTTAAGTGGTGTCTACGGGTAATAAATAATAGTTGTTGTGATTCTTAGGTTCTCTGTGGCGTTACGTAAGAGCCTCCATGAGCCTGGTTGGTCTATTTTTATTTTTGTCTAATTTTTATAAGACTAAGTATTTATATATACTGAAATGTATACCAGTAACCGTTCGTTGGACTTTTTGAATCTGTGAAATTAACAGAGCTAGTTTCAGAAACTCGTAACTTTTATTTTTAATTAGAGCGGATATATGCCGCCTTTATGTGACCCATCTGATGGTCATCTGCTTCTCGACGGAGGGTACATAGCTAATCTACCCGGTAGGTTTTTATACATGCTAATGGTAACTGAAAAGGTTTGGTCGGTCTGTGTATTTATTGCTTTCAGTCGGAGTAGTCATATTTGCATTTGTATTTAGTTTAATGTAACCTATATTAGAAAATA
Source organism: Yoshiicerus persimilis (assembly GCA_020352615.2). Taxonomy (NCBI): domain Eukaryota; kingdom Metazoa; phylum Arthropoda; class Collembola; order Entomobryomorpha; family Tomoceridae; genus Yoshiicerus; species Yoshiicerus persimilis. The sequence goes on along the minus strand of CM036943.2, from coordinate 33,968,888 downwards.
GAGAAGAGGTTACTTAAAAGTAGTTGTCGAACATAATTAATTCAGTTCCCAGTAACTCTTAACTTTATTTGTCATAGTGGAATAGACAAGGCTAAATTGTGCATTTCAATCTATCCACGAAGATACCAATAGTGGTAGTAAAAGAATGCAATACAAATGTCCGAGTCACAAAACACTCTAAAGGAAATTGGTTGCATTATTTTTGCTTGTGTCTTGAATTGCAATGGTGCTGCTGCCTGGCGCTAATGGTTTTCTGTTTACCCATATAGCTTTGATTCATTACGTACAATTCACAGTTTAGGAATTGTAAATGTTAATAGTCTATCTATTTATGCCCTTTATGTAAATGCCCATTTATGATTAAGCTTTAAGCCTGCCTACTCAGGCATTCATGCAAATAAATGTCTTGCAAAATCTAAATGAATCTTATTCCGCCCTCATTCAGGTAAAATCGGATTATGTACACGTACGGTGGGAATGCACACGGAGTGATTATTAGTTGACCAAGTATAGCCATAGCAGTTTGTCGTAAGTTCTAGTAAATGAAATTGTGGAAGATCTGTTATGTGTAACAGTATGGATCACTTTCGTGATTTCCACTGAAAATCTCCTGTGTGAATTATTCTTAAGAATGAACTGTGAAAGTGACACGTTCTGTCAGTCATTACGATGGACACGGATGCCTTTTAAACACCTTCGTCTGAGAAATCGTGCATGGAAATTCAATGTGAGAAGTATGAGAAACAACTTTCAATTTGTATTTCTCATAACTTTGGTTAGGGAGTCTTTGGAGATATGTTCGAGCTTCTGAAACATGGGTACCCCTTTTCCCACCCATGTGCGATCCTGTTGATGGCCACCTTCTTGTCGATGGCTGCTACGTAGACAACGTCCCAGGCGGGTTACTTAAGTTAAAATTTTTTATCTCTGCACAACAATAATTCTTCAGAGGTCTGTAATTTTGCCACTGTGGTATATAACAAGGAAGTTCCGAATTAAATATGCGTTCACATTCTTCTATAGCAAGCATTTCATGTGTTGAAATGTATTTATGGAATTATGTAATATTTATGTATCGTAATTCGAAGTACTACACTACACACTGACCAAACCTTTCATGTTATCGTTTAACCGTAATATTCATTTCTAAAAATTGTTAAATATCTTTTGAAAATATTAATTGTATTTATTACCTAATAAATTCCATACAGCCGACGTGATGCGAAATCGTGGAGCAAGATATATTTTGGCTGTAGATGTAGGATCACAAGATGATACAGATTTGACAAATTATGGGGATTCACTTTCCGGATGGTGGTTGCTTTGGCAGAGATGGACAAGTCCGTTTAGAACCACTCCCATCAAAGTTCCTAATCTGCCGGATATTCAGTCTAGACTTGCGTATGTATCCTGTGTACGACAACTCGAAGAAGTTCGCAGCAGTGATTACTGTCACTATGTGCGACCTCCAATTGACAAATACAAAACTTTACAATTTGGTAGCTTTGATGAGATTAAGGTATGAAATGTCACAATAAATATATTGTGCTAATTCTGAATTATGTGCAAATTAAGGATATCTTTTCTGTTCTTTCAGGATGTTGGTTACCATCACGGGAAAACTTATTTTGATGGAATGCTAAAAGGAGGATCAATCCTACCATTTCTCCATGCTGGTGGCAACCAGCAGAAGAAAAGTCCCAGAGAAATAGCTAATGATAAACTTAGTGGAAATTACAATTTTACAGATTTGGCTCAAATGGTTTGCAAAGTTCGAAGTACTGTCATTGCTCCTAATACAGACGACGGTACAGCCTTTAAATAATCAGTATTACAAATTGCAATATGATTGTTGAAGTTCTTAGTATTAACTTTTGTATTTTGTAATAGATTATTCAGATGAGGATACAGATTACTATGAAGGTGGTCACACCTCTGATGCCAACCTTGACTATGTTTACTCTTCTGCAGGATATGTAAGTTTACTTTAAATGTAAAACATCATAATTGTTTTTAAGGTTTAAAAATGCTTAAGTGCAAAATGATGAGTGTCTAATTTTAATTTTAGGCTGGTGGCATAGGAGATGGACCTTCAAATGCCCGAGTATCTCCGTCATTTTCTGAAAATGATTTGGATTCTGAAAACGAATTTCCGAAAACCTAAAATGCTATGTCCAAATTATTTACGCACCGATAAGATAATCGCTACTTTTCGCAAACGCATCGAATATAAGCTTTATACAAAAAATATGTTAGAGTAAGGACTTAGGAATTAATTTTCTGATGTAACTGTAATGTAAACCGAGGTGTTGCAATTGAGTGGCAATGACTTCAGAATTTCTAGTTTGGAGGCACTATATTTACATTGAATATTGATCCTCGTATAATACAATTTATAATATAATTATACACAGTGATTTTTGATGAGTAAGGTGTTCATTTTTATCTTTTTGAAATGACAAACCATTATAGGGAGATTCTACCTAGATTAGAATTTTTCTTATTCGCTTGGTACGAGGTTAGTTCAGTTTTGAGTACACCTCTCCATTTCTTATCATTTTCCTATTTTTGTAACTGATCATAACTAGAACATAGGATCAATAATTTTCTTCTCTGCAGCTATTTCTTGTTGAAATCTGTCTATGATGAAGTTGTGCCGCTGATTATCAAGCCCGAATTCGCCTTATTAGTCAAAAATGTACTGATGAATGAAATGTAACGTAGCGCTTAGTAGGCTAACATAGATAAATCACTTTCTCGAACAGAATATTTACTTAAAATTGAGCAATGTATTTATTTCGAAAGCACAATAAAAATGTAAACCATAAACATCAATAGTCTACGTATCACTTTAATTCTGGAGTCAACAATGACAAAAACGTCCCCACCAGATGCAGGGACCCTGTAACTAGAACACTAACTTTTTTCCCTCTAGAGATCGCTAATAGATCATCCATAGCTTCTTGATTGTCATTTTTGTCTTTGACTAACTCTCCTAAGGAAAGCTTTTCCAAGAAGTTTAAAGTTGAATCGACGTTGGGGAATACGAGTGCCTTAGATAAATTATTTGTAGAATCCAACCACAGATTTTTATTTTTATCACATTTCTGCATCAAGTTTTCATCCGCTTCCAATGCTGACCAATTATCTAAAATATAAAACTGTCATGTAATTCTTGTCAAATAGTCGAAATCTAAGGACTTTAGTATTTACCGACAGAACCTGCACTGGAAGAATAGGATTTGGAAACCACCATTGGGCAGAATACAGCTAACTGGAATTTTCCACTGCTTGCAAAAGGTTTAATGAGATCTTCAGATTTCCTGTCCCCCGTCAAATTGAAAATCAGAACACGGAGAGAATTTTCATTGGTTTTACTAAGGAACCATGACTTAGCAGCTATCAGGCTATCTGCTGTGTGAGCACCGTCCAGGAAATACGATAAATTATCATTGAAATCTAAAACCTGAAAATGTTTGATATTTTAACTTTACAGAACTTCTTTCAAATACATAACAGATAAAGGAAATGTTTTTACTTGGAATCTTCCATGCCATTTGGCATGCTGTAAACCAGAAACGTGGCATTGTAGTAAGTTTGTATCCACACCCATTTCTTTCTGAACATCATTATAACAAAATTGTTTTTCTGGGAACTTTCTTTTTAAAAAACAACTGGATAATTGAATAGCAAGACTCGCGTTTATTCTGGAAACAGCTCCATCGTCAACTCCCAATTCAATGGGAAACCCATAACTTTGAAATGCCGGCGCCACAAATAAGGGACACTGTCAACAAAAGTAAATATCAGAAAATGCCTTGAAAAATGATTACTAAACAGTGCTATTTGAAGAAAATAGTAATACATTGTACGAAAGTGCGCAGTTTTTGAGAACATCTAGAATATCAGGAGAATGTGAATTAACAGTAAATGCGGGAACGTTCTCCTTCATAATTCCTGCTTTGTTCTTAGCGATCTCCTCTAAAGTGTTTCCGAGTAAGAATTGATGTTCAAGACCTAACGATGTAATTCCTACAACCACCGGTTTCCTGAAATAATTTATTTTACTGTAAGCGCAAGAATATATTTTTATGCAAATAATATTTTCATAAATGGGAATTTCTCACCGTATAACATTAGTGGAATCGTTCAAACCTCCAATACCCACTTCCATAACTGCCACATCAACTTTCTCTTTCAAAAATACGTAAAAGGCCATACAGGTAAGGAACCTGAAGTATCCAGGAAGATCCGATTTGTTTTCCTGCAAGTGTTTTGCAAATTATATTCTTTCCTTACTGTGTTGTGTCATTTACTAATGAAAATTTGACATCGTAATTAACATAATATTTATACCGTAACAGAATTGAGCCTGTTATAAGTAGTAAAAAAATATTCTGTGAATTGTTGTTGCGTTAAGGGTTGTCCATCAATACGGATTCTTTCTCTGACTGCTACAAGATGCGGCGATGAAAAAAATCCTGTTTTCAAACCAGCGTGTCTCAATATAGATTCGGTGAATGCACAAGTCATGCCTTTCCCTTTACTTCCGGCCACATGAATGATATTCAGGGAGTCCAGTTCCTCCAATTGCACTCCTATTCCAAGTAAGGATTTCCTGGTCATTGGAAGCGATGCCAAAGCTGTTTTCCCTTTATCCAATCTTGCAATACTTAAAACTTGAGCATTTGACTGCAATTTATTTAGCTGCTCGATTGCATCCTATAATCACATTTAAGAAATGCAATTCGATCTTTTAGCAATGGGGTTTACTTTCCAATTTCAATTTCCAAAGTCATCTTTATAAAAATTATTGATGGTTAATTTTTAACAAAAATTAAAACGGTTTTTGTCATACCTCGTAAGTGTGCTGACCTTGGTTAAAATAATTATTGTTTTCCATCCTGACAGAAGTTAAGTGACTGGATTTAAAACGCACTTTATTACAGAATAGAATGTGAGCTCTGATAGATAGTAAACATTTCACTTCCTTTGCCATATATAAAATGGTACACACAAGGGGGATAAAGGAGGAATAACCTGAAATTGCAATCGAGTGAAATTGTTATGCAAATATTATAACCACAATGCCAACAGCATTACACGATTACTTATTCTATAAAAATACAAATACCATTTTGTTTTCTTTCTAGTTTCCAAACGTAATTACACCTCACTAAAGACTCCTAAGAAAACTAAGATTTGTTTTCTGGCGTACTATGTACTGGTTGAATATGTGTTATGTAAATCGGAACTTGTTCTGCAAACTATCTTACTGGTTTTAATTGCAACTCTTTCTTCTCCGCTCTAGCTGTGATTACGAACTAAACTTGGTTGTTCATCCCTCCATAGAATAATAATAATATTAAGTAGGTATTGTAAATGAATGAATACAGGGCTGTTATGCAATACAGAGTAACAGTCTCAACGCTTATTTTCTTTCACGTGTAGTCTGGGTTTTGGTTTTGCAATAGCTTTGTTATCAATAATATTTATCGTGCAGTGTTTACTATGGGTCGTAAAGTCAGTCGTCTACAGTTGTGATTCATTCAATGATTCATGAAATCCCAACATTTGACATGGGATGTATAAATACATTATAACTAAGTACCAATAAAGCGTCCCTGAAACACTAATACAGATACAGGCTACAATATTACATGGCCCAATCAACATATTTAGGGTTGGTTCTATAGGTACATATAAATACTTCTAATGGGATTTTCCTTGAATTCTTATCTGTAAAACCATGTAAAACTCACGGAGTACATAAAGTACAGAGTTCTAATTTCTAATGTTCTGATTGCATTAACTAGAGCACTCTTCGACTCTTCCCTGATAGAATGTATAAATCTGTAAATGATATCCGTGAGTGAGTATGGGTTCGTTATCAGAAGACCTCAAGGTCAATCTTTATTGTCCTTGATGCTTTCCAGAGTCATTTTTCGAACATCGGTGGCTTGCCTTTATCTAATAGTAAATACGTACTATAAGCACACTATAATCAAACAAGAACAATGTAATGCAACAGTACTTGTTTCCTTTACGTCACTTAAATATTGCTTTTCGGTGTTTGAAAAACTTGTTGAGTTCTTGTTTCCATTTACTTATTTGCTGCTTTTAATACGCAAATATAAAAGCTAACAAATGTGCATATAATTTGCAACTGTTGTAGCTATACTTGTATGTAAAGAGCAGGTCAAAATGAGAAGTCCATGTGGAATCAGAATTGCAGAACGAGAAGTGTTAGGTTCTATGAAGAAGCTGTGTCAGGAAACAATGAGATAATACTAAGGATTTCCTTGAAAGGGTATTTAAAGCAGATTAAAACTGTAGAGTATCTACTTGGATTTTTCATCGCAGTTTTCTAGAGAAATTCGGAAAACTTTCTATGCCCGCTATAGTACCACAAAGGGTATTTTCCGTCAAAGACAATGAAATTCATTGCATTTATATTAACAAATTAACATGACGTATGCTATCATTATCATTACAGTGGATCGGATGGTAGGAGTAATAGGTAAGCAACTAACATGTATACTGACATTATGCTATTTGTCTAATGAAGAAATAATTGCGTACTCACATACAGAAAACAATATATTTTACAGTTTTATATAGTGAGTAGTATGGTATAAAATAAATATATAATTAATAAACATCTGATATAGCAAGATATGCAATCAGTTATTGTCAATCGTAAGAGCTTCAAACGGCCAGTGTCATAAGTGCCATTGCAACATTGCAAATACACCTATCCTAATACTCTATCTACTAATTGTATTCCATCTACATGCGATTTTGCATTAATCACTAATCATTTATTTTGCCAACCTTGAGAAACTTATCGAGTGGATCAGCAAACAAAGTATTTAGGTAAGATTAATTCTGACTTAACCTATACTCTTATTTGCACCTTCAAGTTCAACCTGTATCCAATTTATTTGCAATAAAATAATATGTTTCTGCTGGAAATGATTACTATTACATAGAGTAGAAAATATCTTCTGAGAAGATTTTCATAAGGGAACAAATAAAATTATAGTAGCATTTAATTTTGTGTACTTGTTAATAATTGGTGTGCAGCATAATTAGAAGGATGAAAAATAACATGATCGCTTACGGTAAAATGTTTTCAGTCGGTAGACAACAGAAAGTTTCCATCGAAAACCATTTTTTCACTAGGATATTTATTTTGATTAAAGAACCCAAAAGGGTTCGGGGTTTGTAGGTTTGTATCGTGTTCGTGGAATAGATAGCTAAGATTCATGGTAGCATGGACTATTAACTCAAAATGATTGATAGCTTCAAAGAGGAATGATTAAATAAATAAAATGTGCTTCTTACAAAGAATTCAAAGAAATGCATGATCTTGGATACTTTCTCCGACTTTTTCTCTTGTTTAAATAAAGAAAGCAGGTAGGAGAAAATTTATGTAGTAGGTAGTAACAGGTAGTTTATATACCAATAGTTTACAACATAATTATTTACCCTCCGGTATCGGTGACTGATGAAATTGACAAGAAAGGGTTCTTCTGCGAAATCATTTGCATTAGCACGGCAGAGATTTCATTCAGCGCCACAAAATCTGTTGCATCACATGAACTCATTGACCATGAACACCCGGTGAAAAGTAAAATCATATTGAATACACCAATGCAATGTTAAATCATTCTGCTGCAACTGCAAGATTCCTAGATTCCATCCTATCATACGTTTTGTTGTTCTTGAGATTTTTACTTTATAGTTATTTAGCACGTATTAGTGTAAATCTTCTTGAACAAAGGTGACGTGAGAAGTTTACATTTTAATAGTCTTTTGTTCTTTAGATCATTAATGGAGATTAAAATAAGCCATGTCATTTAAAATTGAGTATAATCTGAAGACATCAATTTATTGTTTACTGCTAAGATTTGTCATATCTTAAAACAAGTATACTTATATTGACATACGATTTAGTATAAGATATTTGTTAAGATTTACATTACGGACTGGAGTTTGTTGTTATTGCTTTCGTATTTTAATTACTTCTTTGGATATTTAGATATTTGCAAAACAAGAAGAAAATTATTATAAGTGCGTAGATGGAGTTTGGAAGTGGATGTGCACAAAGTTAGGAGTATTTTGTGGATATTTTGGTAGTCTTTATTGTTTCTTTTCTGATAGCACTGATAGGTATGTATTTTTAATCTTCTAGAATAATTGATCGTTTTTTTACTTACGGCAACAGTCTAACAGTTACCCTAACTAGTAATTTAAAAAATACAATATGGACGTAGGGCGTATTTAGGTATTTGTATTTAGGCATTGAGTTTGGACATTTTTTACTTTGTCCAACAGTGTAATGACCGCATTTCTCAGAAAGTGGTTTCTCTAAATTACCGTAAATTGATACCCTTCTTCTTTTGTTTTTGAAAATCTTCGGTTGCTGTGCTACCATTAGGTGTTACTGGAATTTCTGAGAAATCTTCAAGAAATCTTGCGGGGTTCTTTCCAGGAGAAGACAAAACTCCTTCAACCCATCCGCATACGTAAGCGTCAATGCGTCACTAACATCTGATTGACTGTGAAGAGGTTTATCCACATTGATGCGTTAATTATCTGGAATATTGTTCTTCAAAAGCCGAACTTTCGAAGATCGATCAGTTCATTCTCACTGCTCTGGACACATTTGCAATTTCACAATGTCTTCAATGTTTCATTTCAATCCGGAATACCGGTCGATAACATCGCTTTGCATTGTTGAAGAAATTAGCAAATGTCCATTAGGATATTCACCCGTAAGTTTTTGAATGTGGTTGAGATATCATTGTGTTCTTTTAAACAGTTTTGTCATAAATTCAATATTTGTTATCTCTTCAGATTGTGAGAACAACAGACATGGAAAGTGATGCGGATTTGTGGAAGGATGGGTTCTTCGGGAGAAGAGTTACAAGATACCTTTGTATATCTAAGAGCCAAGGAAGGCCTGAACATGTCATAGAGAGCATAAGAATTCTTCACGACAGAGAAGCTATACCCGAAGGATACTCTATTATACATCAAACTGTGGATACAAGTCAGAAGGCTTTTAAGAAGAAGCATATTTGCTACAAATTGGCACATTTTCGCACAAATGTTGATTCTATCACGGAAGTTATTATTCTAAGTAAACTGAAAACACCTCCAGATGGTTTCGAACACATTGGGTAAGAATAAACTCCAATTATATGAATATATTCAATTAGTATTACATTTTTCAGCACAATTAAATATTTCATTTACATTTCAGAGATATTAATGGAATGCATTTCTGTGTGCGCAAAGTTTCTGCTGTCACTAGGCTCTCTACACCTGGTTTATCTTACGGGTAACTCCAACCACTACATTTTACATTTTAATACATATCGCTTGAGTAAAATGCAAAGATCAGTTACTAAACTCCGTTGCGATGAATACTACCAAGAAACATGAAAATACTAAACCATTGACTTATTCTAATTCTTATTCTTATTTTAATATCAAATATAGTGTTCTGCCTGGAGTGAATCCAGCTGTCTATCCGAATCTTCAGCACTCAATGAATGACCTCACAATAAGTAAGTCCATTTGCAAGAAAGAATTAAATATATACTACGCATACCTAATTTACAATTACTTTTATCCACATCTTTCACCAATATTACAAAGTTAAAGTTGTACAATGTAATCGTATTTATTCTGAATATATTATCCAGATTCTAATGGAAGTCCTCAATCAGCGGTAATGGACAGATTCCCAAATTCTAATTCAGCACCAAACTCTCCAGCTCATGGTTCTGTTTACAATCAGCAAGTTAATAATAAAAACCAGAACTATACAAATACCCTTTCACAGTTTACTGGTCTCGAGGGAGTGCCATTTGTTTTAAGAGACGATTTGAAGGGTGCTGCTATTCGAAACGGCTATCTTGTAAGTAATATATATTTATTGCTTACATTACGCAATTTCCAGTATTTAGTTAAGAGAAAATAATTAACTATGAATTTGAATATTCACAGGTGGGTGGAGCTCGGGGTAAACCTATGATTAACATAAAAACGGAATACGAATTGGAAAGAGAGGTAAGAACATATGTATTCTAAAATAATTTGTTGTGAACGAACACTTTTATCTCGGCTGTAATAGAAAAGTGTGTGCTCATGATGTCTATTTGATTCTATTTAGTATTCATACGATTTTCGCACCGAAAGAGAAGTCATCACATCAGGAGATACGTAGTGTTGTCAAACTCCTACTTTGAGTTCTATTCTTAACCATTATTATAATGACTATTACATCACTCTTCAATCAAGGCATTAATTATTGCAAAACAGTGCACAGCCAATCCAATAAGTCAAGTACGTCATTCATCTCTGTAGTTGTGACTGTGAAGCTGACGCAACCACAAAAGCCTTTGCTTAAAATAAGTTACATCCTTTTAGGTCACCGCGGTGTAAAAGGTACATTCTACTAGCGGTGTAAATTGAAAGAAAAAGTTTTTGCAATGTGTCCGCAATAGTTCAACTCATGTTCACATCTGTAGAAACGACTTTGTTCATAAATTCATAATATTAGTAGTGTACATTTAATATTTATTATAGAAAAATAGAAATACCTCTTTCAAAACATGCAAATCAAAAAGTACCTACCTAAATAAATTAACGAATTCCAGTAACATAGTTATGTAATTGTAATGCGCAATATAATCGATAGCTAATAGTGCAAAGTGTGCAGTGTGATCCTTACAACTAATTTAATTAATTACAGTTGATGAATGAAATTCTTTAATACAATACCTCCTCCTTCGGATTTCGGTATAGTATAGTGTGGTTGCTAATCTGCATACCTAGTAGTATCCATGATTGTTGAAATCGTAGTCCTGTTCGCTGTTCACCCGCTCTAAAACGTTTTTGTATCGTCAGTGTCGATTATTATTACGATTCGCCGATATATTTATTGAACTGCTTAGTTAAGGAATAATAATCATGATATAATATAATGTGTATGTGTGTACATCAAAAGGTGAATATGAATACCTATGAATATGAATAATATGATACCTTTACCTACCTAGTTATGGTTATCAAGGTATAAAATATACGGACCTAACGAATACCGCTGTTCTCAATCTAAAAAGGAACCTTTGAGCTATTTTACTGCAGATACTAAAGGTACCACTACCATCTGTACTCTGTACTGTAATATTATGTATCCAACTTTATGTAAATAATATTTGTACCTACAATTGTTACATTTGCATTAAATGATAAACATAGCGTATTGCAGAATTGTAGCTATTCATTGATTTCCTACAAACTTTTAACCGTATCTTTGGTAAAATAGCAAAATATTACCGTAAGACAAACATAATTCATAATGGAATATATTGGTGTATCCTATAAAGAAGAATTACAACACTGGAAGTATATTCATTTCAGTAATAATAACCTAACCATAAAAATTCTTCAGACTCCTCGTAAGTTTCCGCTAAGGAAATAACCTCTGAATACATACGGGACACCCAATAATCATTAATTAAGTCCCTGATTAAGGTTTACTTTTTATAGCCTAATTAAAACACGCATTTTTCTCGATCTTACTAAGAGTGTATAAAGAATAGTTAGTTACATAAACACTTAACGCTTATCTATGTTGTGTATGTAGTTTTTAAGTACTGCATTAGTACAGTGCATACCTTGCATACCTTGTTTTTATATATGTCATCGTCAGCGTTATGGTTGCCACAAGTCAGAGTCAAGTATAGTTTGGCATATTTGCTAGAATTATCTCGGTTGTTTCCCTAAATAACTTGAGCATAATTGGAATAGTGTCAGGAAAGGGGAAATAAAATAAAATTCACAGTAATAGTGTATCTGTTGTTCATAATTAGAATTAGAGACCAAACATTGGAATTTCAGAACTTGAAACCGAAAAGTGAATGCAACTGAATTGCCAGATAGGGTTTTTACATGGATTTTAGAGTAGCATAAGCTACTGTTGTTCATTATGGTAATGTTTGGATGAGAGGTGAGTTCTCATGGTTTTGGTAATAGTTTAGCAATGACTGCCGACTGGTGACGGTTATAACTCTGACATTCCTTTGTTATTATTGTTACTTTTTGCCAAGTAAGAAAAAGTTAAGTCTGTGTGCACTGTAGATAATAAAAGGCATGCTACTAACTAAGTCAAGTCAAGAGCAGTAAAAAGTTAATGGTAACTAGAGAGAAGAAGGTTTATAGAGCCGACAAAGCGCCTGTCTCCGTCTATCTTTCGTGCATAACCCCTTTCCATATGTTTCATGTTCGTTTTGATGCGCCGTTCTTTTGTTTTGACGTGAGAGCAAACCAAAATGGAAATCCTTTTTATTGCATACTTCCAATCTAACTACATAATATAAATAAAATCTGGATTCTTTCACATATCACCAAACTACGCAATTTTACTATACTTATAGTCACTCAGTCTGATTACTCATATGCACTCCTAAGTATTTACATAAATTAAGGGCAATGCACAGACTCTCCATTAAATCCTTTATACGGAAAGACTTCTAGATTGCATACTCACGTTTTTCTTATAGATTTGATTGAACATAATCAAACGGGAAAAATTTCAAAAACATATCCACTTACATCCGCATGTACAGCTTTTAAAGCACTTACGAAAGAACAGTAACGCACAATGTATAGTCAAATCATAGGTCGCAGATTTCATAAATATCTGTTTTCGGGTAACATAGTTATGTATGAAGTATGTGCAGTAGTCAGGCACTATATGACTGTTACATCTTTCCTAATAATTATGGTTAAGTGGTTTCTATTTTTTCGTGCTCGTATAATGTAAACATTTCAAAGCAGTACCAATAAACCATTGCAAAACGGATATAAGACAGTAGCGGAAGCAAAACAAATGTATTTATTCAAATATTTCGAATTTACTTGAATTTATTCAAAACATTTCGAAATTATTTGAATTTATTCAAAACATTTCGAATTTACTTGAATTTATTCAAAACATTTAACAACAATACTCCATCAAAAATATAGTGTTGGCCACTGGTCACGGGTTTTAAAAGTTTGTCAATAATATATTAATATATCATTGTAGGTATTTTCTCTTTTTGGTAGTGTGCTTTTTCTATAAATGTTAGCTTTCACACATGATTCCTGTTATTCTTAAATCTAATCAACTTACTTTTTCGACTTGGACCATTTAAGGGAGGTTTAATTACCTTAGTTTACATATGCGGGCTTGATAGTGATTACTTCATAAATACTAATAGTACTATATTATTATGGTGTTTGAAGCTTCAATATTTACTACAGTATCATAATAAATAACGCATTCTTGATGGTTTAACAGTGTAATCACTACATATAAAATTGTATATCTCAGGTATTTTAGTCATCAGATTGAGTTCACATCTGATTGCAACACACCATTTTAGGCAGATAAAGGCTAGAGAGTTGTCTCACCTTCTTTCATTACACCTACGAAACAGAGATGACAGACAATCGGATGCGGATGTTTGGAGACAGGAGACACACCTTACATAAAACGCGCACCTATGTTTGCACAACACAATAAGTAATCTTTTGAATGGGATATTTTTTACAAAAGATACATGCATATGTTAACTTTGTATTCTTTATATATAATTTTTTATATATTGTTTAGTTAGTTTTGCATTTAAAAGTAAGTACGTGGTTAAAAGTATATTGGATTTTGGGAATGGGGTTCTAACTCAGTTGTACTTAATACATTGGAAGTATAGCATACTATATAATAAACATTAAGATCTATAAAGGAATATGTTTTTACATAATCCTTTATAAAAGTATGCATAATCCCTTTGAATAGAATAGGTTTGTGATATGTGAAGTGTTAGTCAGGACAGGAAGCAGTCTGCTGTCAATATTGGAATAATTGTATTAGGAATCCCTTTATTTCGTATTTGTGCACAATAAAGATTGCATGTTTAGGTAAACCAGGAGAGTGTATGTTTAGAACAATACATCAACAAGGATTTCCTCCAGTTAGTATCGTATTATCAGTATTATGGTTTCCATTCATGTCAGACAAAAGCAGTTTGACACTTACTTAGCATGTATAAAATTCATGACACTCTGTCAGTCGAGTGTAACAAAGGGCGAGACGTATGTGCCATCATGTATTTATGTGTAGTCAAGGAAAGGGAAAATAGATCTGTAGATCATCACAGGTCAATATCAACACAGCGAATCCATTAACTTCAACCTAGACCTACAGATTCTCTTTAGGTTTATAAAAACTTGTATGTAACCGGTTAAAAATGACATCCCATTTTTTACTGTCATGAGCTATGCAGATAATTATTTCATAAATCCACTTATACATAGATAGAAAGATCAGTTTATTATAAAGATACCTCATTTTAACACTTTTTGGTTTTACAAATACCTGTACTATAAAAATATTTAATTGAATATTAGGTAACTGGTTATCCAAGTCTGGGTGTGATATATTCTCTACTTGCAGATAAAGTGATCATCACCTAATAGAAAGAGTTGAAAAAACTGTAAATTATAAATACGTAGTGATTTTGGTATGCTAAAGTAGAGCTTTAAAGAAGTAATTTGTGTGACAGTGTGGTATTAACTGTAGATGTGAAGCTAAGACCTTTAAAAGAATAAATGTCTTTAAAAGATGTTATGAGAGGTAATTGACAGGGAAAGGATAATAAAGGGGTGACAGAATAACTACTCTGCGTATTTGGATCACACTAACATTGTGTAAATTAGTGTAGGAAATGTCAGAGCAGAAACGATGTTGTCAGAATTACATTATATTTAAATACCCAAAAAGCAAACGCCTATGTCTACTTTTTATGCTGCAACAACACACACTGTATACAATATAATCTGTGCCTATCTACATCCATGTACATGTAAATAGATATAATCTTTGGTTTTCTCTAAAAGTGTCAAATCATTAAGAGTTGCATAAGGGTAAGGTTGGCGAGTTGTCGCCGATGAACCAAAAGGGAGGCCAGGCCTTGCCAGGATGGGATTATCCTGTTATGGAGTGCTTACTTATGTTCAGATGAATATTCATCTTCGTTACTTCCTACTCAAAAGAAGATAGTGACTAAACTAACCTCATCCCATCCGTTTCCATCTGGAACTCCAACTCCAACGCAAAGGAACTCTATCCGCCGCCATTGGATTCTCATTATAGTAATCTCCCTTTCCTTTTACACACTAAACTTCAGCTTAACATTTTCTCTGTTTCTGTTCCTAGATTTAATTTAGCTGTGCATCCCAGTCTTGCCTTGTCTTAAAAGTCAAAGTCAATTGGACTGGAACACGTTCCCATCTCAAGTTGGCTTTAATAACTCTCTGCTCTCTACAATGCAACTATGCGTGCACTAAGGTTAGGTTAGTGATTTCTTCACATACCAAGAACCAAAGTAACCTTATCTGTCTATTTGTGTGTGTAGTCTGTGTACTCTCCATATTTACACAGTTAGGCAGTTACACAACTTATTTATTTAGGTACACTTATTAGTTCCCCAACTACCAACGCAGATTTACGGATTACATCATCGTATCATTCTTACACTAATACTACAACCCTACAAATTACGAACGACTATCTGAATTACTCGTTCTATAGAACACCACCAAATACAGCAGATAAATCTCTAATCTGTAAGTAGTAAATCGTAACATATGAAGTATAACAGCTTTAACATATTTGGTCACAGGAATTAAAAGTAATGGGTTTTTCCAGATAAAAATTTATTCTTACCCCAAAATAATGGGTTTGCCATCAATTACTTAACATTTCATGAAAGTAAAAAGTTGTTCCAGTAATTTATAAAACTAATTTTCTCCGGTCAATTTAACATTAGTTGAATTCGATTTACAACTTGAATGAAATGAAACTGGTAAGTAAACTACTGGAAAAATAAATACAATTCAGTATTTATTTTACTGGCAGTTTTTACATTTACGGTCCATTATGAAAATTATGGTTCAACCATTATTTCATGGTAAAAGACCTAGAAATTATTTCGGGATAGATCAATTATTTTCATGATCAGTGTATAAGAAGCCATATTTTCATTGTAATATTGAGTGAACATTAGACTGACGAGACAAGAGTACAGAGAAGAAGGTGAAACGATAAGATGAAAAGCGTGAACTGAAGATGAACTTATTTCTTTAGATATTTGGGTGGGAGTGCGTCGACAGAGGATTCAGTTCAGTTACTTTAAAGTGCTCAGTTAAGCCAGTGCCTTGTGTTGACTCCTTGAGGAGCAAGAAAACCAGAACCAGCTGAAGCAAACTGTCAGAGAGGAGCTTACATGCATATGAACATGTATTAAGTATAGCCGTAATTCTTCTTAACGGAATTTGGTTGTGGTTGGTTCATAGTCTTGTTCCTTCGTCTCATCTCATCCCTCTTCCAACATTCACAACTCAACTCAAGTCACTTCTGCTGCTATTTTCGGTGTACAAGAATTCAAGTTGCCTTTTGAACAACTCCTACTTATTCTCCCACTTCTCCATGCACAGAGCCGTGTAAACATCTTTGCAGTTCATAAGTATGTAGTGAATTTAGTGGAGTAGTAGTACCTAAGACCCACTCCTATAGTTCACAATAACACAAGTATTATAAAACTCTCAAGCAAAAGGACATATTGCACCATATTGGCTGTACATATGCCGTGTTCTTCGCTATCTCTCTCCGCACAATAATGAAAAGTGCATTACGCTAAACAACAAAATATTCCAAACAAACACACATGCAGTCGCATAAAACAAAGACTATTATTACCTCTGCTAAGAAAACCTTGTGACTCCTGAACAAACATAAACATCTGAGAATGAGAAACTGAGATGGGAGAAGGAAGCGAAGCCAGTAGCGAGTGCAACATTTTATCCGTAAACATTCCTCCTTCCTACCTTACTAATTTAATAATGTTTTATGAACATGTGTGTTGTGTGCTTTCAGTGCAAGTAAATTAATTATAAATTGGACATGTATAATAGTCTAGTGCAATAAAGAAAATGAGGCTGCTACTAAATCACAACGCAAAGCTATGCTAAAATGTTCGTAGCATAACGAACGCATGGGAAATTGACATACAATCCTTTGGATATCATATCGCACACGGAAAACCAAACACGGAACATTTCATCTTCAGTTCTAACTCTGTACTCTGTATCTATTTATTTCATCAAGTCTTCGTCAAAGTGTCAGTTCAGTTTCTGCATCCGCAATCCTTCCGTGTCTCGCTCTACTCTGTCTGTCTACTCTAATACAGAACATACAAACATGTAGTCACAGTCAACAGCAAGTTATTACTTACAAGCTAAGTCACTGCTAACTACACAGTGTACACAACTCCATCATATAAGAAGAAAGTACAGTACAGTACAGAGTACACCTTAAAAAACTCCGTGTCAGTTTAACCGTGTTATGCGTTTCGATGTATTATTTATATACCAGCAATTTAGAGTGTAGAAACTGAAGGCGTATATATTTTCTCTAAGCTACTCTGCAACTCCTCTATCCAAATTAAAAAATAACAACACAACACAAAAAGAAGATACAGAGCTCAACACAAACTCAACAACACTAAGAGTACACGTATATACAGGGCAGGGGAAGCCAAACCGTGAAAAACTTGGATAAAAAAGATATTCTATAAATACTTTACTATTACATCTTCCATTTCTCTATTATTCATTCACCTAAATGGTAAATGTGCGCTTCACTACAATTAGAGCAACTTTCTGTGCACTACCGTTCTCCGTTCTCCTCTGCAGTGCTTCCTAATGCTTGTCAATTTTCAGTTACTATATGCAGCCTCTATAGGTATAGTAAAGTAAGCAATATAATTACGTATAGGTACCTAGGGAGATACAAATAGGTTTTGTAAGTGGATATACGTTTAGGTTGTAAAACTGTAAAAGTTGGCTTATAATACTGGTTTATACTTCAGTTTACAATTAGAAACGCATCTACAGTTTCCATGCAGTGCATTTGCATCGGGGACATCTCTAGAAAAACATTAGGTAGAATTTTTACGTGCAATTCGGTTTAATGAAGGAATTTTCTTTGGAGCAGCCGTGTTCATCAGAAAATCATGAGAGAGTAGTTTCTGGAGTTTCACCTTGCTAATCTGTTTTTTGTGTAAATGGTGGAGTGTATTATATCGAGGACAAAGGAGGAAAGTAGGAAAGATAAAAGTTAAGCCGAGAGTTACTGGTTGTTGTTGGAAGTGAGACAGATCGACGTGTGTTTGAAACTGGTGTCATTCTACTAATTCAAGGAGGAAAGACCTGAGGAGACAAATGGTTCGCCTACACAACTACATTCGTAGGCAGTAGTTATGTATATCAATCAGCCGAGAGTTCATTTCAGTCCAGTTGTCTCCCAATTCCGCTACCAGAAGCAAAATACATCATCTCATCCATTAGAAGAAACAGAAACGGAAATTGTTTGCTCCGTGAGTCAACCAGACTCCTTTCCAAGGAAAGTTCCTCGCAGATGTGACAGCTCATTTGGTAGTATCGGTGAAATTGAAAGAGTGACAATACAAGAAATGAACATTCCGCAACAACAAACACAAACCGTTCAGAGAATCCTTGTGAGTGTTCCATCGGGGAATGGCGCTGGCTCGGAAAGGTTCTCTCTCGACATGAACAATCCGTGCCAAAATCATAAACCCTCAAATAAATTGCGAGCAAACAAAAACAAAGCATCAAATGATCGTGATACAAATAGTGATGATGCTATCAACATCAACAGTGGCAGGAATTGCTTAACCTCCGCATCTCCGCGGCATCAATCTCTGGAACACGCAGTTAGCAGTCAGGATTTTGATCGTAGAAAAATAAATACAGTACAAATGTCAACACAGAACAAGGAGGAAGATCCGGAAACAGATACTGATATGGATTTTCCAAGTGCTCTTCCTAATCCTAGTTTTTTGTTTCCAGATGTGGTCAATAGTCATGAAAACACATTTTTCAAAGACACTCAGTGTCCCAGCTCTAGTAAACAAATTAGTAAAGAAAAATCAAAAACCTTACCTGCGAAATATGAAAGTGAATTAGCAACTCCAGGAGTTTCGGGTGCTACGAATGAATCTGCTCCGGCTAATGGTGATTTCAGGAGAAAATCGGTAAGAAAGTCATTCAAGTCCAGATTAGCATCTGCTTTGAGTAGATTTGGTCTCAGTTCTAAATCTCAATCAAAAGATAAAGTGTTTGAGGAAAGTGCAACTGCTGAAAGGAATAGTAACACGAGTTTCAAAGAGGAAAATCCATCCGCGTTCTACGAAAATTTGCAATTCGCAGATTCTGCTCGCATTTACGAAAATGATATTAGATTCGATGGGAATAGACAGAGTAATAACGGTGTAGGCGATA
Source organism: Yoshiicerus persimilis (assembly GCA_020352615.2). Taxonomy (NCBI): domain Eukaryota; kingdom Metazoa; phylum Arthropoda; class Collembola; order Entomobryomorpha; family Tomoceridae; genus Yoshiicerus; species Yoshiicerus persimilis. The sequence goes on along the minus strand of CM036943.2, from coordinate 33,949,463 downwards.
GTAGAAGTAGAACTCTTGGTTCTTGTCCCCTTGTGAGTGAACAAGGGTTATATAGACAAAGTACCAAAGATAATAATTCCACGCATACAAATAATAGAACACTAACGAGAATTACTCCAGAGGACTCGTTTATTGCTGAAAGTGGGCCACAACGATTCTTACCGGTGAGCAATGATAATAATCCTCGTGATGTTGATATTGATGTTCCTTCTCAGTATGACTCTCGAGCACGAAACTTTTCTCCAACTACAACTTCAATACCTCACTATGAAAATACTGATGTACGACCTAAATATGACTACACCAGTTGTGAATCTCGTCCAACTTCCAGCGACAATAGATACACTACTACTACAACTGAAACAACCAATTTAAATGAAGATTTAACGACCAGATCGAATAGAAAACCTGTAGACATTAATAATACACAAGTATTGAGTGGTGGTTTTAGTCAGTACAAAAATCCTGCTGCTGATATCAGGGATGCATGCACCGATAAACCTCCTCCTGTTATCTTCCAAACAGACGCACCAAAACAGTCTACCAAATATTTCGACACTAACTTATCAAATAAGGAATCCTATCTTATGTTTCTCAATAATCTCACATCGGGCTACGGGCAAGTTGATAAAAAAGATAACATTATCAACAGAAACGACACTGCACTATCTTCTCCTTCAATCCTGGTAAGAAATTACAAACGACATTTGAGCAAGACTGATTACAGCAGTAATTTACTTTTTAGTACTCTATCAACTTTGTTTCCCATGTGAGAGGCAAAATTCAAAAAAAATTAGTAAAATAGTTTGTAGAAAAGGTGGTTTTGTTGACAATTGACAGTGTTTTCTTTGAATTTTCAGGACGAGAAACAGTTACAACAAGATTTTTTCCAAAATTCGCCAAAAATGAACCTACTGCTGGAGAACGCATTTATTTCTAATAACTTATCTAATGCAAACGATTTTTCAACATCTCAGTTTGAAAATCCTCCTATACCAAAACCAAGAACAAAGAAGTCAAGAGCCAATCTGAAGGCACAAGTGGAAGAAGATATAGATGAGTTATCTGCAAATGTGGAAAATATTCTGGAAGAAATTGCTGATCTCGAGTATTTAATAGATAATCCAGAAGAAGCAGAAGGTAGCATCATGGAAAACCCTACGGCAGTATCTCTCCCTGAAATGTCGCCAACAGTAGTAAACAAAGGGATTTGTAGAAGCAATAACAAGCCAGCAATAGAATCTCATGGATATTCTGTTTACAATTCCCGTTCTCCACACCGCCCTCAAATTCGAATACCAAGTGCCATGAAACCTCCACTTCCTCCATCCTCCAAACGTAAGTTCTCGGAGATGTAATAAGCAGTTTACATAAAAATACCTAATATTTCTATTCAAAAGTATTTTTGCGAATTTGTACATACAATATTGTGCATTTCATTTTATTATAGTTGAATATCTTGATTAAGTCATTTTATGGTATCCAATTTCATGACCGATATAGCTTGCCATGAATGTTTCTGCGAGAAAGTCAGAAATGATGTATTTTAGTAGGTATATCTATTGATTACTATCTTTTCCGTACAAGGAAATTGTATTCTTCGGTGATTAGAATTTGTATGCAAATTAAATACACCTTTATACCCGAATTGTGTAACTGCAACACTGCAACATGTGAATATCTTGTGCCTATAATCGCCGTAGGTGTATATAGCATTATTTAACTGGATGTGCTCTATTACTTAGAGGATATTTGTTAATTGATGACTTTATTATACTTAAGTGTTAGGTGTGAGACAGCAGTTTTTCCGGAGCGATGGAGTGGAGCGTAGTTCATCAGGCGGCGTGAGTGTGGGAGAAAAGCGGAGTACATCTGAAAGTCATTTGGGTAAACCGGAGGTAGAGTCAGGACTAAGTGGAAGAAAGTTGGACGAGAAGTTGTCAGAGGTTCGATACGAACTCCACCGGTCGCGAGAAGAGTTGGCGAGATGGTACCCGAAAGTGGAGGAAATCGAGAGTTCGGTGCGCAGTTCCATGGCGATCGATCGATGCGGGGGAACCCTCCCTCGACTAAGTCGAGTCCGCACGGGCCCAGAAGACACTCAGAGCGATTACGCTGTCCAAAATGCAAGTGTGACTCGAGAATCAGAGACCTCTGAAAAAGACAGGGACACGCAAATTAAATGGGCAACTCTCCTTGCTCAGGCCACTAAAAACTATCGTCGGCTAGCCAAGAGCAACAATGGGTCGCCCTGCCCTTCAACTCCTCGTAAGGGTGTCGTCGAAACCGACTTGGACACAGGTAACCATTTCCCACTAACACCATTTACATTCACCTACATAGTCCACCTAAACTCCCTGCTCTATTTTCTCCAGTCATTACATAATCTATTCTATCTACGATCCACTTGACTCACTCACACGTAACATTAACTACGGACAGAATCCAAAGCAGTGCCACCACTCACAATCCAATAACACTCATGCAATCCATGCTTATCCGCACCTATCCACCGATCCACAACTCTTTTCTTCACGGAATTTTAATTCAATCATCCTCGCAAATATGGAATATGTGCAACTCAATACACTTTGACACTATCCCTAATACTCACAATATATTCCTCCTACTAACAACCCGAAACTCTCGGAGCACGATCAAAGATCAAATACTCTCCTGTCAATCAACAGTTTCATTTCAATTTCATAAGTCCGATACTTTGCTTTTCTCTTTACTTTACTCAATCGTTTCACTCGCAGATCTCATCCAGTCATCCACGAGTTCTACGAAAGTTGTAACCTAACCTTTCTACGCCAATACTCTCATTTAATATTTCCCCCATGCGTGCTGTGCTAAATTACACTTCTCTACACTACATCCCCAAGTGACCCTTCAGTACCACTAAGACCTTAATTATTTACTATTGCTATATAAATAATTACTAGTTTTCTACTTTATTGTTTCCAATTTAAAGTAATTACCAAAATGCAAACTCATTGCACTTTATAAGTCATGTATGAAAAAATAGTTTTATTTTTACTGTGTGACCGAATCAATAATTTTATTAAAATTTTCATTTCATTTATATATACAACTAATCTTTAAAGTATTTCTGTTAGTAAATAGTGTATTAGAGTTGTAATAATTTATGACCTTATGGAGGAGTTAATTTATATGATGTGAAAAAAGACTGAATCTGCTCCAAATGTACTTTCCCAATTAAAACCTTACTTTGTCAAATAATTCCAGTACCGAGTACCGTTTACATTCATGTGCAATTTTCTTTAAATGTGATGAATAGGGACGAGTCGGGAAATTAGCAGCAACTCAGAAGTCAACAACGTATGCAACGAATGGAAAACTCGTGGACAGACAAATGTTAAAAGTGTGAATGACTCTTCTCACAGTGTTTCTCTCAAAAGCAGTCAAAAAACCCAGAGCATGATGAACCTCGGATCTTCATCAATGCAAATGTCCACTTTGTCCCCATCGGACCCAACCGCTTCTCGGTCTTCTGATGACCGAGCTCGTTCTATGGAATTCCTCCTCGAGGACTCTACTAAAAATGCTCATCTTAGGGTAAGAAATTACTTTCGAAAAATTATTTATGCACTGCACTCACTCTTGGAACCATTGCAATTGCAAGGTAAACTAGAATTTAGTGCATCATGATCACACAAAGACAGTAAAAGCTTTTTCCTATGGTAAATCATGGTTACTACTTCACAAACTAGTGCTGAACCTGTACAGTGTGCAGTATACATAATAGAAAGAAACCATAAAATTTTCAATACATTCGATCACGGAACAAGTTTAAAGTTACATAAGGATTGCATAAGGCATAAGGTAGCAGGCATTATTTCTGTTATACAATAACAGTTGTAATGATGTTGGACAGATATAGAGAGACATGATGAAGGGTAGTGGTGCGAAGACAATATAATATTTAAGAATTAGGTATCTATTTTGTTCCTGGGTTGCATTCCTAAAAATGTACCTCTTATAAGGTGCACTGTAGTAGAGTTGTCAGTAAAAATCGATGTCTCTTAAAAATATAGTTTAAATGACATTACATAAGCACCTAGAAGCACTTATCGTCCATCAGTAAGTAATATTTTTATTTGAGGGGCTAATCGCATGAATGTATCGTCTAAATGGTTGTGGAGTAGCAGAGTCGCTCTGCTCGGCACTGTTACATTACAGAGTCGTATGTTGATAATGGTAATAATATATTATGTGATGGTAGCACAACTCGATGCCAGTCCATTCAATCCAATTCAGTGTTCTAGTTTTCCATCGTAATTGGATATGTTGCAAAAAGATCATGTTTCTCATTCCGATTGAATTGATCGTTTTTGTGTGAGAGGAGCTGTGCTTACAATCAGATGAGAGTTGGCCGATGGCTTTGAGAGAGTGAACTCGCTCAGTCGCTATTTTGGGGTCGAACGGTCGAAAGAGTCACAGAAATCGTAATGTGATGCGATGTAAGCCATGGAAAAGGTTAAACCGTGCCTGACGTCTGGTCTCGTCTGGCTCTGCTTTACTTTATGCTAGTCACTCACATGTATACGCTGAAATTTGAGTGACGGGAATGGAATGTGGGTGAACAATCGATTGGAAATTGACATCCTCTCTCCAAAACATGGCACCGCATACCTTATACTAGTTAGTCATAAAACAGTCAGTAATTTTTAATACAATACCAGCCTTATTCCTAAATCCAATCCAATCAAACCACTTATTAGTATCGTTAGCTCATCAAGGACACATGACACATATCATGCTCCCGCTGGTTATACGGACAATTCCATACTTCTTTATGTGACTGCCAATAATACATATTATGTTACAACTTTTCTCTTATTTCACTCTTACCACGTACTTAACTTAAGTACTACTATACATTAGGGCCCAATTTTTATGTAACTTATACCCAGGAGGTTTCTTCCCTGCTGAGTTCCACTGTGCTCAGTAGATCTAGAGTAGCACTCTTGTAATAACATCCAATAACCAAACGAACTTAAGTCAAGGTCCAACATGTGCGTTAAATTGCGTGCCAATTCATATTCATTTGGATATGCATAAATATTTTCGGATAGCAAAAGTAGCAATGAAACGGAAGAAAATGGCAATAGAACCGCCTGCCTGAAACGAGTTTATTACTTTATTTCAACCTTTATTCAGGAAAACCTATAATAATATATTATGCATCTCATCAATTATATGTTTATACGAAGTATAAGCATAAAAGGCCGTTTCTGCACGCACACACAGGAATTTCTTCCTCTCTGTAGCCGAAAAATAAAACAGGTCATAAAGCTACTTTGTAGAATTGCAGTCTTATAAGTGATGACGATGACTAGAATAGTGGTCATCAAGCACTACAGTGTTTAAGAAATTAGTAATGATGTTTGATTTTCTTAGAATCTTCAGTTCTTCAATAGTACATTTCCATTGGTTGTACCAAGCTGCTTAGACAACCTAGTATCACTGACTAGGTGATGACTTACTGAAGTTTCAAGTCTCAATTTTATTGTCTTTACATTTTCAGCATTTCCACAAAAATGCTCAATTTGATAAAAAATAAAGTTCGACCACTTGTGAGAGAATTGACATGAAAATTAGTTTTTCTATTACGTAACTTCTAGTAGTATACCATTCTCTTAATATTTTTAAATTAAGTAAGTCATCACCTAGTTAGGTTGCGTAGAGGTGTCTAGGTCTAGACATCTTGAATTGTACATCAACACTGCCCTAAATGTCGGTAGAAAGACGAACAATAATATGGAATGAGTGTTTATAGGTAAGTAAATTGGCAGCTTAAATTCGCATAAATATAAAGCACTCATTCAGAACAGAATACTTCGCTTTCACCAATTAGCTGCTTAAATTTGATTATAGACTAACATCAACTTCATTTTGCATTTGCGCTTTCCCAGAACCTTGTTACAGCACTCAGGATTTTCAAAGATAAATAGCAGAATATGCATTATAAGTTTCACAATAGCCTTTACATCCAAAGGAGAAGCATTTTTAGTTTTAGATACTAAGCACGCACTTATCGCTGCAAAAGTAAGTGCGTAATGCATGTTTTTGCATTGAACCAAACGACTGAAGCAGATACAGTTGAATAATTCATTGAATTGTGTTAAGTATACTATCTATAATACTATAAATTTGTTTGTTTTATTATTACATAAGGATTATCATTAGCATTGATTGTTGATAGGTACAGAATGTTTTGCAGACTAATGTATTATTGTAGTGGATTGGATAATAAGGGATGCGGGATCTGGGCCTTGTTTTAATGGTTGCGAAAGCGAAGTTAACCAGGTATTTGTGATGTCTGCCTGCTCGTCCCAATAACTAACGCTGTAAACTGTAGTAATTAAGTTGCCTACTCTTGTGTTATGACATCATTAACATTCCCCATCTGCAAATGAACAGATACTTTAAATAACCCAGAGGAGACTCTTCCTCGTAAGTAACCCTAAAACGCAATATCTGTTCTGTGTAAACTAGGTATTCTATATTCATACCTACTATTATGATTCCTTTCCTTTTGCCTTTAACATTTAAATTTAGAGTTGGGTTAATGTTAATGGATGCACGGTGTCTTGCTAATTGAATCATTTACATCTTTCACTTCTCTCTACTCTCCTCAAGGGCCAAACGGCCAGAAATAGTACCTATCACTACCATTTCGTAATGGAAAAGTAATTCAATTAATGCAACTCATCATTTTCACATTTTATTAACTTTAAATAGCAGTAGCACAAACCATAAGTATATAAATAGGATAATAAATACGTCTTCCCAAGTCTTAAATAAATCTGCTATCCCTCTAATTATGAAGACTAAGGTACTAATAGTAAGGACGAGTAGTAATGACTTGAAATAGGAATGGGCAATCATTATTTGATTTCGATTGTGTGACAAGGAGACAGAAGGACATTAGAAGACAAAGCGAAGAAGTTTTACAGTTCTCCGTATGCTTTATTTAGTAATTATGCCATGAATGAACGGAATGAAGCAGCAGAAGTGCAAATACGTATGCTTGTGTGCTGCACGAAGTATTTTTCTAGTGCATCAATGAGTGTCAGCTCAAGGTTTGTCCCTATAGTAGGTAAAGTCTCTTTCTGTCTTAAACACAGTTACTAAAGGAGTTATATTTAATCAGTCGTCTTGAATATTTAAATTTTCGTTTTATTTGAATGAATATTTCGTTTTATGAATGTTTCGTTTTAGTATTTAATTTTTCGTTTTACATTTAAGCATAAATGACTTATAATTAATTTTTCGTTTTACAGTTATTTCGTGTCCTTTAATATTTACATTAGCAATTGTACTTGTGTATGTTTTCATGTTTCATTTAAGTAAAGCTTTTGTTGCCCCCTTAGGCCTGCCACGCTTGCGTCTCTGTCCAAGTGGAATATTTTTAAAAACTCCACACGTATGCCACTTTACCTCTTTTTGATTTGGCTTTAATGTCACTATTGTCTGATTCTGATTCCGAAAAATCACTATCAGATGAGTAAATAAGACTTTGTCCGGCCATGGTTCTTTCTTAGTTGGAACACGTCAGAAGAATGATAGCTAACATTTCTCTTTTGCTACTACTAGGTACACACTTATCATATCTTTATGGTAATTTACCCAAACTATCATGTTCCCAGTGCATGTTCCATGAGCATAGGTGCGATGTACCTTCGTTAACATAGCAGCTTGTCGTAGCAAGGCACATCCATATTACATAGTATGGTCGCTACAAGCAAGGGCAAGACGAAATATTAATTCTTGGAGTTATTTAATCTTTCGTTTTAAAAACCCGCAAAACGAAAAATTAAATAGAAAGCGAAAACGAAATATTCCTTCAAACAAAACGAAAATTCCATTACTTAAGACGACAGATTAAATGGTACCCTTACTAAAGGAAATAAGAGACTAAGAGGTAAATTGTAGGCAATATACAATTGTAGTACAATACATATAAAAGTCATTTGATTTTTATATACTGGATTAAGTACAATGCTGTTGATATAATGTTAGGTAAATTTTTGCTCTATATCTCCAAAATGGAAACGGTAATGTGTTACTCACAATTTGACAATCTGAAGTGTTGATTGACTTTTCTCGGCATTGGTGACAAACAATGAAGTATTAAATAGTATTAGGCACTATGTGTAATCAGTGAACTTACACACTATCTGACGTTGACAGCACATATAACAGCTATGCTACAATACTAACACTAAATAGTCCATTTTTTCTTAGGATGAGTATTTGCTGGGCATTTGCAGGCAGTACCTGATAATTTTTGATCCCAGTCGACGACCAATTTCTAGGCCCGTCGGCTGTTTGAACTTTGTGAGCAAAGACAGCTACCCTTTGGGAAAAGTTTTTCTTTCTTTTCTGCTTTCGCTCAAACTCCAAAACGGTTTCTTTTTATGTTAACACTCCGGTATTTCAGAGCAAAGAGTAGTACTAAATAGGATTTACTGCTTAACAATATTTCTAATCCAAGATTCCTTGCTTTATTGTTGCAAGGACAGGATTATTTAGTAAGGTGTACTATTAAATATTCCTTTCGACAGTTCTAGTGTTGTGCATTTTACTGTAAATCATTACCCCAAGAAGGGTTGTCGTACTCATACAGGTAGAAAGTAATCGAATTCGTCAAAGGGACAAAAGGAAGCAAACCAAGGAGAAAATTTGAACTTTGAAGCCATAAAAAAGTGAGTAAGCTAAAGCCCTATTTCACTGTCATGTCATATCGCATGATGTTAGTTGGTTAGTCTAATCTGGACAGATTATTGGATTATGAAATATTATGTCTCAGGGAAGGAATCGTAAGCATAGGCAGACAGTGCAGGAAGAAAGGTTAAACATTCAATAAAAAGATTCTTGCTAAAAAGATTTTAGCTTGCTTTTATAGTATTGTGCATATTGATTGAGGTAATAAGTTTATATATAACTGCAATTTCAAGCTCTTAAATAGCCTTCGATGGCACCTAGTGATTGTAGAAATCTTATTATATGTCGTAATTGATGTTATACTACTTCAATATCTAGAAAAGGAAACCCCGTGGAGTGGGAAATGTGTAAGGAGAAAGCAAACGGTATTGCTAAACACGGTGTACACTTTGGTACTCGAAAACTTTCCATCCAATATTTCTAAAACTACCTAAGTAAAACTTTCTTAAAGTTTTCCCCAAAAAAGTTGACTGTTGTGAGCTTAGGTGCTATTTAATATCTTACGGAAAATTTCACCATTCAACAGATGTGGTAGAAATCGTTTATAAATTACATATTAATATTAAAGTAAAGTTTAAATTACATACCTTAATACTACTACATAGAAGAATGGGAGTTCCTTTCCATGAGCTTGTCTGGCTAGGAATTTATCGGTACTGCTACTGGAACCACTATTCCCTTTTCCAAATGCTTGGCTCAGTGCTTGCACAAGTTGATTGACGATGGAGTTTTCTGATCCGCACACTGGTGGTATTCCACTACCGCCCTCGGTCTGTGACAAATCAACTGTCTCTGTATAATTTTCTTGGGCTTGGAGAAGTTTCTCTACCTCTTCAGCCTGTTTGGCTAGTTCGGCCCGTTCTGCGTCGGCTTTCAACATTTTTGCTCTGATGTCAGCAATTTTCTGCTCCGTAGCTTTCTTCTGAATATCTTTAAGCCTCTTAGCTTCTTCAATTTTCTTTGCTTCAGCTTCGGCTGCTTCTTGCACTTTCTGATCTGCAATTTTCTGGGCCTTGTCAGCTGTATTTTTCTGCTTTTGAAAATCTGAAGCTGCAGAGAACTGGAACTCCTCCTCCCGTGGACTGAAGTTTCGAAGGTTTGGAGCACTAGCACTTAGATGTGGAAAAAATGTAGAACTTCTGCATTTTTCCTGGAAATCTGAAATTTTCTTTTCCTCCTCTTCTTCCAACCCGGGAATGTGGCCTCTAGCTCGTTCTTCGTCACTATTTTCACCATCCGACTGGTCAGCTTGCATATCACTGACTTCCTGACGTAGGAGTATGAGTTGCCTTTTTTCTTCTCTTTCTTGTCTTGCAAGTTCTGCCAACTTTTCCTTAGCTTCTAATTCATTCATTTTCTTTTTCAATGATGAGCTGGCACTAGACCTGGTGCTGAGGAAGGAGCTTGCTTTAGACGTCGTTTTCTTCGGCGGGTTTGCAAGTCCGCTTTCTATTATGTCTCCTACACTGGAGATGGTTGACTGGACTATCGCATCAAATCTTTCAGATTCTGGATTGCTTGCTGGAGGTAATCCAGCGGTTTTGCGTATACTTTTCTTGGAAGTCGATGGTTTCTCTCCATCCGTCCAAAGTTGCTTGTCTCCGTCCATCCTTAAAAATTTAAACAATAACGTCGATAGACGGTATTACTTTTAGGTTCAAATAATTTATTCTTTGGAGGCTACGAACCTAAATCGGAGTCCCTTAGGCCGGACACAAAGCGCACGTACGGCCGTTGCTGGGCCCAACGGTAGCCGACGAATTTCCGCGAAACTTGCCGGTGACTTTTCCCCCTAGTCCGGGGAAGTTTCTGGTTGCTCCTGGGGTCCGAGACTGCACAGAACTATTTCCACTACTGGATATCCGGCTCGAAGGACCAATGTGACAACTGATTTTGTCTCGTACTAGTTTTCCGTCTTCGATTAACGGTTGAGCCTCGTGGTCCTGGAGCTAACACGTTGATGCCTAGATGCACCCTCGTCCCTTGTCCCTAATCGTCACTTAAAAATACTATCTAGCTGGCCTAGACAGTGGCACTATGAGTCCCTAGCTTCCTACTGGGGATGAAGCCAAAAATGAGTGAATCGGGGATCAAGGGGATTACTATTTAAACTAAAAAACACAATTTTATTTAATTAAAATGAGGAGAAAATGTGTGTGCACGCCTTGGTACACAGCAGAACATGAACTGAATGATTCAACGAACATACAACACATACTATAAGAAAAAAGATGCATCGAATTAGTTTAACCTATATTCTGCAGATGGCATAAAAGACTTCATTTAAATAATACAAATTAATTATTATGGAAAATGCCATAGACAGCAAGAAAATATTCAGAATTAAAACTAAGCACTGAAAACTAATGTCAATGTATTCGGCGCAGCAACAAAGACTAAGGTACTAATATTAAGGACGAGTTGTAAGGACTTGAAATAGGAATGGGCAATCATTATTTGATTTCGATTGTGTGACAAGGAGACAGAAGGACATAAGAAGACAAAGCGAAGAAGTTTTACAGTTCTCCGTATGCTTTATTTAGTAATTATGCCATGAATGAACGGAATGAAGCAGTAGAAGTGCAAATACGTATGCTTGTATGCTGCACGAAGTATTTTTGTAGTGCATCAATGAGTGTCAGCTCAAGGTTCGCCCCTATAGTAGTTAAAGTGTCTTTCGTGTCTTAAACACTGTTACTAAAGGAATAAGGAGACCAAGAGTTAAATTGTAGGCAATGGCTATGTACAATACATATAAAAATCATTTGATTTTTATATACTGGATAAGTTACGATTGTTACTTACGAGCTGTTGATATAATATTAGGTAAATTTTTGCTTTATATCTCCAAAATGGAAACGGTAATGTGGTACTCACAATTTGACAATGTGAAATGTTGATTGACTTTTCTCGGCATTGGTGACAAACAATGAAGTATTAAATAGTATTAGGCACTATTTGTCATCAGCGAACTTACACACTATCTGACGTTGACAGCACATATAACAGCTATGTCACTAACACTAAATAGTCCATTTTTTCTTAGGATGAGCATTTGTTGGGTATTTGCAGGGAGTACCTGATAATCTTTGATCCCAGTCGACGACCAATTTCTAGGCCCGTCGGCTGTTTGAACTTTGTGAGCAAAGACAGCTACCCTTTGGGAAAAGTTTTTTTCTTTCTTTTCTGCTTTCGGTTTCTTTTTATGTTAACACTCAGGTATTTCAGAGCTAAGAGTAGCACTAAATAGGATTTACTGCTTAACAATAATTCTAATCCAAGATTCCTTGCTTTATTGTTGCAAGGACAGGATTATTTAGTAAGGTGTACTATTAAATATTCCTTTCGACAGTTCTAGTGTTGTGCATTTTACTGTAAATCATTACCCCAAGAAGGGTTGTCGTACTCGTACAGGTAGAAAGTAATCGAATCCGTCAAAGGGACAAAAGGAAGCAAACCAAGGAGAAAATTTGAACTTTGAAGCCATAAAAAAGTGAGTAAGCTAAAGCCCTATTTCACTGTCATGTCATATCGCATGATGTTAGTTGGCTAGTCTAATCTAGACAGATTATTGAATTCTGAAATGTGTCTCAGGGAAGGAATCGTAAGCGTAGGCAGACAGTACAGGAAGAAAGGTTAAACATTCAATAAAAAGATTTTTTCGCTTACTTTTATAGTATTGTGCATAGTGATTGAGGTAATGAGTTTATATATAACTGCAATTTCAAGCTCTTAAGTAACTTTCGATGGCACCTAGTGATTGTAGAAATCTTATTATATGTCGTAATTGATGTTATACTTCAATATCCAGAAAAGGAAACCATGTGGAGTGCAAAGAGAAAGCAAACGGTATTGCTAAACACGGTGTACACTTTGGTACTCGAAAACTTTCCATCCAATATTTCTAAAACTACCTAAGTAAAAGTTTCTTAAACTTTTCCTCGAAAAAGTTGATGTTGTGAGTTTAGGTGCTATTTAATATCTTACGGAAAATTTCACCATTCAACAGATGTGGTAGAAATCGTTTATAAATTACATATTAATATTAAGGTAAAGTTTAAATTACATACCTTAATACTACTACATACGACTACAACCGAAACCGGTTATAAGAAATCCTCACCAGAGGAAAGAAGTTTAGGGCCAGATTGATTTACATTATTTATTATTCTGTACATGTAACTTGTTACAACAATGTATACATGCTAAATAGTAGCTGTGTATAAGGAAATTCGATATCCCTCGGTTTTCCCTGTAATGCAACCAGTTTCTGGTGTGATACCTCATAGGCTCATACCTACGCAATACAAAAGTGTATAGTAAGCAGTTCTTGGGATTTGTGCTTCTGTATTTAGTACCGTTCTATCCTACGGAAGGGTACTGTACACCATGCATGTAGGTTTCTATGAATCGAATGTAAAGTAACGCACATAAGACCTCCCTGCATTTTGTAACTTTTGACTTTTGTAAGTGTAGTAGGTATAGCATACTGTAAATAATAATGGGGAAGTAGCAAGGTAGAATGAGAAAGCATAATATTTGTAAATATATTATCTTAAGCATCTTGTTGGAATATAATAAAGCAGGGAAATGGTATATGTAGTGAAAGAAATTGCTTAATGTGATGTGCTGCATGCAAACACTTGAACATTCAAAGGGCCGCATCGCTTTGCACACACATATTGTTGTGTTCCCATACTTTCTCTTCACGTTTTTCAGCAAAACAAATCACACCTGATTCTGTCACTTACTTTCCGCGCCTGTTGGCGGCTAGACTCTGTCAACACACTTTTGCCACGCATCAGTCAGCAAAGTTCCTCTATTATTGAATTTGTCATTTTATTACATCTAAATCCTACTATTTATTGTACCTGTGACTTTGACCATTCAACTAGAAGCGTTTAGATTAATAAGTTCAATTATGAGTTATGTAGATTAGTACAGGAAAGGTTTCGCAGTTTTGCGTCTGTTTAGTGGTTTTAGATTTTTAGTCATCCATCAAAGGCAGCTAGCAGCAGCAAAATTTATAACATTGCAACTAGTCGTTTTGACCTTCCAGTTTATGCGGTTTGGATTTTCTTATTGGTATGCAACTTTTAATTTTATTTGCCTATTGCAATAATAATTTCGTAATAATAAGTTGTCAATTTTTGATGAACAAAATACTGAAAGTAGTCCAGGAGGAAATGGTTTGTTAGTACTCTGACCTTTGCAGTTGCATTCTGTTTTAGACTTACATTTAGAGGTTTAAAGTTCATATCCAAAAAATTAGGTCAACAAAATCCTTGTTTGGACTAACGGGGTTTTAAAAAACTTTTATTTGTAGCCACCCCAAAATTAAATTTTAACCAACAATCTCAACGGGAGGATAGGGACCTAAGCGGCCGTAGTATTATAATTATAGTATACGGATTCTTGATTACTGAATTTGAGTGCACTTAAATAATTAATTGTCTTTTGGCTTCAGGTTTTTAAAATTTGAGAACCGAAATACCCAAGATGTGGGTACCGCATAGCGCATATTTGGAAAATGCGTATGCAAGAAAAAGAATTTAAAAAACACTTGATTAGTAAATAGTTCAGTATTAGGGCCTTATTTATGTAAAATTAAGAAGCTTACTAAAGTACATTAAAAAAGTTTAATGGTATGAATTAGTAAGTTGTAACTTCGTATGTATACCTACAGATATACACATTACACTGACTGATCGGATAAGTAAATGTTCTGTCCGTCGGTACAATTAGCTAGCAAAGGCTAAGCGGAGATTTTTCGCGATAAGATAAGACAAAAGATAAGGTAAACCCATATTACCCCGTGTGCTCTTTAAGTAGTATAGCTTGTTGTAAACATGGATGTATAATGTAACAACCTTATTTGTACGGAGTACTGTACTGACTGTATTACATCATGTCTCAAGATAAATTTCATTGCGGAATATGATTGTTTCATGATCGCAGCCTTACTTTGGAGAGCGTACTTGTAAGTAGTCCAGTTACATTGCATTATGCCTACAATAGGAAGATTGGGGAAATCTACAAGTTAATTACTAGTCTAGTTACCTTCATTTATTTAACTTGAAAAGTATCATGTCCCAATAATCTATGGTAAATTAAGGTTTAAGTGCTGACACTTCAAACTTAAACTGCTGTGTATAGTGTACTAGAAAACCACCCGTCCTACGGACGGGGATGTCACAATATCTAGCGATAACCAAACTGTGTGTGTGTCTGTTTGTTGAATTATAAACTAATTGCCTTAAGGTCTAGAATTCAAAGCTATATTATGCCTTTAAAGAATCTCCCGTCGTAAGTACAGTTTCCATAAAAAAAATTCTCCCGTCGTAAAGGTAGTTCCCCTAAAAGAAAAAATTCTCCCGCCGTAAATGCAGCTCCCATAAGAAAAAATTCTTCCGCTGTAAATGCAGTTCCCCTAAGAGAAAAAATTTTCCCGTCGTAAATGCAGTTCCCCTAAGAGAAAAAATTTTCCCGTCGTAAATGCAGTTCCCCTAAGAGAAAAAATTTTCCCGTCGTAAATGCAGTTCCCCTAAGAGAAAAAATTTTCCCGTCGTAAATGCAGTTCCCCTAAGAGAAAAAATTCTCCCGTTGTAAATGCATGCAGTTCCCATAAGGAAAAATTCTCCCGCTGTAAATGCAGTTCCCCTAAGAGAAAAAATTCTCCCGCCGCAAATGCAGGTTCCCTAAGAGGAAAAATTCTCCCGCCGTAAATGCAGTTCCCTTAAGAGAAAAAATTCTCCCGTCGTAAATGTAGTTCCCCTAAGAGAAAAAATTCTCCCGCCGTAAACGCAGTTCCCCTAAGAGACAAAATTCTCCCGCCGTAAACGCAGTTCCCCTAAGAGACAAAATTCTCCCGCCGTAAACGCAGTTCCCCTAAGAGACAAAATTCTCCCGCCGTAAACGCAGTTCCCCTAAGAGACAAAATTCTCCCGCCGTATTATGCAGTTCCCCTAAGAGAAAAAATTCTCCCGCCGTAAATGCAGTTCCCCTAAGAGAAAAAATTCTCCCGCCGTAAATGCAGTTCCCCTAAGAGAAAAAATTCTCCCGCCGTAAATGCAGTTCCCTTAAGAGAAAAAATTCTTCCGTCGTAAATCCAGTTCCCATAAAAAAAATTCTCCCGTCGTAAAGGCAGTTCTCCTAGAAGCAAAAATTCTCCCGTCGTAAATGCAGTTCCCCTAAAAGCAAAAATTCGCCCGTCGTAAATGCAGTTCCCCTAAAAGCAAAAATTCTCCCGTCGTAAAGGTAGTTCCCCTAAAAGCAAAAATTCTCCCGTCGTAAAGGCAGTTCCCCTAAAAGCAAAAATTCTCCCGTCGTAAAGGGTTACCGGATATTTTCGTTTGGGCTACCGGGGATGGTGATATTCGATCCCAAGAATTAAAGATTTATAATACAATTTGGCATAACCCCTTTTAAGTCATACAGTTTAAAGAATTTTGACAACCCTTTCTTTTAATGAAATTAAAAAATTTTGACATAACCCAACCCTAATAAATACAATATAAAACAGTAGTAAATAGAAATTTAAAATATTTTGACATAACCTCTTTCTACTAAATGATAAATATAACATAAAATGACAGTGTGCATAAGGGGCAAATAAAATAATACCGAACTAATGAAAAATGAAAAATTACCCTACTGCAAATAAAATACGAAGGAACGACGATAAAGCAAAGAGAGCACTCAGTTTGTTGTTGTCAAAATGATGGGACATCAAATAAAGAAAAAGAATATGCAATGCACATTTGACGTTGTATTTGGTTTTGGTGCACGGCAAAGGGTAGGAATGCATAACGAAGTTCAGCGCTGGAATGGAATCAGCTGGCAATGGATAGCAATGCATTACGTCCTAAGCTACCGAAGCGCCGTTAGGAGCAGCACGAAAAGTGTGCTTTTTGCGAACTAACTTTTATATATGATTGATACAACTTATTGTTTCTTTTATCCGCCAACATGCTCCCAATGTATCTGATCCATCATTGTTGATGTGCTACATATCTGTAGCCTCTTCTAGGTTAATATTAATACATATCTATATACTATAGCACAGTTGACCACGCCTAAGCCTTTTATAATTGGGTTGATTGGCTGGATTGCCTATGCCCCTCCTCCTGTTGCTAAGAGTTCAACTCTGCAGCAACAATTGACTTGAGTTGAGTTAACAATCAGAGTTGAGTTGCCTTGGATATTGTACTACAATGCAGGCTTCCCTTCATATCCTTCTCTATCTTTGTGGGTACACACTACAATACAAATCCCGGAAAGAGAGCACTGATGGAGCTGACTGGAGGGCACCGGGAAGGGAAGAGTGCACTGATAGAGTTGACTGTGGGGCACCGATGGAAGAGAGCACTGATAGAGCTGACTGGAAGACATTGGCAAGAGAGTACTGATAGAGCGTACAGGAGAGCACCGGCAAGGAAGAATGATAGGGCTGACTAGAAAGCATTGGGGGATGGAAAACCTGTGGTGCCTACTCAGTGCCTTCCAGTAACCTGCATCAGCCATCACCACCATTGCCGACACTTGGTTACGACATAGCCGACACTTGGCTACGACATAGCCGACACTTGGCTACGACATAGCCGACACTTGGGTACACCATAGACGACACTTGGGTACACCATAGCCGACACTTGGGTACACCATAGCCGACACTTGGGTACACCATAGCCGACACTTGGCTACGACATAGCCGATACTTGGCTACACCATAGCCGACACTTGGCTACACCATAGCCGACACTTGGCTACACCATAGCCGACACTTGGCTACACCATAGCCGACACTTGGCTACACCATAGCCGACACTTGGGTACACCATAGCCGACACTTGGGTACACCATAGCCGACACTTGGGTACACCATAGCCGACACTTGGGTACACCATAGCCGACACTTGGGTACACCATAGCCGACACTTGGGTACGACATAGCCGACACTTGGCTACGACATAGCCGACACTTGGGTACACCATAGCCGACACTTGGGTACGACATAGCCGACACTTGGGTACGACATAGCCGACACTTGGGTACACCATAGCCGACACTTGGGTACACCATAGCCGACACTTGGCTACGACATAGCCGACACTTGGGTACACCATAGCCGACACTTGGGTACACCATAGCCGACACTTGGCTACACCATAGCCGACACTTGGGTACACCATAGCCGACACTTGGGTACACCATAGCCGAAACTTGGCTACACCATAGCCGACACTTTGCTACACCATAGCCGACACTTGGCTACGAAATAGCCGACACTTGGCTACGAAATAGCCGACACTTAGCCTACCGTACCCAACACTTAGCCTACCGTACCCAACACTTAGCAACAACGTACCCGACACTTAGCCTACCGTACCCAACACTTAGCAACAACGCACCCGACACCTAGCTGCACCGTACCCGGCACCGTCAGATGGGGTAGATGGAGTCAGATAGAGTAGATGGAGTCAGATGGAGTAGATGGAGTCAGTTGGAGTAGATGGAGTCAGATGGAGTAGATGGAGTCAGATGGAGTAGATGGAGTCAGATGGAGTAGATGGAGTCAGATAGAGTAGATGGAGTCAGATGGAGTAGATGGAGTAGATGGAGTCATATGGAGTAGATGGAGTAGATGGAACAGATGGAGTCATATGGAGTAGATGGAGTCAGATGGAGTAGATGGAGTCATATGGAGTGATGGAGTAGATGGAGTAGATGGAGTCATATGGAGTAGATGGAGTCAGATGGAGTAGATGGAGTCGTATGGAGTAGATGGAGTCAGATGGAGTAGATGGAGTAGATGGAGTAGATGGAGTCAGATGGAGTAGATGGAGTAGATGGAGTCAGATGGAGTAGATGGAGTCAGATGGAGTAGATGGAGTAGTTGCAGTAGATGGAGTCAGATGGAGTAGATGGAGTCAGATGGAGTAGTTGCAGTAGATGGAGTCAGATGGAGGAAATGGAATCAAATGGAATATCTAAATACTTAAGCATCAATTCAAATTCTGTGCTGGTTTACAATTTATTTTTTAAATAGGGCTAATTAGGAAATGCATGTGTCGCTTCTCTTCCAGATCTATCCAAACAATTTATGATTACTAAATATAATTTTTTCAATTTCTTCTGATCACTAATTATGGGTTTTCTAACTTTTCGGATGCTTAATTTACTGTTATTTTCCCGTTCGTAGAACGGGCAATTTACTAGTCTAATTCTATGGTGCACGGTTATCGCATAATACAGTAGTACAGTGCAGGCAGTGTAGTTTATTGTATTGTATTGTGCTGTGCTTTGTTGGATTTAATGTGAGTTGCCTGGGATAAGAACAGGCTATGCAGGCATGGGCAGGCCTATATTATGATTTGGATATGTGTGACCTGGGCATTAAAAATTTTACACGGGCGACTCTCTATAAACGAAGTGTTATTAGACTGATGATGATGATCACGAACACACGAACGGTCGGCCAGTGTTCAATAGGTAATAGATAGGTGATAGGTATACAAATATCATGTAATAAAGATAATGCCCAAGATAATGCTTGCATCAGCACTAAACATGGAGATAAACGTGAAGTGGGTCGTGGAACCATTGCAATTAGACTGAATGAATGGTTAACAAAACGGGCAACTTGTATTAATCACATTAAAGATAGTTAAGAGAGAAGAATCAACATAGAACAGTTAAAAAGCCCGTTTTTTTGTAAAAAAAAAAGAAAAATGTTGGAAGATGAAGTTTTCGTAAATGTAATGAATACTAATAAAGAGACATTGCGATTACCTTTTACACTTGAGTGTGATTTGTTGTATAATATTGATTTTTGTTTATTGCAGCCTCCAGAAAATACTCTAATGTCTCGTCAAGATCGGCAGCCATCGGAGCATGAACTTCGAATCCAAAGGTCACTTCAAAAACTCAATGTACCTGACTGGTACAAAAGTTACGTAGGATCTGGCTCAAAGGCGGATAGTAGTAGTAAGCCCGCGGGTCAAAAAGAATTCGGAAGTGGGACGGGGTTGGCAGGCGGATGGACGGGTCTATCTTCCTCCAAGACGTCCTCCCTAACTAGTCTGCAGTCTACAGGTCGATACTCAGGAAGTACGTTTTTTATGTCACTGCAACTATACTCATATCAAAATCAATTCTACACAACCATTCTATGCACAAATAGTTTCCATTCTAAATAAGCCTAAAATTATTCATTGGTCATTGTAAATAATGCAATCTACGAAATATTGTATTATGAAACAATGATAGATAAGTACACAGGTTTATGTAGAAATTGGAATTATTGGAGCTATTTACTATTTTGGATTTGATATTGCGTAGGTCGCTCACACTTCTCCCGTTTTCGAAACAGCGGAACTGCATCGACTGGAGGTCGATCTTCTCGGGAGTCCCTAATGAGCCCCAGTTCAACTGCCAGTGCAAGCCCATCGCCTTATTACGAACGAAGCTCGTTCACGTAACACTTCTACTAAATTGAGGAAATGATATTTGGGAGTGTAGAAATAAGTAGATAATGTAATTGTTGACTGTGATTGTAGTTACGGGATGCCGTACGCGTTAACTCGTTTCGCTTCTGCTCGAATGAGTTGTGGTGCTAGCCCTGCATCTTTATCCCCGTCTCCGTCGCCCGTGGGTGGAATCGGAACTTCGACGTCAACTCCTGTGTCGTCCGGTCCAATGTCACGTCACGCGTACACGAAGCAACCGTACCTAGGCTGGCGATCACAAGAAAGGCTCACCTCTAAATCAATGTATCGCTCACCATCTGAACGTCTTGCTGCTGACCTCCTTGCTCAGAAAAATAAAACATCGACATCGACATCTACTCCAGTTGTGGAAAAAGACAAAGAAAAGCCGACGATCAATATAGAAAGCTCGCCAAAGGAAGCCAAGGAAACTGCGTCTGATTTAAGTCTGAACAACAGTGAAGAATCGAATAGTCACAAATTGAACAGGTTCGCAATCTTCGCAAGCATGTAGCCTCAGTTAGCAAAAATTAGAGTTTTAAATGTTAAAATCTCATCTCCTGTGATGTGGTTAATTGAATGAATTAACTGAGCGGATGTTAAAATCGATTTCAGAGTTCGTAGTTCAATTAAGGAAGTGTCTAACGCTATTGTGGACTACGTGAACGAAAGCAAGCCTCTAGACGATGGGACGAACGGAGGGACATCTCCGCGAAAAGGCTTGGTGTGGCTGGAGAGTTCCTTCGTGGGGACAAAGCCTATCGATTCTCCTAGCACGCCAGATACTCCTACAATTATACTCTCCTCGAATCGAGCGACAAATATTCAACGATTTGACTTTACTCACAATCAGCAGCAACAATCCAAAAAGGGCAATTTCCGCTTTGACGAATCGAACCGAGAGAACTATCATGTTCCTAACACAAATAGTGAGCAAGCCAAGACTTCAGACTCAACTTCCAATCCCAGCTACACATCTTCATATTTATCTCGAAACGGTGAGTACCTCATGACGTAATTTGCTACCACACTGCAAAACATTCAATTCAAGTGTCATTATTATTGTTTCTATTATCAAATTATTATCTAAGTTGACGAGTTAATTTTGTCTTAGTTTTTATTCGGTTTCGTTTAGTTTTTAGATCATATTTATTTATACACTTGTTGTTAATTGTACCCACGTGATTCGTTCGACACTATCATGAACTTTCATCATTTAGCACTTATTTTTAGATTGTTACCTACTTTATTGCAAATTATAGCGAATGTTTTGTTCACAATTCTAAACAACTGACGCTTTCAATCACATCACTCTATATTTTTATTATTGTACTTCCATTAGTTTTAGCATTGCTTATCTTCTTTCATTATTATTAGTCACATACTTAAGTCAAACCACTTAAGTAAACGTTACAGACATTTTACAATCTTTAGCTTTCTACTCGTTCCTTCACACACCTCCGCTCCCAATCTTTCACAAAATCACTTTCACTTTATTTTGCCACAAGTGCACTTTCCTTATATTTCACAATATCGTAAAAGTAAACTCAAGGAAAAAATCATTTTACATGTATATCTCTATCTTGTTGCGTAATACTTCGTTCACTCTACATTTGCCAAAATATGAAACATACTTGCCATATTTGCGAATTTAAAATTTACAACATACTTTTTCACTTGTGTATCTTCCTCTACGTTGAATTAGTGTTAAGAGGTTATCCCAAGTAAAATTATGTGTCTTAAAAATGGATTTAATTTAAAAATGTTTCCGGAAGACCTCAAAAACTATTGTTATTTATTGATTCAATGTATTTTTGAACTTTTTCATGGAATTAGTGAGAAATAATTGTGGAACGTGGTGTACATGTTACATAATGTTCTTTGAGCTTGCACCTTTCACAAAAAAGCCTCTAGTAAGTATGCACTACTATTGATAGCAGGAATGGATGTGTCACTAAATACTATAGTGCATGTACGTACTTTACTTATCGAAAGTAATAGTCTGTCCAGTCATTCTACATAATTAAGTACACAATTGACATGAATAAAAGGAAGATGTATACCAAGTACGCGTACAACTGAAATAGACTGATTGTGAATGTTCCTTTTAGTTTATTGCCTACCTTTACGTTTAGGTGGAATGTGCCGTTATAGTTGAGTTGAAAACTTATGTCATAAATGATTTCGCTATTATAATTTCCAGCTTGTGTTGTACTCATTATTTTATGACAATAAATTGAAGTAATTTATTTCTATTGGTTTAATATTTCTTTTGAACCTAGATTTACAACAGTAAGTGCGCCGAGCTTCTCTTTTCATGTTTTACTTTCCTATGCTGCATAGACTATTATTTTGGCCGCCTCTGTGAAAAGTTTTGCAAATTAAGAATACCATTATTATTGGATAATGTAAAAATGTATATGCGATTTTATTGATTACATATTTGAAGAAGGTGGATGTGGTTTGTTGTAATGTATCTGCGTTTCAGACGGAAACGATTTGATTGTTGATTGAGATTATAAGGACTATGATAGTGATTTACACTTTGTATTGTATGTAGTGAGATGGAATGATGAATGATGACAACTTGCGTCATATCTTCTGCAGTTGCCGTACTTACATGTCTTATTGTTAGTACAATAGACTATCGTAGACTGTACCGTAGAGCTCATTGATAGAACACACTTCCACTTGACTCATGTCAGCTATCAGCTATATAATTGTCAGCTCAGCTCACAAATTCCATTCAACGCCTCCTCGTCTCTAACTACTAAACACGAGCTGTTTTCACAAAACCAAACACTTGACACCTGACCCAAGTACCCCAAGTACCCAGTCCAGCCCAGCATCGCCCAGTCAACGTAATGTTATATAAGTGCGTAAGTCCAGTTGATTTGTCTGTCCCACGTCCTCAGTAGTCAATTATCATTAGATCCTAATGTGTTCGTCACTCTGCTCGCTCTGTGCACCTTCCATCATTGATAAACTATTTCGTATCGTATGGACTATTCCATTAGACGCTCAATCCTTCCTTCATGTATGTGGTAAGTGTCCCCTCACGTTCACTTCACACACAAATACTACTACTACATGCTATTCTTTCACTTAATCTACCGTTATTTATAAAGCTATACAATTCCTATTACGTTTAACTCATTCGAAAATGTTTTTAGGCTTTGCATGCAAAAATCATTCACACAGCCTCATTTTATTTGCAATTTTACCAAAGCAAAAGCAGTAAACTCAAAATATATCTTTTTACAGGAGTTTTATAATTTCTGCGGATGTGGTCAAGAAATATCTTTCTTGCCACAAAAAGAAAACCGCATGTAGAAAGTACAGAACCCTTTCTCTTTTCGCACGTCATCGAAAGAAACTTTCACTCGAGCACAATAATTTGATAAATTCTTGAGTCGAGGATAAAACTCGGGATGCCTGTTTACCCATCTCCACCTTTTCGGATTTGCGTCACAAATAACTCATAAATTATCAGCCAAAAAAAGAGGTGAAAGTTTTATATGACCATGATGCGGTAAAAGAGAAAGCGTTTTCTCCGGTTCTACATGATGGATTATAGTGCAATATGCTTTATTTATATTACGTTCGTGTTTAGTATTTACAATGTTCAGTCGGTGAAATTGTTTTCTTCAGTTGCTTTTTCATAGAGAATTAAAACTATGTTTGACTGACTGTGAGTAGCACGATATGCAATTGCTAAAAGATCTAGATTTCGTTTATTTATTCTTACTTACAAAGTAAAAGTGAACTTATCTGTTGACGGATTGAATTTCTCTTAATTTAATTTGTGAGATGCATTTCAATACTGAGATTGGTTGGTTGGTTGCATGTGTTCAGAGCAAATGGAAGAGCGATCCAACTCCTCCTCAGTGTCTTCACCTACTTTGGAAGATATTCTCGATTCGTTGCTCGCTCTCAGGCGACCTAACAAAAAGATCAGGTCTCGTGGTAAAGGTATGAAAATTAACTAACAACTGACTCAATCACTCAAACCAAATCAAATCAAATTTTTCATTCACCTCACGTTTCTTTTCCCCTTTAACATTTAATTCCACTTTTCTCTTTTATTCTCATCTCTCTTTAACACTCTCTTAACTTTCTAAATATGCATTCATTCTTTTCTATTTTCATAAATATCATTCGTATTCGTTGGCACGATTGTTCGGTACTTAATTCAGCGTCAAACAAAACGCCAACAAAATGTCCCTTGTAAAAAACTCTTACATAGTAGCCCAGTTTGATTTCCCGATTAGTAAGTGCTGGAAATCTCCTAATTGTCATTATTTTATACCTACACACGAATTCTATGTTCTACATGACATTTAAATGTTAGAACTCCTTAAAGGGTCATCAGTGCGTTGGTTACTTACTCCAGAAGGTGAAAGTGGTCTTTTGAATGATCAAGACATCAGATTTACTTTTTCTGTTTGATAATTGTAATTATACTTTCAGGGTTTCATAAAAACTTTGCTTAAAAAGCTCTGTTTTTGGTACAGCCTCTATTTTGTGATTTTCTTTCCAATAATTCACACTGGTTTGATTACAGAAAAGTAGCTTTCCCTAACTTTCTCTTGTTGTCGCTGGATTAAATACTCTCCATCGTACTCGCATTACTCTTTGGATGTATTAGCTTAGTGCATACTGTAGTTGTATTAGTGCATTATCGTATAGTACCGTACAACAGAGTAGAAATGATCGCTTTTCCACTTTGCACTTGGCTTTGTCATTTAAAATAAAATTCATTTGACAAGTTATGGAAAATTTTATTTTGTCCCGTTTTTTTCACCCGTTATACTTTTACTTTCACATTGTGTTGATTTTACATGATACCTTATGATAATACAAAGTTCTGTATAGTTATCATCCAGAAAGTAATTAGGTACCCTCATTGTTTGGTTTCCTTATTATTTTCTTGTATTTATGTTTTGAGCATGATGGATTTTGTCAGTTGGTTTGAAAAGTAAATTACAATACAGTACTACGTAGTTTCTTCCTATTGTAGTACTGTTTTGAGAACTAGACTAGTGAAACGTAGTTGAGATGTAACTAGGCTTCAAAATTTCAGGGCATGTAAGCTCCTCGAAAGAACCTCCTAAGCCTCCACCTCATCGTGACCCTACTCCGGTTTCCGATTGGCAAGACCGGATGAATCAACCTCTGGCCGACTCTGCGTATTTCCCCGACCCGAATGATTTCATGCGTTCCATGCCAAGCAATAATTCCCAAGACTCGAAAACGACAACAACTTTGACGACCACGAAAACCCAAAGTCCTTGCCGTGGAGAAAGTCTGAGCACGACGACCACGATCAGTTTAAAAGACTTAGAAGACAAAACTCCTTCCCAATTGGCCATTGACGATTTTGACATGATCGACAAAGAGGAAAATGCCTTTGGCACTGCCACCGAAATTCATTCGACTAGTTCCTGTGCCGCCAACGCTCCTCCGACGAATGAGTCTTCAAATCCACCTACCCCACGCCACCGTCGTGTCTCTTTTGATCTTGATATTTCTGATAAGGAAGAAAAAAGTAGTTCGCGATCTCGTAGAGATGAATCTGTTGGTAAGTAGCGCTTTGCTATTGAATTAATACTACACCTTTCCTACCGTCTAAAGCTTATTAAACAAATAGCTACTTACTCAATTCAATTAATCAGAGCTCCAATTAACATTTGCGCACGGATATTCCATACATTTTGACAAATATGTAGTTTTTGATTTTTAACTCACTGGCATTCTGTCACACGTCACACAATGACCAAGTAATTCGATACCGAGGAATATACTTCACCGAAAACATTCCGATTCCAAAGTAAAGCATGGAGTTTGCCAATACAGTACCATATATGACGATTTTTGCAGATGTCAAATGATCGCCGCAACGCAAATGCCAAAGCATGCTAGAAATATTGCCAAGGAGTGAAAGTAAAGTGAAAGCAGGCTTATTCTTTCAGCGCCGCATGGTTTCGTTTCTTATCCAATTAGAAAAGTATTGATGCATTTTGAGCGTTGATGCTACTGCCTTGAAACTATTTTTTCAAATACACACAATGATGGGTATTTGGGAGCAGGGCTTTAAAATGTGGAAATAAGACTGCATTTTAAAAAATAAATTCATATGGGATACACTGATATCTCCGATGCAAATCTTTGATGACGACAGCCAAAGATAACTACAAATATCACCAGTAGGTTTTAAGTTATCGCAAATATATATGTAAATATTATATGTCGCAATCGTCGGTAGGTACTAAGCGATAAAAATGCTATAGCGTTTTATGCCAACTACGGGATCTTCGACGAAGGTTTCCTACCTAGATTATCAAATATCCTGGTGAACCATAAACCATAATATCGTAAAAAGCATTGTTGATAAAATGCACGCCTATTTTGTGTTGACAGGCGGAACGATTCATTGTCGTAACTCAAAATGTGCAAAAAGTGCAACAGGCCTAGAGGCCCGTCGGGAATTCAAAACGTGTCACAACTGCAACGCTTATTATTGTACAAGAGAATGCCGACGGGCGCACTGGGAAAAGCACAAGAAGGTTTGCATGCAATCCCGTGTCGGAGCTCTCTGCAAACAAATCATTAATCATGTCAAGGAGGATTCGTTTGTCGTCAGCCAGCTAAGTGCAGTTGCCAAAAGAGGCTACCTTGCCAAATCTCGTGGATGTGTTAAATTATTCTTTTCTAGCCCGGATCGGGCTGAACGCTTCCTTACAGGTGGACTTCCAGAGTTGCCCGAACCATGGTATAAAACTTTTATGTCCTTAATCCACTTTACAGAGAAAGAGATACACTTTGATTTTCCCTAAAAAGCAAAATGTAGATATAGATAATTCAATAACCCGAAAAAGATATATATCCTGTATTCCTCATTTCCAAAATATGAGTTTTCTATATTATCTACTATATCCTGTTGCTGATATACTAAAGTTATTAAAAGTCAATCAAACCTAAATTCCATGATATAATTGACTTTCATCCGAGTAGAAATCTAATATCCGACAAAAATAATTGATTACCATTGCTTAATACGATTGAAGCAGAAAATCTAATGATATCACAAACTATATGTGCTTAAGTGCTGTTCATAAAATCGTCAGCGGTCTTGAAATTTTGATTTTTCAATGAAATGATGTTGCAATGTTACAAAAAGGATTTTTGTGCTTGCAGGTACATTCCGCATGGTGATATGTTGCCGGAGGAAATGGGTGCTTCGATATTTCAAGAACTGAGTGATCAGTGTCGAACTTATAATGCGGAAAATCGGTTTGTTCTGTATGTTAGTGTGTGTGTTGTGAACGAAGTTCCCACATCTGGTGCTGTGAAATGGGAAAGAGAAATGATTTCTCGTTCTGCCAAACTGCGACTATTGCTACCTCGTTCGTACGAAGAAAATCAGCGACACCACCACGCTGCTGTTCCTAGTCACTTTATGGACGATAGTCACCAGGAAGTTCCACTTTACGACTCCACTTCACCTGCTGCCTCAGTTACGGAAGATTCACCTCCTACTTCTTCAGAAAATGACACTCTTATCTTGCGATCAGTGCCTACCCCTTCATCCCACCAGGTTTGAATTGAAATCTCGAGTCATTTCGATTTTCGTTTATTTTGTAGATTTTCTTTTTACAGTTTTGTTCCCTTAATTTCTGTATAGTGAAAAGCAAACGGAAAACGGACGCACAAAATTCAAATCTAATTTAAGCACCGCTTAACTACTTATTGCACTGGAAATTGTAATTGCTCTTGTTACTATTTGTACTGAACTGAATTGAACTGATTGATTGTTATTGTGCATTGTGATTGTCAGTTGAGCAGTAGCGACCATAGGAAAATTCGTGAAGTGAGCTTTGCCAACATCCAGAAGCATTTAAACGCGCGAGGAGTTGACTTGAGACGAACTTACCCGGATATTTACTCAAAACTAATTAGTTATGTTGAACACGACGAACCATTTGTAGCAGTTACAATCTATCCACGGAATGCTAATACGGGTCGTCAATTTATTTGTGTGATTATGCCTGAATCCTCGGATTCCATTCCGTACACAGTTCCAGAAACGGACACTTCATTCAAAATCCAAACTATCGATATATCTGAACAATAATCCTTCACGGCAAAAACTGGACGTTTCTTCGGTTTGAATTCGAATTCAGTTTCACAAATAGAAAATCTTTCTCTTCTCACTCCGTCAGCAGCGTCTCCTCTCAAACTATCAATTCATTCAAAATCAAACACATCACATCATCAGTAACCAAAAACCAAATGTTGCTCATGGGAAATATTACTTACACACATAATGACATGCAATACCGAAATACCAAATCTACAATAGAACTGTTCACCATGCTACAAACTACTAGGTTCCATTGGGTACGTAACAACAATGCAAAATATAATATAGATTGTATTACATGCTGCAAAAATTTATGTAGTACAAGACTAAGACACACTTAATGTAATAAGGCAATATTCCTTCTTTAAATCTGGCTTCTTGCAGCAATATTTCTCTATTAAATACAATTAGAAAATGACAGTATGCATAAAAATGCATATTGCATCTAACGGTAAGTCTCTAGATGTGTCCCAATTATTGTCAACACTTACAAACCGACCTAACCTACACCCTACATAGATAAACATGGATAAGAGTCTGCTAAATACATACAAAAACCATTCTAAATACATGTAAATTACATATAGTATAAAATACTACTAAACTGCCAGTAATTATAATCTAAATGAATACGTTCACCTACCTACAAGATAGATAGGCTGTTGGTTCAAATTCAGTATTCTTTCTAATTGAATTAGTGTTGCACTTCAAAAGTAAATGGCTCTACTCCATTTGCATTAGCAGACACCTCACTTAACACTCCAGATAATCCAATCGATCCAAATCAGATCATCCTTGCACTAACTTTCGGTAATATTAAGTAAAAACACTAAAGATGTAATAGATCTGTTTTACTTACCTTACTACGCTATGCTATTCAACTCTAATATTTATACAAAGTATTCCTAATGGTGTGGGAAGGAATAGAAAGTAATAAACTATAACAATAGTGATAAATCTACTAATAAATTGGCTATTAAGGTGAATTAATACGAATGTTAATTAAATGATCTACGTAAATATACTAATTTGATTAAAATGCATTTATAATCAAACTGAATTGTTATTGTTGACTAATGAATATAAAATATTACTCGCGAAAATAATACACTTGCGAATGGACGATAATTTTTAATGTGTAACATAACGCAATGTATTGTGATTCTGTATCGCGTGGGAATATTGTTATGAATTTTAAAATATGACTATAGTACTACACACCGTCAGTCAATTTCAATATAAAATGTGTATCCCTTTGCAAAGGATCTCCTTCCCTAAATACTATCGTATAGTGAGTGAAATAAACCTGCTGAATAACTTCTTAAATAAGTAACAATGGTCATGTATAATAGGTACGAGAATTATATAACACAATTCCGCAATTTGTTGTCATTCCTTCCTAAAAGCAGTGTTTTAAACACTAAAGTACATTTCCTATGCATTTCTGTACTATATGAATCAAATATATATAGCAACGTATATTATGATATCGTGTGTTTCCACATGCAATGTATTAATGTTACCTATTAATGTATACTTACATACCTTGGCAGTAATTATCATTTATTGTAAATCAAATCCATAGCCAACTCAGCTTTTCTGTAATTGAGCGTAGGAAATATTGCAGCGTATAATTAAGTAAGAAAATTCCATTTCAACGATAAACTGATGCTGCAAGCCAAAATACGAGTGTTAGCCTCAATTTTAGTACACACTGTAGCATCTGATACCCGATTAATAGCTACCTAAGTAGGATATAACGTTTGATGCTAAAATACGTCACAAAAATGTTTTTATTGTGGCTGAATGATTGAGAATGAGAAATTATATTTGAAAAGCTACTATAAAAATACGACGTTGTTTCATACTATTGGCTGGCATAATATTTAAGATTTAGCTTTTTAAAATTTATATTTGAAGATTGTTACTCTACAGTACCCTATCTAAAAGGACAGGGCAGTGATTCGTGATGTACTCTTCTACACTTATACACTACATTCTTACATACACGCGCTATAATAATACTTTCACTAATTTCTCAAATGACCAGGTAGAGAACTTGTAGAAAGCTTTTTACAAGAGACACAAATTACCACTACAAATATGTACACTTTTCTGCAAATGCTATATTAAACTATGCTCCAACGTTAATGAAATAATATAGCGAATAAGAATGATTCTGGTATAAATATTTGCTTAATTACAAATTAATTTCCCAACAGGTTTCTTAACACTATCCTTTCTCTTCAACATGGCTTTAAGGCTTTCCCAAGTACTTTCATGAAATCTAATTTTTCTAACTATTAATATTACCATTATCGAATATGCTTTCATTTTGAGTTACTAGTACCAGTGTTATTGTATAAGTGAAAGCAAGCGCTGTGAGAACGTAGAGAAGCTAATTATTTTTGGCTTTCTCAATGAAAGCAGTATTTTTCCAATGCTTACTATGCTTATAATTTAATGTAGAGCGGAGGAGTAATCTTTAACTGAAAATTACAATTATTTCGTAGCACTAGAATGCACTCGCGTTTTTTGAGGAGGTGGGAGGTGTATTGTAAGCTTTTAATGTGTCGAAGAAAAAATTAAGATTTTTTAGTAAGTACAATTTAGCAAAATTACAAGTGGTCTTAATGGTTATGATTATGACATTGCAAACTAATGGAGAAAGTCGGTGAAAGTTTTAGCAGTACTATGATCGCATAATAACAAATAAAATGGAAGTCAGAGGAATAAACCTTAATATTAATATCAAATGTAACTTGACAAGTACTTTGTTCTACAGTAAATGAATGTACTTACCTATGTGTCAATTTGTGAAAGTAGGTGAGCAAAATGAGAATAGGTTGCACGAAACAACTATCTGTACTACACACTATTTCAGGAAAAATACATAATCCATAGATAATATCGGCTACAGGGACTAAGAAATTTTGCTATTTAAAATGACTGACTGATTGGTATTATCACGATAGAGTAGCAATCTGAATTTTATTTACATATGATTGTTTTACGTTTAAAGGGTTATCAAATACTCCGCATGTACATGTATGTGCAGACAGACACACTGGGAAAATACTTTCTTCTGATAAAATATGACTATACTATCTACTGCACTTTAACTGTTGTAAAAAGTATTCCCACAGGTAATTTACTTTCTACAAAAATCCGATGATTATTGATGAGAGGAATCTGAATGGGATGACAGAAACGCATGGACATTCCTTAGTTTTATTTCTCGTGCCTTCGTGACTTATATAATACTACATACAAATAATACTGTAAAATAGTTCTAATAACTCTAAGAATAACTGTAAGTCTAGGTATACATGTTAGGAGAGCCAAGGAGGAATTATGAAATAATGCTAAATTTGACTATCAGCCGTAGATACAACTACATGACGATTCCCAAGGTTAGTGGCGAGGCGACTGTTATACAATAAATATCTTAATTAATATCATTATATTGGTACGTTGTTATCTTACTTGTGTACACATCGCGTGTCGTGTGTAAATAGCGTAAGTTGTGTGGATTTATATAAATATGAATTGCATAGGGTGTACCTATGAGTGTTCCTTAATTCTAACTGTAAGTATAAATATCATTTTATACGTCAAATCGGTGTCTATCAATAATTACTACCAACATACGTACTATTACCTTTAAATTGTTTACATTTGTATGTATAAATAGTTGAGTCTACAAGTAAAACTTACACAGTTTCAGTTTTCATTTAGTTTTAACCATTCTGTTTAAGTATAGTCTGTGTTAGTACAGAAATGTTCGTGTCTATGTCTGCCTATCACCTTTGAACCCTAACCTACCTATCCCTAGTTAAATGTGCAGAAATCATAAAAACAGAAGACCTGATCACTTTTATTCTACTTTATTCTTATGACACTTAGGTAAATAATTGTAGGGGTATTCAATGTCTAGAGTAGCAGGTTTAATTATTTAACTAGTCAGTTTTATGTAAAAGTAAATTATTGTGGAAACAGATCCACGTGTTGTACAATACGCCTATGCCTCCAGACTCTTTTCTCATTAGTTACAGTTAAGTGGAACATTTTCGGTTTTGCAGCACACATGTTATTGTATCGGGATGTACTTATGAAGTAAAGTACATGTGTTATTATTGTTACATTTAAATAAATGTTGTATGCATTATATCATACTGTTGCGATGTAAAGATAATGTGGTTGAAATTCATTGAGAGTAATATAATAGTTGAACAAATCTTAATAAAACGATACAAATTGACATAGCTTTTACTGATGTTGGTCTTTGAATGACATGGCGGAATGCAATTACAGTGTGTATTGTAAAATGTATCAATTATACATGCTACTATATGCAACTGAATACATAATATTAATTAACTAGGTCAAGTTTCTATTCAATAGTGATAATAATTAGTTGTGTTATTTTGTTGTGCCAAAGGAATAAATGACATTTTAAGAAAATTGCAAAATTTCAATTCTTACATTATCTGTTATTTCCATACTACTGCATTGCTGATAATATAACTTTTTTAAATTCGATGATGTTACTTTTACTGGTCGCAACAGATAATAAAGAGAAAATACATACAAGGAAAACTCTAAATAATATGTCGAAAACGTCGATTTATATAGGGAGAAATGTTGTAAAGGAGAAAGCGGTAGTATTGTACTTGCAATAGTATAATGTCATTGATATCTTACAGTTGAGCTAAACTGGGCGACACTGTGTCAGAAGAGTTTGCGGAAGTCTTCGTGAAGACTGAAGTTTTTAAAAGCAGAAGTTTTGAACCTGGACACCTGGACAGGATCCAGAAAAGAATTCTAAACAAAAACCAGTCATTTACATTGACAATTTGCAAAATGGCAGAAAGTGAGGAAGACTTGACTATTCCTCGGGCTGCTATGAACAAAATGATAAAAGAAATACTTCCCTCAATCCGAGTTGCAAATGATTCACGGGAATTAATCCTAAATTGTTGTACCGAATTTATTCATCTGATTTCATCGGAAGCTAATGAGTTTTGTAATCAGCAAACAAAGAAAACTATTTCACCGGAGCATGTTTTACAAGGTAAATGATTTATTTAGCTTTAGCATTCATTGGATGTTTAGCTGAGCAAAGATTATTGCACTTAAACACTATTAAAGCAGTAAAGAAGGTCTTAAGGTTTTCTTCCATCTTATTATTCCACGTGTTACATTATGATTATACTGGTTCCAGCTTTAGATAAACTCGGCTTTGGAGATTTTCGTCAAGCAGCACAAGAGGTTTCGGAGGACTGTAAGCAAGTGGCTGCCAAACGTCGTCGTCAGTCAACTAGGTTGGAACATTTAGGTATACCCGAAGAGGAACTACTTAGACAACAACAAGAACTGTTCGCTAAAGCCCGGGTATGAAAGTAAACATATTTTCTACGATAAAACATACTTTTCCTATTAAACTTAATTGCTATGTCCTATAAATATAGGAGGAGCAAGCTCAAGCAGAACAGCAACAATGGCAAATGATGCAATTTGCAGCTCAAATGGCCTCTCATAATCCTGGTCAAAATATGTCACAAGAGGAGGAAGATGAATATTAATCATTTCCAGATATTTTAATATGGTATTTTGTATAGATCAAATTAGGTGTAGTGTGCATAATAATTCTCTATTGTTGAGCTTCTTCTTGACCTTTAGACTTATTTACCAAGCCAAAGGAACAGAGGTGGTTTAACCATATGTTTAAAGAATAAATGACTAGTAGGTAGAATACTTTTACTACTAATGGTAAGTTATCATTAAGTATAATTATGTTTATTGTTTCTTTACTAGTGTATATGTGCAGTATGATAACAAAACTTACTATAATTTCTAAAACAGTACCTATACCTAATGAATGTAAAGTCCATCAAGAAAATAAATGAATTATTACGTACGCGCTTTTAAGTAAAACTCTCTTCGCTTAAAGTAGCGATGTCTAAGCAATCTATATTATTATAACAATAAATACAAGAAACACTAAAAAAGTAGGTACTAGAATCTCTAGGACAAAGTAAATACACTTTTGTTTAGAATCCATTTGTGAACTTACGTTATGGCAAAACTAACACTAATTGCAAGAATCTCCTTCATTGAGTAGTATAATATTTGCTAAAACTCGAGAAATCACGGCGGGTCTTTTGTCGTCATTTAGCACAGAATCCCAAGCTGAGTTTAGCAATCTCTGGGCTATTTCTTCACCCATTCTATGAGTCCACTCGAACTCTTCATAAATATCTCTAGGAACAGAAATTACGAAGAAATAAGTCGCTCGCTTGTCATGGGCCCGAGAACTGTCACAGAAACCGTGGAAAACCAAAAGATGTTCTTCTTGCTGAATTTTGTCGACATCATAAAAAATAACAGCTTTGTCATGACGTAAATACTCTTTAAGATCGTCATGAATATGGGTAACAGTCTTGCTACGAGCAAAATAATCTGGATCCATTTCTTTTATAACTGCTGTTCTCTTCGGTTTTTGATTTTTACTCACTGTTTTAGCATAATGAGCGTTATTTACTGCTTCGGCTACGGTTTTCACAAAACAGGTGGAAAATTCTCGAGTAACCGGAGGAGGAACTAAGATTACCACAGCAGATGGTTGTTTAGGTTCATCCTCACTTAAAGTTGAATTGACTGCAGCTAAAAGTTGAAACCACGATTCCTGTTTTTGAGCTCCAAATGTAGCATTCAGAGATAGCAATTCCTTTCGGAATAAGTTCTGCGTGTCTTTCCAAGTACGAACACTTTTGACTTTGACATTATCACCAACCGCAGCTCCAACATCAGAATTCACACAATAGTTTATTACGACCCCTATTATAAGAATAAAAACTCCTAAGACTGCAAATTCCAGCTTCCATTTCGAGTAGAAATTGCGTATGTCCAATTCAATCTTATTCTTGGTAGATGTAACAGGTCTGTCTGAAGAAGGACTTGGCCTTTGTTGACGCTGGTTTTTTGCTTCCTCTTCCTTTTTGAAGTCTTCGAAAGATTTTGATGATATTGGAGTTTTCTCATGAGATAACGGGACCGAATCACCGACAACGCCAGATTCGATAGGGTTATCCTCAACATTTCCTGTAAATGTAGCCGCAGTATCAGTCATTTTATGCGTTGCTCCAGTAGTACCTCCAGCTCGTCGACGAACATTAGGAGATGGTGGAACACTGCCTTCACGCACATCCCCGTTATGCCCGTTAATATTAGGCAGCTCTTCGGGATGATTTTGATCAGACATGCCTGCGAAGATAGCAAAATGAAAAACACTGTTATACATTGAAATGTCAATACATTAGGTGAATATAAACCTAAACCATATTCAGGCGGCCTCATTTAGGGGAAAAAAGCACCATTTCATAAACGAATACTCCTTTGAATTGGAAGGTTTTATCTACAAATACGAAATTCAAAAATGCCCTTATACCCTGAACCTGAAAATTAAAACTTTCGTAAAGTCCACCTGCCTTTCAAAACTTTAGTAAAGCAAAGCCCAACTCAAAAATTTGATACAAAATACTTCGATGCCATGCTATTGGACACCGAGTAAAACCGTGGTAAAACTGTAAAGCAACGAGAAAAGAAAAATATTAATAGTTACCAGCCGAGTGTCAATATTTTAAGATATCCAGGGTCAGATCCAGTATGGCTATTATCAGCAAAATACCACTTTTTTATTTTCGTATATCAACACTATTCGATGTGTGTTCATTTCATTCTTTCTCTCTCAAGTCGCTCATGCTTCCTATATTTGAATCAAATATCTTGCATATAAAAGTAGTAAATTCACCAATAATATTACTAATTTATGTGGATAATAATAATTATTTATAACTTTAAATCGAGTAAATACCTTATTATCTTGTCAACTTGCCACCTTCTTCACTTAAAAACATAACACAAAGACACCGGAAGATCAGCATGAAACAGCGGTTTGTCTGACTTTTCAAGCTTGTCAGCTGAGTAAACGAAGAAGGCTTACTTATGCTTACTTCTTTGTACAGGGCTTTGTAGTAAGGATATTCTTATTGTTTTAAAAATGACGTAATTTTTGATCCAGGTTTATCCGCTTGTAATGTTGTTATGTATGCTAATATATTCTGCCGGATCGTACATAACGATTGTCGATTTCAATTTTTTGTATAACAATTAGTCTATATCGGAAAACTACATCAATCTACTAGAGACTGTGGGAATTCTGGAATATCCTGTACACAATCCCAACAAATCTAACAAGAGCAGTTTGCGCTTAAAACGTTCAGCCAACTACCTTTTGAGTTTGAGTTTTGAATTCGCCGAAATGTACACAAAAAGTGGCAGCAAATTGGAGTAGTGGGGTTTGTAAATAAAATTACACCAAACGAACAAAGTTTTTACTATTGTTGAGTATATAGGCACTGAAAATATTTCTGCATGCACTTGGATTTACACTTCGAATACCGGGAAATGAATTCAGATAGCTATAAGATCAGAGGTTAGAGGCAAGTATATTTTATCTGTATTTTCAAAGTTTTTAACAATCCGATAAAAATTACAATATATATTTCTTCTGACTGTGCTGACTCTACGAGATTTCAGTTAAACGACCAGCTGGGTCCATCCACCATAGATTCTACTATTCTTTAGATATAAATATGTTTATGTATTTCATTATTTAAATTTGTCCGTATTTTTGTAGGTCATAACAATGAACATAGAGGCCTTCGTTGTTATTTTTGTCTTTGCCATTCTATCCTTGGAATTTCCACAATATCATTGTGAAAACTCGTTTGGAAATTATGCTAGTTCGCTTTATGCCAAAGCATGTTCTTTAATAGGGACTGAATGCTGTATGCCCCCATTTGCTCAGCTGGAGAAAGGAATACCTGGTAAGCACATAAATTCATTTTCTACGCAAAATATATCATTTGCTCTCAAATATAATACGTAAATTGTAATTTCTTTGTTGCAGTTTTGCAGAAAGCACTGAAAGAAGAATTCTTCGGCCAGCATTTAGCTCTAGAGACCGCTATCACCTCGTTAGATGCTCATCTCCGAGACCCCAATCCAGGAAAAGCTCTTGTACTTAGTTTTCACGGTTGGGCAGGTTCTGGGAAAACATATCTTGTGGAACATATTGCAAAGGCGTTGTACAAGAATGGAATAAATAGCAAATATGTTAGAATGTATATGGCTTCGTTAGATTTCCCTGATGAAAATAAAGTGAAGGAATATAAAGTAAGTATGAAGTTATGTAGCATAAACTAAACATTTAACTTAAATGTTATTAAATGGGTCGTAATTTCAGAAAAGGAATCGTTTGAATGAACAGTTTTAATTTCTGCTTTTAGGAACAAGTTCAACGTGATATTAAAGCTACAGTAAGACGTTGTGAGCATGCTATGTTTGTATTCGATGAAGTAGACAAAACTCCTCCAAAATTATTTGATGCTGTTATTCCCTTTATATCGCATCCAAAACTAATTGACGGATATAGTCACAAAAAATCTATTTTCATATTTATGAGCAATACAGGAGCTAGTGCGATTACGACTGTTACCTTGCGGGCATGGAAAGATGGTCGCAAAAGAGAAGACTTGACGTTTAGAGACTATGAAGAATTTTTATCAAAGGAAGCATTTAATAAGAAAGGTTTGTTCATTCTTCATTTCACAAATTCATTCTCCATACAGTAGTGTAGTAATGGTTTGGTTTACGTTATAATTTTTTTATATCCTATTGAAGATAATGGACTTTACCACAGCGGACTTATCGATAAAATGTTAGTAGACTATTTCATACCATTCCTACCTTTAGAACGGCAACATGTTCTTCAATGTGCAAAGCTTGAAGGAAAGCGACATCAAGAGGAAATTAACCCAGAGTATGAAAACATACGTTTATATATTTTATTAGCGTGCCAAAACGATTTCTTAATATTACGCCTAGTCACTGCAAAAATTAATCGCGAATATTTTTTATCCATGAATTTATTAGGGACGTTGCAAACAGTCTTACATACTGGCCTCCCGATCTTAAAATATATTCTCAGAGTGGATGCAGAAAGGTGGAAGGTGCAGTCAAGTATCAATTAAGTCAAAAACGTCTTCTAGATCCTGTACAAGCCGACGAAAACGAATTTTGTGAAAATAATGAATGTGACGATGAGTTATAATTACGCATTTGTGTTGTGAGCGATTTTAAATTTTGCGTTTTTAAAGGTTATATGTTATTCCCTGCTGATCAGGTGTGTTTTAATTGTCATTTTTATGTGGATTAGGTATAGAATTTAAGCTATTGTATTTAACTATAATGTTGGTAATAACACATGTACTATTCAGGATATTTATACATCCAAGTATGCATATTACCAATTAAATACATGTAAATATGCATTTATAATAAATACTTATTAGAATCTGTTAGTTACTACTTATGTTAAAGCATGCGTAAATATGTAAGTATTTTTTGTTAAAAGTCTTGGTTTGAATGTCTTCATTCCTAAGCTGTGCTAAACTGTTCAATATTTTAGTGAAAAGATATTTTGTTATTTATTGGCTCTAGCTGTATAAATAAAATTAAACGAAGATCATTAACATTTTAGGGATGGGATTGGATTTATTTCATGTTCATGACAATGGTGTTTACATTAAAGACAGTTTTGCAACTGATTTTTAAATAGTAGACTTAGTGAAGTGAAGTATTTCTAAAAGGGAAAGGAAGCATGACATATTGACAGATACATAGCATACTGTATTAACGTATGGTCACAAAACTTGTAAATTGAACAGACATACTATATGAAATAATATATTCTTATCGTCATAAGTAGAAAAATAAGGCAAACAATACGAACAAGACTTTGCATGTAAACACTTCACATTAAAACAACATACTTGTCATACATACAATATACACCGATACATAATTGCTAGCTACCGCATAAGGCTGCATACGTTTAGTATATATTTTTGAAACCTCAAACAGTGTGACTGATGACACTAATTGTCATTAGGTCATTCTCATTGTCGTTACTTATAGATTGAATAAATTGATTGTATTGTCATGAAAAAGTTTACTACGCCTGAAAACAGGGACTAAACTACAAACTAGACCTTATGTACAATCTAAGAACAGTCCTATAACTCTAAAGTCTATATATGATTTAAGAACAGTAATTATGTTCAATGCGAGCTACATACAGCACGTAGTGCTTTGTGCACATGTACAGTATCATATTAGTAATTAATGAGTTAAAATTATGATTATGATTATGAATTTAAGACGGTGTACCAGGTACTCTTGCAAGTGGTAATGTTTGATGTGGTGACTCGGTAGAATTATATTCGAAATGTACTACTCCTTGTCCGTAGTTAACTTTCTCATAAGGACGCTCCAAACATGCATCCAACCTATCAATCAAAAAAGAGAATTCTCAAGGTTAAACATAATCTGCCTAAATGAAACAGAATAATTAAAATCTTAATTACTAGCAGGACTAGCACAACTTACCCACTAAAGCTTTCCGCAAGAGAATTTTGCTGGTACCAATGAACTAGTTCAACTACGGACTTGAAATACCTGGACTCGGAGAGGTAAAACAGTTTCTCATCACTCGTTACCAGAATTTTCATATGCTTTATCTGTTCGCCCCACCTAAAAATTAAACCAGCGATTATTTTCGACATTTCGACCTAAATTGCTACAAGTAGCATTTACATAATAGATATATGTATAGGTATTTGATAAAATGTATTTAAATTACTTGAGACTGAGAGCGTAGGCTGAAGCATCAGTTCCAGCAGTTGCTGGACGTACTCGTACAAGGAAAGTGCCATTGGGTTGGTTATCTAGAACGGAAGTGGCGCGGTCTCTGTCCATCTCTCCCGCATACCATGGATAGTTTTCTAAATTATTGAGGTTAACATAGTGATGAGATTGAGCGAAAGAGAGCCGCATTCCATTCGAAGTGCAAGGAGAATTCAAGTTATTCAGTGGTAACGGTGGTGAGGAAGGGCTGGAGGGAACTCGCATTCCTCTTGGACTTCTTGGTTGGCTCTCCGCAATACTTATAGTTGGACTCTGGTTCAATATATTCAGTTACACTTTAAATCTCAGTTTTGTTAGCATATTTATACATACTAAAATGTAAATTTGCATAGTTAAAGAATTAAATCATCGTAATCATCGTAATCGAAATGCGGCGTAATCAACGAATGTCTACAGGAATACTGACCATGATAGAAGATTCTACTTCCGAAGAAGCGGTGAGAATCGGCAATAAAAGTGGCCGCGGTGGAAGTTCCGGAGGCTGAGCTGTTCCACAACGGTGTAGGGATGTAATGCATAGTCTGTGCACGTGTACTTCGCAACGAACACACCTGTAGCCTTGATAGAACAGCCCTGAGCAAAAATGACAAAAGACAAAGGTAATTAAAGCATTGGTCTTCAAAAAAACGTCCGATAAAATTAGTATAATTGCCAGAAGTCAAGTATTATCGGTTTTCTGGTAGAAATGAGAAATAGATAACGTGAAAATGTACCTTTAAGGAATTTTCCGCAATGCGCGCAGTTAGCACCTTTGTCAAATGTATGCATTACTAAAAGATGGTCAATTCGTCGACATTCTTCCGGCTGAATGTTTATTCTATGGTACAAATTTTTCATTTAATTAATACTAATAGATTTTCTATTAGACAGTAGACCAAAAAGTATATTATCGTATGTTTTAATAAAATACTAGGTTAGCAAAATTTATTATTCTGAGTAAATAAAAGTATATAACAGATAATATAACAGATAACGGATAACAGATCGTTCTGAGTTAGTTGACCATTATCCAACCAAAAGCAAGAGATTTATAAAAGATTGTTATACTTTTCCTACTTTCCCTACCTTTCCTACTTTCCCTAACTTTTCACAAACTCTCAGATACGAATACTGAATCATATTATGTGAACAATAATTAATAATTTTTATTTGTGTGAACTTACAGAGCATCTTCGATGGCTTTGATCCATCTGCGTTTCTGCTCCTCTGTCTGTGCGTACATTGTGTAGACATTTTTCTCTTTCACATGAACTAAATTCCACGAAAAACTCCAACGAACATCCCTCATTGCACTTTTCTTTGTTATCGTTCCTCCGGGTACAACATCTTCAACTCGATATTCTTGCAGACATAGTGAATGTTTGTAGCTGTATTGCTCTCCCTACCATTTGTAGTTTAAAATTAATATCCAATATTATGGGACCCCAGAATATACAGGTAATTAGGGCACACTCTTGTAAATCATTTATAAAGTAAAACTGGAGTGTAAAAATAAAAACAAAGAATACAATTGTATGGATAATTTACATATTATTATATCTTAGGTACAGAAAATAAAGATGAAATATTTACATATTGATATTTAAGATACATATGGAAATGAAAGCGCTGACAGAGAGTGCATTAGCATCATCATACATAAATAAAAGATTGAAAGCAAAGAAGAGAGGAAGAATTGAGACAAAAGTTTTTTTGACGAGAGCCTTGAGTACAAACTAAATAGTAGCTGATGGAAATACTAGAAAATAGAATTACCCACAAAAGTTTGTCCACCATCTGCGAAGTAGTTGATTTGTTAGAGATTGATTGGATACAGACATGCAAGAATCAAAAGCCATGTTTCTAATTAGCAAGTTTACCAAGAGTCCGTAATCCACACCTTAATTACTCCATTAACACCAA
Source organism: Yoshiicerus persimilis (assembly GCA_020352615.2). Taxonomy (NCBI): domain Eukaryota; kingdom Metazoa; phylum Arthropoda; class Collembola; order Entomobryomorpha; family Tomoceridae; genus Yoshiicerus; species Yoshiicerus persimilis. Next base: position 33,907,345 of record CM036943.2, on the reverse strand, counting down.
TAGTTGTGACACTACTTTTTATTTAAGGAAAAATGATCTTAAATTGCTATGCTTTTAACAAGATGAAAATATTATTACCCATACCCAACTACACTAAAGCTAAATGCTAAACTACTGTTAAATTTTAGAATACAATTGTGTTTATTACATCCTTATGTCTTTTTCACGTTTAGACGACATTTTTGTAGGGAACATAATCGTTAAGAATTGAATGAGATAGATTAATAAATATTGTAGTAGGTTTAACTGTTTATGACAGTATTGCCCTAAATGGACTTAAGTTATTGGGATTATTTATTGAATAAAAGAGAAGTAGGACATACCCTGGTGGTTTTGCACATGAGCATGACTTTGTCAAAGACGAAGACGTAGCGTGACTTTAGCCGATTATCGTCGTGACCACGAATTCGGAGTTCTCCGTCTTTCTGGAGTCTCCCATAATCCTTTAGCTCCATCCCTTCGGGCATTTTTAAATCGAATATGCTTCCCTGCAGAATTCAGGACAAACTCATGAGATCAAGTTTCTTTGCATCGCCTCAAAGAGAATTGGAGCGTTGAATGGAAAATTGAATGCTCTTTGAGAATTGAGTACGTGGGCAGAGATAAATAATCCAATGGTTCTTACCTCAATTTGGCGAATTATCATTAAGGTTTCACTATCACGTTTCACCTCATTGGTAAAGTCTGCCACGTCAGACATGGCATCCCGAGCTTTCTCTATAGATTTGTACTCATCATAGCCATGGACTTCCTGCGAAGGAAAAATACAACCAAAAGTATGATCAGCATACCTACCTTCCTTATGGCTCACTTATCTACTAAATATTGCAAGATCTCTGTAAAATTGGTTGAGATAGTAGAAGCTTTGGGGAAACCTTTAATATTGAACAATATTAAAGATCCAGGAAAAGAGCTTGATGAAAGTTTAATGAAAGCACAGAAAAACATGCATTTTGCAACCAGATTAAAGATCGAGGATCAAAGGACCATATTCAGTCTACACAGGTCTTGTAACTACTGTTCACTTATGATTAAGAATTAAAAGGTAGACTCACCCATGAGGTTTCATCCAAAAGTTTTTGCAAGAGCAAGTGATACTTGAGTATTCGTTGCATAGGTACTGATAATAAATCTCTCAGCTTAAATCTACCCCCGTTAGCTTCCTTCTCACATTTCTAATGGAAAATTCATCAAAGGAATTTCAATTACGAACCTGTGAATAATTTCCTGAAAGTCAATTAAGACAACTCACCGCTATTTCCTGATTCAATGCGTCATTCTTCCCACTCAGCTCTTCAATTAGTGCCTGTGCTCTGCAAGTTAAATTTCAATAATTACTGAGCAGGGAGTTCATACGTAATTTACATATGCTTATTAAGAGTTATTTTGCATAATTCATTTATCGTGTCAATAATGTCAAACCTAGTAAGGTTGGCGCAATAATCTCCATAAATCACAAACTTTTCTTTCCAGTGTACAAATGTGTCTCCTAATGTTTTACTTGGAGGGTAGGAGTAACCTGTGGTGGACATGGAAGATGTGGAAGAGTTTATTGAAGTCAAAACTCTGTTTAAATCACTGAGAAATCCAGTGTGAATTTCACTGAGCTCCTGCGTTTACAAAATTTCCTTGAAAATCATGAATTGCACTCATTTGAAAACTCATTGTTGCAATTTTTACCTTAATTCCAAAAAATACAATTTTTCTGTCATCTTCCTTCATCAGACTGGATAGTGGCTTAAGAAATTTCTTTTTCAACATGTTTAGAGCTTCGATATAATTTCCTTCAGTTTCCAATAATTCTCCTTTGACATAGTCCCTTTTTTCTCGTAGGGTTACTGGAGGCTACGAATAAGGAGGTTTACATATTACTCCCAAAAGTACTCTAATAACTTTGTGACAGCGTATGAGATAATTTAGAATCCACAGTGTAAGCAAAAACTTAAAACATTCTTAGTAACACCAATAAGCTAATTGTAATAAAGGTTTGACACGTAAAAGTAAAATGGGCTTAATTTTATACTGAATACAGAACAAAGCAATTTAGGTACTTGTTTCGTTTGACGGTCTATATAGCAAAGATCTTGGTAAATATCTTCCTCCGTTTGAATGACAACCGAGTAGTAGTCCTCTTCGTAAGCATCCCCTGTTCCATGACTGATTTCCAGAAAATCGCAAATCACAACAACATTTAAAGCAAAAGCAATAATTAATGGCAAATAAAATTGACGGAGTAGTAAAATTAGGTTTTTAAAATACATTGCTCCAAGTGGTTCTTAAAATAAAGCTACAAACGCTATTTGGCAGGGTCAAACGAAATCAACATCTAGCTCACTAACCAAAAACTTTTATAAGTACAGGGCACAGGGTATAAGTATTAACAAAATTTCTAATTCAAATACGCATTTATAAATTTCCCTATATACACAAAACTAATTTTTACAATATTGTCGTACACAAATGTTAAGATAAAGGAATACTAAAGGTATTCAGCAAATAAACAAAAGAGACGGATGTACATACGAAATGCACGAATTAACGACACGCAAAACACAAAGCGTCGACACAAAACTAAGAAAACCGAAAATCAAACAAAACAAAACAGAGCAGCCATAATTTTGAAAATGAGCTGCAAACCTGTTTTCGAAATGTAATGTAGCACAGTTCTTCATAAATACATTCCTCATTTTCCACTTGTTTGGGGGGTAACATTGATACAGGGGAAGTTGGTTCGCTAACAAATTCCCACCAAAAATGTACTTTTTCGTCTATTTTGTAATTCATAGTCATAATTATTCATTCATACCTTAATTCGTCAAGATTTTGACACATTTCTTCATCCAGAATTGGTGTACGCTGACCCAAAGCGGAAAATCCACTGTAAAAATATTAAGTAAATTTTAGTTAGAGAATTTGTTTTATATGGTACACAAAAGACAGAAATAGCACCGTTAGTTACTTACGGTACGCCTTTTTGAGCAGCTTTTGGGCAATTAGATAGTTTTGATAAAGTGAACAGCACTTTACCAAAGTCAGACAAGTCGAAAAGCATTGGAGGTTGGAACAGATCCGTGTCTTTTAATTCGAACACATTTTTGCTGACTTGAAGAAATGTCCGAATATTGCGCAAACACAGGAACTACAGAAAATCAAGTTGGAGATAATTTCAATATTAAAAACTAAAATAATGTATTTACCATATAGTAAACTCATAAAGGTACTGTGAAAGATACCTGAGCCATTTGAGGTCTTTGAGAAATATCTTTGAGGTCTAGAGCATTTGGGTAAAGTAAATTAAGGAGTCTACAAAGCTGAACACCGTCCCTTAGAGTGCATGCTAGATCTCTGATGGTTGCTGTAGGCCAATTGGCTCGGTGTTCTGCAGAAAGAAGACCCACCTGGGTCAACCAGTTGCTACAGTCTCTCCAGCTTTCCTCACACATTGCTACTTCTAATTACAAACATATCCATATCGTATTTTAATTTACTCCTTAATTGAACATAATTTTCGTACTCCTTTACTTATTACTTAAATATGAATTCATAAAATGTACAATTTAGCGATTCTAAATAAAGCATACAGTTTTAAATGGATTGTGGGTTTAGTAAGTATATAGAATTGAAACAAAGTACCTTAAAGATGGAAAAGTTGTAAAGGTTCCAAATAGGATTGAGGAATGGAATTCCACACATCTAAATGTTTCAAATTACTTTTGGGTCACATAATTTCTGGTTTTCGAAGCCATCATTTTGCTTATTTTATTTGTGTTGTGTCGAATTGAATTTCTAATTTTGGCAATAAATAATGTACGTAGGCGAAGGTACTTGTTACTTGATCGATTAATTCCTATGGAATGGAATGTTTGGTTTCTTATGATTGTCTCTAATAATGGAATCTTTATTTTAATGTCTTTTTCTTAATTGATTTATGTCTTATTGTAGATTTAATAAGGTACAATCCGAATCTTGTGAATATTTATTATTCTAATTTCGTAGAGATAAATAGGTACTTATGCGTTCTTTCGTTTCCTTATGGTGGATTTGGCAATACTTATTTTTAGATTTACAATTAACTTTAGGTTGTTATCTACTTACGTTGTTGCTGTTTAAATTACTATATAGTACACTGAGGTATATTTACAACACAAATGTTATTGAAAGTATGAATTGATTAACTAGATACTATAGTTCCTTTGTATCTTTGTAATTGTGACTGACTGACTTTTGTGAGAATGTGCAAAAAGACTTCTATACTCCGTAATTAGGAGGAATCACATCAAAAGACAATTAATTATAACTTAATAGTAGGTATACTATAGTTAGATTTTAAGAAGTATTGTTTTTCTAAATTAGTAGTATAAATGAAGACACAAAACCACAGTGTATTTTTGTGTGGTAAAATGTAACCATAAACGCAGATAATTAGCTAAGTATACTTTGTTTATAAATTACGTAATTATCAAATAGTAGTATTTAATAATTAGCTAGTATTACTACAGGATGTACAAACAATAGACTTAGAGGATAGATTACTGGTCTAGAGTGTTTATTACGATTCTGCATTGTTTACTAACGATAGCGAAATGTTTGATGTGCCTTGGTCTCTTTACCCTTTGTAGTTTGTGTATGTTTGCATGGTTAACCTAGCTCCTGTCCTAACTTAGACTATAGTCATGTATTGTCGGCAAAGAGTTAATTTAACAGTTAGTTAGAGCAGGTGGAGTAAAGTGTGGATAGTGGGAATTATGTGTGATCTTCCTATTTGTGTCTGTCTGTATGCTAATGTGGATGTCACTTGGACTTACTCAAGTGTGTGCTTCAGCTACGTCTTTCATGGCACTAAGTTGCTCAGTGCGAGTAAGTATGGTTGAATATTGTATAAGAGTCGATGCATGAAATATGAAGGCTAAAGGCCGTTTGGTGGCTGATACCCAAGTGTAGAGCAAGTGCAAGTGCTTATGTAGTGTTAAAGCCAAACCAACAGCAGCCAGCCTAGGAATTTAGGTACTCTCTTCATATATTGTTAATGTTACACCTTGTTGAGGAAGGATGCGTTACTGCAGTACAGTAGTAAGCTCAATGCAGCAAGAGAACCAAAGCAAAGACACACTATTATTATACATACATTCCACTTTACAAGTTAGTAAACTCACAAACTCACTTATATCGTTATATGACCTCATATAAAGCTATATCCTCTATGAGGTACCAAAAGGAATCTTTGTAGTAGAATTGTAATGTTCACTTTAAGTAACGTGTAGTGAATACTTAGCATTATACCAAACCACATATTATTACACAACCACTATATAACAGTGTATGATAATATTATACTCTTGTAAACAATAATACAAAGCGTACATAGTGTAAAGTATAACCAAATGTATACAAAACAGAAGAAACTTGTTATAGCAGGTCTACGTTACATCGCACTGTTATGTAATATGTATCATCCATGAAAAAAAGCAAATAAATAGTATATAAGTAAGACTGATATTGGAATAGGGATTTCCAAAACGAATGTTAGCTTTCACAGAAGAGATGAAATAAAAATAAATTGCTCACAGACATTTGACGTCAGAATACTTACCAAACAAACACGCAAAATTAATATTTCCAAGTGCATATAATAGTAAAAGTAAAGATTATAGATATGGGCTAATTGGTTTTCTTGTCCGATCGCGGGACACCGCTTTCACTTATTTGACGGCCGCATTACAATCATAGCATCGTGAAAAAAGCAATTCTGCTTTATTTACATTTTGATTAAATCTGAGGTGTAGCTTCGCGTATGGTTGATGAGATTACGTTTGTAGAATGCTAATTATACTTTAAACATGATAGCCATCAAGGTTGGGTGAGAGATAATAGGAGAGCTAGCAGAATTCTAGGAAAGAAAATATGTCATTAAATCAAAGTTTAATTGTGTTCTCAATAAACCATTGCTCTCCATTCTATCTATCATAAATACAACTGGGGAACGGAGATTATATTAGATTGTAGAAAGAGGTATGTGTTATAAAAATGTGTGTATGCATTTTAGTATGCAGCAAAAGTAGCACTACGTGTCACTTTCTTTTTTAACACACTAACTCCATAAGAAACTTTCTCATAGTATCTGTACTACTTCAAAAAACGAATGAAACTTTAAAATAAAATACTTTTATACAAAGACATGAAAAGATTTTTATATGCTCACAAAATAATTTATGTATCAAATAGAATTCATTTTAGTAAATGATGCTATATTTAATGTAGGTGGGTAAAATTAGTAAAATATTTATGGTTATACAGCTAGTGTCAAATCATGAGAAAGTATGTTTTGTGAGAAGAGAAAGCTAGTCAGACACATCAGCCATTGCATTTCACTAAAAGCAGAGCTCAGCTTTATTGGATTAACTTCGAAAATCAAACAACAGGAAAATGTTCAGCCGGAGTAACTAATAATATCTGCGGTAAACCAATTTGCAAAAAGGTCCCACATCTAAAAAATAGTTACCTAAACCCCTAAACGTATTATTTATTTGTACATAGACTTTACTTAAACTTTTAGACACAATTACTATCAAATACAATACGCTTAGACTTTCGATGTACAATCCAATGTGGTTCTACTAAGCAAAATAGTCTTACTGGTAATGGCATTCTATAAATATTAATGTTAATATTAGGATATCCTTAGGATATTCTCATTTCCTCTTACGGTGAATCCTTTAAATAAAATTTCCTATTATTGAATGTATTAAATTGTTCTTTGAAGATACTGACGGAGAAGAATCAAAATCGCAAAGATGTTTTCTCGAGAGAAAGCTCCAGTTGTATCTTTACCCAGTCCGCCCAATATTCGACAAATCCTTGAAGATATAGAGTCCTGCCAGAAAACTGATCCTGTATTCGATTTGGCATTATACCTTTCCAAGAAAAGTACCACAACAATTTATTACATTATTCCATGCAAATATTAACACACTTTATATTTGTATGAAAACTTTGTTATAAAATAACTGTTACAAGTAAATATATAGATCTATTTCTTGAAAAGTTAAGTATTCGAATTGTTTAACAGGCAAACAATCTCTTATTGAAGCTAGCAGCAGTCTTCAAGATACAGTTCCCAAACCCAGTGATTCTCCAAAGTTGACAGGCGAAACTGAAGACTCCCCTTCCAATTCAAAATCCTCTGGCCAATCGAAAAAGTCAAGTAAAAAGAAAAACACCAAAGGTGTCACAAAAGGGACAAAACCCACCTCTTCGGAACATAATGACGCGACCTACTCTAATATCATACAGTTTACTACAGTATGTGACCAGACGACAGACCTAATATCCGATATCGAACCAATGCTGAAAACATTGGATATCGATATGGCAGAATTCTTAAAATCCTTGGATGCGAAATTGAGAGATGCTGAGGAACAACAAAACATTAAAAACGACAGTGATACTGATAATAAATTGCTATAGAATATTTATTAATAATTTTTGTCAATATGTAATATATGTGATAACGTGCTATGGAAAATAATTAAACTACTTTGTTCTTAATGTATGCACAAATTGGGTTGAACCTTAATGACCTAAAGACCCGGTTAATAGTTACCTCAATAATAATCTGTTTCTACAAGTCTGGGAATTTGTTCGAAGATTATGGTTTTACAAAATATATTTATCATTGTCTAGGGCAAAATCGTTTCAGGAATGAATATAATGAGTTTAAAATCTAATAATGCTATATGTACCGAAGGTAAAATATAGGCATTTTCAGGTATCATACTTCAAATGGCAATGCTCATTCAATTTTTTTGAATAAGGATTGTTGCCTTATGTAAAAGTGTCTTCAAAATTAAAAATCGCAATTGCACTTGCAAAGATCATAGTTTGGTTGGGTTGGAATATTTTATGAGAGGAGGATTCTCCGATTCTTTGCTTTCATCACTTGAGCAAAGTCATTGCTTTGGCGCTAAGTTTGAATTGAGTTCTGTGCTGTTCTGTTATTTTTAACAGTGCAATTTTGTTTTTGTGGAAATTATGATAATGACAAAATAATGTTGTTGAAACATTATTAGGTAAGAAGACAAATAGTGTAAATAATAGACAAAATCAATTGCAATTTTAGCAGAACATAAGCAGCTAGCTAACTCAAACAAGTGCCCTTAGCCCGTTTTTACAAAATATTTTTATTACTATAAACACAATAAAGTAAATGTATTAATACTAATGAAATGACTGAAACTGACTTGGACGAATGGATCTCTCTTGTGAAAGAGTGCAAATATTTACCAGAAAATCATCTAAGGGTAAAAGCTTTTCTTGTATTTTCCAATGCTTCTTTAGATTCATCTGCTTTAAACCCTTAATTATGAACTTAGAGAAATTTTGACATTTTTGCCAGTTCCTCATGAATAGCGTTGTAACTAATAAACATGGAGTGATTTAAAATTAAGTGATTGGTGTGACTTTTTAATTTCAGAAACTTTGTTACATAGTATCAAATATTCTAATAGAAGAGTCAAATATTCAACCAGTGCCCAGTCCTGTAACTGTGTGTGGGGATATCCATGGACAGGTGTGCTAATAAATTTCACAATGTATAATTGAATTCAAATAGTTTTTATTAAAATATGATTTGTTTTTACGCAGTTCTACGATTTGGAAGAACTGTTCCGGAATGGAGGTGAAATCCCAGACACTCGATACATTTTCCTTGGAGATTTTGTCGACAGGGGATATTATTCGTTGGAAACTTTCACAAGACTATTAACATTAAAAGCACGATATCCGGATAGAATTGTTCTCCTTCGTGGCAATCACGAATCTCGACAAATTACCCAAGTTTACGGGTTTTATGGTTTGTTAATTAATTATGTTTATTTGTCAAAGATTTCCGAAAATATCTTTAAAATCATACATAACAGTTTTATTTTTTTACATAGATGAATGTTTAAATAAGTACGGAAATGCTAATGCATGGAAACAATGCTGTGAAGTCTTCGATCTCTTAACAATTGCAGCTGTAAGTGCTATATAAAGATTATGCTTAACGCAGATGGATATATGCTAGTATAAAGCTGAAAATAGTATAATAGTATCTAAAATTACTCATAGCAAAAGGAAGCAGTTCAGATTCAGTCAATAACTTATCTATTAGATTGCTTGTGCAGTATGTCATTTTGACAATTATAAATCTGATAATTTGTAAGACATGACACATGACCTATATTATAAGCTATACTTGGTAATAATTGGAAGTTATTTATTAGTTAATAGATGAGGAAATTCTGTGTGTCCACGGAGGCCTTTCTCCAGAAGTGAAAACGCTCGACCAAATTCGTACTATTGATCGCGGTCAGGAAATACCTCACGAAGGAGCATTTTGCGATCTTGTGTGGTCAGATCCGGAAGAGACGATTGATACTTGGGCGACAAGTCCAAGAGGTGCAGGGTGGCTGTTTGGTGCTAAAGTCGCTGAGCATTTTCTTCAAATTAATGCCTTGACACTGATTTGTAGAGCCCATCAACTTGTCAACGAGGGTAATTCATTTTCCTTTTTCTCCCACAGTAAACAAATTGTTTGGCCCAGGAAATCTAATTACGTAATATTTTAAATTGACATGAGACAGGTTACAAATACCTGTTTGATGACAAAGTGGTAACTGTTTGGTCTGCCCCGAATTACTGTTACCGCTGTGGGAACGTTGCCTCCATCCTTGAGTTTCCAGGAGGCGGTCAGCGTCCAAACGCTAAAATATTCCATGCCGTTCCGGATACAGAGCGTGTTATTCCGGCAACCAATTCGTGCCCTTACTTTTTATGATGTCTGGCCAAAATTACTAGAAGATCAGATCATTCTACCTATGAACTCTGACACTGCAATCTTGCGCACTATGTTTAATTATTAGCAACTGTAATTTAATATAATGTAATGGAATTATATATTGTCAGTCAGGTTTTAACATATCTGCCTTGCGTTGCGTTGTCTGCAAACAAACAAGTTTTGCTTTCACCGACTTACTTTCATCATACCATCCAGAACTTTTGCTCCAATTAGCGATGTAACTCCTAAACGGTTCCAGTCGTCAAAGTTTCCAAACAATAGTGTATTTTATCTCCGTGCAATCGTCTCGTATTCGTAATTTAAGTACCTACCTCCTACTCTTATTATTGTATTCTCCATTCTGCAAGTAACTAACGAAAATATATTGTGTATCCTAATTGCCTAAATGCGTATGTCTTATGACGATGAATCAGTCATGTAAAACCTTTTTGTTAGTCTGTCTTTGTCAAATTGTAACTTCAACAAGGCTTGTGTTCAAATTCTACGATTTAATTCTACTGAGATTGGTACGTACGCATTTCTGGCTAATAAAGTGCTATACGTGGTTCATACATAATGAATCTACTCAACTAAAATGTTCTATCATTAATATTTTATTTCTCTGTTGCGTGTTCAGCATCGTTAACACTTATTCGTTTCGCCTCCATATTCGCTCCAGCTTACAGATCAGATTTTAGATGGCATTTTTCTTCCTTTTCAAACTTTTGCTACTAAAATCGTTTTCTTTGCGGGAACAAAATTTCTTCTTGCTGTAACGTAATATATTATGTAAACTGTGTTTACTTTTACGTAAGTACGGATAAAAGTCAACCAAAGGAATACATTAGGAAGATACTAGAACAGCAAATTGATTATTGCGTCCTTCCACTTTTAGTACCACAAACTATTGGCTTTTATGTGGGTATGAAAAAGTGTTCATATCACGTAAGTAGTACATTCACGCAAGTAAAGATAACATATTCTGAAGAACGCAACCTTCCCCTCAGTCTCCGAACATAACTAAACCATTAAATAAAGATATTGATAGAAAAACAGCTCCGAGAGCACAGAATACTAACTGCCAGCCTTTCCCTACTCATAACACCTATCAAAGCTTCACATCTTTCGCTCAGCTTCTATCAACTTTGTAACTCTTTCTACTTAAAGCCAAGAAAAGTGTGTCTGAAAAATCTGAATATGCAGAGCACAGAGAACCTTCATAAAAGCCACTCTAAAGTTGAAGACATTGCCGAACTACCTAACCTAAAGCAAACTTCACCTTATTTTACTAATTCAAAATATGGTCTAGTACACTTTCAGATCACTAAAAGGCAATAACGGCGATAGATGTACCTTTAGCTCATAAGAATTGCTTGTAATGGTAGAAAAACTTTGGTAGCCTGGTATCATATAGCAAATTTATGCGAATTTGTGCAAAACCAACAATTTTGCTCAGAGATGGGGAAAATGAAAGTTGAGAAAAGAAAAAGGACATTAAGGAAAATGAAAGTAAAACATGAGTATGAAAATGGAAAAGCATCATTTAAGAAGTAGTAGATTTTCCTGGTGCTTAATTTTGCAGAAAAGATGTTTCCACCAGGTGCCTATAGAGGAACTGTAAGTGTATTACATTAGGAAGCATGAACCACCTTTCTATGTGTCATTTTGATATTCCCTTGCCTACTAATAAAATTCGGGTTATCTCTGGTGATACTTGAAAATAGAAGGAGAAGTTGGCATTTGGTAGGCTTAAGTTGGTTTGACATATATTTAGCCTATGGTCTCTAATGATAACATATGTTTCATTTGGCAGTGATTTTAGATAGCACTTATGCACGAATTTGAGTTTGGTTGTCTCATCACATCACCTTTGCCTTGGACTGATGAAGGGAATATGGAAAGCACTTAGGGCACGACACAGACAGACTCTTTCCCAGCCCTTAGCATTTAGTGATTACTTACGCTATCTTATGATGACACTTTCTAGGAAAGCGTTCAATCGCTACCAACTGTTTCCTTCCTCTCCTCTGATACACTTACGGTTACATTACTTGGCTTCAGATATTTCCTTCTGTCCCATCTCCCGTCTCCTCTAATAATACATTTAGTATGCACTCACTCTACTTTATACTCGTACGTTGCATAGAAAATGTTCATTTCGTGTTTAGGTACGTACTATAAGTTACTGGAACAATTTCACTTGCTTTCTCCTTCCTTGTTATCTTAAATTAATGCAGTATAGGGGAACGTGGTTGTTGTTGCTACATTAGTTTTGCTGTCGCTGCGAGGAAAACTGATGTTGCTTCTCAAACGATCATTGTTTCCCAGTGTAGTGACTTTCTCTTACTTTCTCCACTAAAGTGCTACTCAATAACGCTGTGAAACTAGAATTCTCTCACAGCTTTCTCCCTTAACTTTCACTTGACGGGCAAACTGCTGAAACGACATTGAAATTCGTACAGAAGTTTTAATTTCAGCTTTACATGTCTCCTAAGCTTATAACCTATGCATCTATATGTCTGTATGCTCTTTGAATTCTTTATGTGCCACTTCCACTCCATTCCAGTAAAGGTGGAACTTAAGCACTGCTAAATGCCACATGCTCTCTGATACCATTCTAAATAGAAGTACAACTTCACGAATAAAGTGCAACTGCTCTGCTATGTAAACTGTGCAAGTTAGTTAGTTATTGAACTGAACTCTCAACATAACCGTCGCGACGAGCTGGAGAAGTGACACTAATGAAAATTAAGTTCCCTCTTTCCTCTCTTCCCGTATGGATTCTGCTATTTACAGCCGTGTTTTACATAAAAGAACAACTATCAGAATGAAATAGTAACCAACTAGCTACTTAAGTGACGTAACTCCCGATGTACTCAAACTTCCGACACAGGCACCACGTTTAAGACCCTTTCTCCAGATATACAACACCATCCACTACTACCTGGAAGTAGTAAACACCCAAATGCAAAAAAGATATGCAAGAAAAACTCCTTTTCAGGAAACTACCGCTTACAGGAATTCAGTATCAGTCTCCTCTCAAGAAACTCAAAGTATTTACCTTCCCACTTAGTGTCTCTATGCTACCAAACAAAATAACCTTTTCTACCTTCATCTTCCTACCACCATTATAGTCTAAAGTGGATCTACTAAAGTATAATGCATGCAAATCTGTTTAGTTACAAGGAGTGACTAGGAACCACTATTTCATCCAGTTTTTAAAAAGAACCAATTAAAACGCTAAAATAAATCCAAAATACAATGGGATGTGCTAACTTTCAGGGTATACAGGTACATTCAGCCTTTCAAACAAATAGGACAGTTGTTAAATTAGTGAAATAGTGCAATTGAAAGCAAAGTAAACAGAATATTGTACGCATTTCCGTTCCAGACAAAATTGCATTAGCGCATACAGAGCAAAATAATTTAAAGCTACAATTATTATTTTTAATGTGGGTAAACGGGAAACGAACGTTTAATTTAGCGCTTCTGTAAAATGCTTCGCAATAATGAATTCTTGCTTTCATACAGAATGCTTCCTTAAAAAATGCTTTATTTCTACATTGATTTTCTAAATAATGTTTCTCTAAACATTGAAATCCTAATAAATGTTTCGGTAAATAATGATTTCCTAAATAATGCCTACTCAAATAATGTTTCCATACAGAATGCTTCCCTTGCCTAAATAATGATTCCGTATCTAATGATTTCCCAAATATGCTTCCGGAAAATAACGATTTTCTGAATAATGCTTCCGTAAATTGCTTTCGTAGTCCCTCCTTATAAATTAGCACAGAAACACAGGTAGCCATAATTTTCTACTTTCTAAAAGCTCAAAATTTTCCTGCAAGATTACACCGAAAAATGTGCAGTGACGGTAGAAAGCAGAAAAGCGTGGATGTACATATTCCGTAATTTAGTTTCAGTTGTGTAATGTGTACTATTGGCTGTGTGGGAATTGGGATGTTATGAACTAATGGAAAACAATCTGCATAATAATATAAGCTATTAGTTTGGGTAAGAGTGTTGGTACTGGGTTGACGTTTGTTGTTGTTGTTGTAGGTTGGAGTTGGAGCGGAGAGAGTAAGTGTGTTACATTTGTAGAACATTACTAGATTAGAGGACATCAGTGGAAGGCAATAAGTGAAAGTGGAGAAAGTGTGTTTGGAGAAAGTAGGGACTGGAGAGTTGAGTTGAGTGAGTGGGCATTCTGTGTTGGGAGGAGAGGAGGAATGAAGTGTGGAGCGGAGGAAGAGAGGTAGCCATGCGATGCATCACTTTACATTAGATTACTACATTAGTTTATATTAGATGCATCCCTATCGCAGTCCACCGTCTGCACAACCTTGTTAGACGAGCCCATCCCATTTCAGATTACATCAGGCCTCTCTATCAGATACATATCCATTCCACTCTAATGTAAACGCATACACTAAATTCTACTTACTACAAATATATTACGCTACCTATCGCCAAGTCTCTCTACACCGCCATCCAGAAAACTCTCCACATCCTAACTAGACCTTTCCCTACTTTCACTATCAACAATACCCCTCTCTAATCTTGTCAACTTGCTGCCTGGGACAAAACTAGTTGTGGTACATACCAAATACCTATTATGACCCAAGACATAATATAAAGATATATTACCTACATTTACAGGGATACCCAAAAGTCCCTATCAAGATTTAAAACCAAAGATCTCAAAAAATGGATTCTTTCTAAATAATCGAAATAATAGAAATTCTTTACTTGAAATAAAATGTCTCATTTCAAACTATTGTAATTCTTTACTAATGTACTCTACCTGATGTTTCCGTCAAACTGAAAATGATTTTAGGATATCCCCGTAGAAAAGTAGTATACTAGGAGTATCACGTTCACATGAAAGCCATGTATACTTAAAGTGGAATTTAAAGAGAAGAGATATATTTATCTACTTATCTATAGAAGGGAGAAGGGCGAGTATTGGCGTATAAGGTAGGAAGAGAAAGACAGATAGAATAAGAGAGTGAAAGTACGTGTTCATATTGTGTTGGAGCAGGATGCATGTCTGTAGATGTGTAAAGTGTGCTACGTAAAATCTTTATTGCGAGAGAGCATTTGTGTTGGTCTGTCGTCCCCGTTCGAGTCAATTCCTCTTGGTGGGTGTTGTAATAAGTGAGCGACTGTCCTCACACCGAAATACATTATATAGGGAGTGTAATGGAAGCCCAGTGGTAGTATTTTAGGGCTATAGGTGTAGTGTAAGTGGAGACAAAGCGATATATGGGTTGGCATGGAATGAATAAGGTCCCATGGCGCTGGAGAGGAAATTCTCTCTCGTTTGGTGTGCCTGGTACGTGAGACTGGTTGCCGACTCTGGTAGTGATCATGGAACTCCGGTGACACTCATCTTCATTCTCATACTTTCTCCGCTGTGCTTTCTCCGGCTCCTGCTCCCGGTTGTCTTAAGAGCAAAGGGCGTCAAGTCAAGACCCACATTCGAGTTAACAGAGCTAAACTAAAGTACCAGATGATATTGATCGGAAGAAAGGAGAGATGAGTCGGCTACACTAACCCAACACTAAAAGAACTAAACTAAGTAACTAAATAACAGATCCTAATGCCTACAGAGAGAAAGTGGAGAAAGCAAAGAAGAGCAACACCAGTCCTCTCCCACCCTCCCTACACATGACAAGGACAATCTTCTTTCCCGACTTAAAGCCTTACCTATCTCGCACTCAATAAGGCACCAGTTAATAGTCTTCTCCAAAGGAACACTCCTGCCTATGTCCTAGTTTAGCTCACATCCTCAGAGATCGCATCACGTCACGTCACTCTCACCTTTTTACTTTTCCCTTGGCTAACGATATCATATAATCCACTCTAATATCAACTTGTCACTACCAAAACCATATATTATAGCACTCCTTATACCTTAAGTGAGTTAGGTGTCCTGGATACCCTTCATAGCACATATAGCTTACTGATTAGTTCCTCACTGCGTCAACGGCATTTGGACACATGAGAAATCATCTATTTCCTTTCATCACTCATGCATTCATCTCTCGATTAAATTGGCACGATGCAAAGACTCCTTTGGCAAGCTCTCCTATCGCCCACTCAACAAAGTCAACTCGAGTCAACTCATGTCATGCCAAACACAGAAAACACTTTTACCAACACCTTATATACTACACTACACTTCCCACTACCTGTGTTACCCTTGTAGCTACATGGAATACACTTTTGCTCTATAATATTATATATCTTGTATCATAATATATATTTTATATATATATTATATAACTATAAAGCTTAGAACATTACTTAAATATACTACTCTGTATGAAACGTGTCGTTAAAAACATTACGTTTTTTCTTATCGTTAGGCTTACAATGTCACAGGAAAATTATATTTTATTTTATTTCCCCACGCAAGTAAAAGTACTGAGGTAATCCTAAGAATACTGAAGGTTTATCAAAGAAGAAGATTACACAATGAAATCATGCCAAGGTGGTTCTTGAAGAGGAAATGTGAGTCATTTATTTGTGTTACACAAATAAATGCTCAACATTGAGTTTCTTCTAGCAATGTACATTAGTATACCTAGTTACAGCATATAGCACTAGTTTTGCGGTAAGGGTTGCATAAGAAATAATATTGTTGGGTTATGATGCATATTAAGGAATGCCCTAAGGATGTGGGACATTCAGCAGCGCTTCGACAAAGTGAAAGTAAAGTTTAAGTTGAAAAAATATCCACTTAGGAAAGTGCAACAGTGTAGCCTCGTTAAGAGTAATGAAATTGCACCTTCAAGTGCAAAAGTGAAACTTCCCATGCTGTACACACTCATTAATGATTAAGTGGGATTAAATGTTGCTCTAAACTAGTTCAATATTGGTATTAGAGGTTATTTCAAACTTCAACAGAAACTAAAACACGTTTATATGTTCACTTTCATCCTGATATCATACCGTGTCGTGTTGCTTTTTCCAATTTGGTATCACATGTCTGATTTTAGGTAAATAATAAATAAAAGTACAAATTTATTCTATTTTACAACTGGAAAGGCCAAAGATCAACTGAAAAGAACAAGTACTGGTCATCATGCATCCGGGATTAAGAGAAAACACCTGAGAAAGATTTAAGGTTTTTTACGCGTGTTTTGATGAAGATTAAAATAAACTTGCGATAAAAAAACTTGTTCCAAAATTGTAGGTTTTAAGGACACATTATGTAATTTGCTAATTTAATTAAATTCCTTATATGAGATAGAATGTAGATTTCATTTTAAAATGTTTTGCCTGGAGATATTAATGCTGTTCAGCAATTAAATCGATTCTAAAGAAGAGTTCTTTACGGGATGCCCTGTAAGTACAATAGGAGATCCGTCTTTGTGCATGTCTTTGTCCATCTCTAGTGCATTCTCTCGGGTGAGAAATTGCCAAGAATCTATGAATAGGAGAGGGATGTAGAGAAAGGAGCGAAAGAAGAGATGTCGGCGAGACACGACACGAATTCCCAACTACGAAAGGCAGATATGTGTGCAACTTGATATTGTACCTTCAAATGCAGAGATACTATAACTCATATAGCTTTTGCAGGGCTTTATGTTTTGCGTGTGTGGACATCGACGGTATATGTAGTTCATCTTCTGTTATGTGCTAGAAGGCCTATTTGTATGCCTGTGCTCATACTGATGAAGACAGTCGCATTGGATGTCAGAAGGTTGACAATGCATGTCCATACATGATGACTGAGTCTAAGGCTAAGGACACACAGGCAATAGGAGAAAGCGGACAGAAAGCCAAAGAAAGAAAGGAGATACCAATAGGTAAGTTAAGTTAGCTTAGGTAGGTATACTCCTTCTGAAAGTTGAGTCTGCTGAGAAAGAAACGAGATTTCTCTTCTTGCTCTTTCTTCGTCCTTTCCCTAAGTCTCCTTTCAACTTATCTTTTTTGTCACTACACGCCGTACCAAACGATTCTGTATTTCTATACCAAACCAGGATACAACTCTCTCTTTACTTTACCTTCTCCATGTAAAGACTGTCTTCTCTAGTCTTTTTCCTCCTTTGTACTTTTATGTATTGCAGGGTGGACAAATATCATCAGGTACCCAAACCGTGTTCTTATTTTTTACCATTTGTGGTTAAAAAACTATTTTAAAGATTCATTATACAGAATGGGCCCTTTTTTGTGGTAGTAGGACATTAGGGATTCTCTTGATGGATTTCCTTGGCTAGTGCAGTTATTAGTTTGGAAACCATAAGTGGGGTCACTATGTAAGTTACACCCTGTACCAAAGGACGACATAAGCTGTAATGGAAGGGCAGAGCGTGGTATGGTATCGTGGTTGAAAACAAGAAAATAGAAGACCGACACGAGAATCATTTCTTTTTATGTTTCTTTAGTTGACTTTACTTAACTTTATGTTACTTTTCTTGTACAGTCGCCGTAAATGTATACAATAGGAAACTTAATACCCAACCAAACAGGTTGACAATAATTCACTCAATTGTATTGATTATCATAACATTTTCTTGGAACAGTGTTGTACAGAATAGAACAATTCATTCATACCTTACCTATGGTACTTACAGTTCTAGAAATGCATTTTAAATATTTATAGGTACTTATACATATAAATTTTAGGTACCCAACTTTTTATTTTTGTATCATAATCAGATCTATTTCCTACTCAACTAACTTTATTGTAATACATTGCAGGGTTCATGCATTACCTATTGCATATAGTTCATCATTCCAAATCATAGTAATAAAAGGTCCATCTGTAAAGGCAATTAAGGAAGAATAGTTAGAGATTAACAATTATTCATAATATTCCTTTTCAATATACAATTTGCATTATTGATCCAGATTTCAGATTAATATTTATTTAGTATAATTGTGACAATTTGCAGTTGCAACATGCCATTACGCAAATGATAAATGATTTCGGAAGGATGCACCTGGTGGAAAATTCCCTTAAGCAAAAACGAAATTTAGTTTTTGGACACGAGAATCTATCATAGACGTAGAATATGAAACCGGTTTGGGTTTAGTTGTAAAATATTACAACATCGTGTATGTGTATTGCAGCAGCCTTGGAGGGAAGTTATATTACATGTCGCAAGAATTGTGGATAACTGAAGTAGCATTTTGGAAGGAAGAGAAAATTCGATAGGGATTCACACGTGTGTAAGATTGTATGGAATTTCCGTCGTCGTGAAATTTCATTGTCAGCGTCAGCACTTGATTCACTATCAATAATAAAAAATACACTTGATGCGATTTCCTTCGCTGTGCCACACCACACGATGTCGAACATTTACTGGAAATTGCGAATATTACTTACATAACCTGAAATTACATGAATATTTTGATTTCCTGCTGCTTTACACGTGCCAACTGCATTGTTTCAAGGTTATTCTCTAAATCATGTGAAGGACACATTGCCTGTGTAGCATTTACCTTTAATTATGCAGTAACCTTAATTTTTTAATCAATAACCAATAATAAGTCTTTCAAATAGTCCACAACTTACGTAAGACAACGAAATTTCAGTTTTTCAGCACATAATTAACTACTGCGATGCATGAAATCATCTAAGAAATGGATACATAAACTTTACGTGACCTGTCACTCGTTACACATTGAAAAGTTATATAGAACAAAAATATTGGTAAATGGAGGTCATTAATTTCAATCTAATATTTTTTGCGAACTTTATTTGTGTATAGTATTGCATATAGTAGGAAATTTTTCATAAATATTGTTAAGACGAAATATTTGGAGTTGGTATAACTTTATGAATTCAAGGTGCATCGGCTACAAGGTAAGGTGACAAGGATTCTCATTTTAATGGAATGGAGCATATTATTGTATAAAGGCAATAAATTAGTTTCTGAGAGATAAACGTAATAAATATCTAAGTAGAAAGAAAGTATTAATAATTCCATGTAGTGCAGCAGTGCTATCTGATGTGATTTGACTTGACGTGAGATGTGTGCAATGAAGAAAACATTTTCTATAAATATGTTGGTGGTGGGTTCTGACTCGTGTGCGTGCTTGAAGGATGATCTTCTTGTCGGCCTCTGTGCAAATTCGTATTGCCTAACATGTGTAGTGTAGTGTAAACTTCTGTACATGGTATCACAATCGCTTCGACTGACTCGGAATTCCTAATATCATTCATTTATTAATATCCGTTTCTAATCTACTCCCTACTAATGTACCTTCCTTTTTCTATTACTTTCCTTCCCTATTGACAGACTACAGATATGTTAGCATGTGATCTATCTATAGATTCTGTTACACTCTCCATTACATTATTACTAATAAAGGCTTTATTCCCCTTGTGGAAAAAAAGGAAATTCATTGACAGGAAACTAATAATAAAATCGGGTGAAGGAGAATCCTCCCTTGTACAGAATTCAATTTAATACGTAGGTATGATTCTATTATGTTCTTTTTAGAATTTTGCTGATTTTTAATATACCGTATTATTACTATAATTCCCCCGGTGGTAGTATTTTTTCAAGCGTATTTGCCAAGGAGAGTTATAGTTTAATCCACCAGCTTACTATTTCGGGAACTATATCGGTAAGCTTTGTGAAATAATCAGTTTTCCACAAATGAAAATTGTCATTTTCCTCAACTATAATCATTTTACCATAATAATATTATTTTGATACAACAATCATCACTCCTTATACAAGCATTCATTTTTTTCATATTCGTATTGCCGTTTCCACATATTTCACTTCTTTTCATGTGAATGGAACTATACTTTTTGCTTGCCGAATTTGTAATAAAAATGTGTAAAAAGGAATGAACTATAGAAAAAACAATATTATAACAATTTTTGTGGAAAAATATTATATTATTATCGTAAAATGATTTCTAGTTTGTGGAAAACTGAATATTTTTGGGGTACAATAAAATTATCGCTGTTTATTTCTTTACATGCTTGGGATGAAATAATGCTGTTGCGCCTGATTTTCCAATGAAGTCCTTTTTATTGTTACTGTAATGTTGCATAACTCTTAGTATATCAACGAAATGACGTTTTGTTCGTTCTTTATAGTATATTTTATTCAAGTATTTATTTTTACAGTGTAGTACCCTCTTCTACTCACAGTATACATATTGTAAAGATATACAAGACAAGACTATACCTAATTACAGCTAGTATTGTATTACTGATTGAAAATAACATATACATTGTAAAGATCCATTCGTGTAGTTTCAATTGATTGTATTAGATTGTACACGAAATATAATTAAGTATCTATTATGTATGTATACTTATGTAATGTAATAGTACTTAAGCTATAATAAGTATTCTACCTGCTTGTCTTTAGTTTTCAACTTTTGAATAATAATTTATTTCCGTATGGTTGACTAACTAAATAAGTACACTAACGGATGTTACTTTGAGGGATGCGATAGTACTTAAATTGCTTCTTTAGTTAGGTAAATTACGATCCAATTCCAATTGGGAACCAATATAACAGAAGCACTACTACTCTCAGGTATGTAGGACTATTATTACTTTAGGAAATCATGATTATTTTATATATTTATTATATCGAATGTAAGTAGTAATATTACGCTGTACCAAATACATTTAGTGTTATTGACGCATGGTTTCATACAAAAATCAATATCGCTCGCTGATGTTCAAAGTGAAGCTTTACTTTCATACTATTCCAGTTCAGTCCACTTCACTCTAACTATTCCCAATGCATATTGCATACTACTAATACATCATACATTCCTCTACTCACTACGTACAGGGCATTTCATATAAAATATTTTTAGAACTTGTATCTTATCTACATCAACAGACGTGCATCATGAGACGAGTCAACAACACAAAATAGAACACCCAAATTAAAAACCCAATACATTTATCAATTGAAAAACCTTGTGTGCAAAAATTACAGTTTTATTATTTAACGAATATTTATAGATAGGTAGGTAAAAATGTTCTCCTCCCAAAAAGCAGTGACAGTGACAGAAATCTACAAATAATTTTTAAGATTGAAAATTTGCTAGAAAAATATTTCATGCAATTCTCATCAATCCTATAAAAATAGTTTTGACAAAAACAATATATTTCAAGGAAAACCTTCGAGAATTGAAAAACTGAAAATGATTTTATAATTAAATAAACGCTATTGCATCTCAAATGTTTTCTTTGGAGGTTCACTCGTCCCGTTCTGAATTTAGTTCGTACATACTTAACGATTAGAGTTAAAAGTTGTAAATCTCTGCATACATACTATAAGATACACAATACTGCGTTTTCATCATTTGAGAAATTGCACTGATGAAGAAAGAATAAACATTTCCCAAATGTCACTTAGGGGGAGGGGGTCTTTGAAACGTTCATAGTTTACTAATCCGCTTGGTAAAACATTGCGACTGTGACATATGTGTTTGCAATGTAGGTAAGTAATAGAACCCGATAAGATTTAGAATGTATTATAAATTTCCATATGATGCAGCCTTTGGTCTATGTACGAATTTCGCCGTTTTATGTTCTCTTACCCGTTCATACAATCAAACAGACAGACAACACACATGACTGCACAGAACATCAAACAGTCTAGAGACTAAATCAAACATAATGTATCGCAAAATTACTGGAATGCAAAATGCAATGCGTTCGCTCACTGTCTTGTCTGCCTAAGTGAGTAGTCTACAGATTGTTGTAGTAGCAGAATTTGCACAGAAAATATGACTTGTATTAAGTGTAGATATAGATAAATGATAGTACATGTAGAATAGAGAAGACGATAGAATAATAATGCGTGGCTGTAGACAGGTACCTACTTTTGTTTCTCCTCTCCTCTGCCTCTGCTTGAAACTCTGATTTGTTTTGCTTTCGCCTCTTTTGCCATGCCAGTCAATTCAAATGATTTCCTGGAGAGGAATGGAAAGTGGAGTTGAAAGTTGAAGGATTGCTCCTAGACGCAACATGTACTACCTAAGCGCACGTATTTTTTCCATACACTGGATAATATTGTTTTGTTTGCATTAAGTTACCAAATCCTTGTTTACATTACAGACTATAAACATGACTTACATTAACTTGCAAACAATGCAGCCCCTAGGTTTACCCTACATACATTTTATAACATTTAAATGTTTCAAATACCTAATCCAAACAAGTCTAACCTAAACAAACCTACTTACGTAAGTGCAAAACGCATGTCGCGATTCCTTAAACAAACCT
Organism: Yoshiicerus persimilis; assembly: GCA_020352615.2. Taxonomy (NCBI): domain Eukaryota; kingdom Metazoa; phylum Arthropoda; class Collembola; order Entomobryomorpha; family Tomoceridae; genus Yoshiicerus; species Yoshiicerus persimilis. The sequence goes on along the minus strand of CM036943.2, from coordinate 33,884,300 downwards.
TACCTTTCTGTTTGCTTTTTAATCTTACTTATTATATCGTCAATTTACCCTTCTGCGAACTTTCACTCTTTATATACCTACTTTCTCCATACTCTCTAATTTCCATATCTTCTACACTAACTTCTATAATTTATAACAGTATTATTTCGCAAACTCCTTTGAGAATTCCTACAAATTTACATTTGCAAGTTTGTGTAATTCCAGCCATTTACAGAGCTACGTGTAAAAGTTTTATACATGAATTGCTTTAAGTCTCCGCAAATCCACTTTGTACAATTTTCCGTTAACAATAGATACATTTACTTATAAATACACTATTTCCATAATATTATAATATATTTGTATATTTAATAAGTTACCTGTATTAATAACATTGATAATTAACAGTGCTTCCTAAATTTACGTGTAGATAATTAGAATGAGTAGTAGTACAGTACAGAGAACATAAGGTTCAGTCAGTATGTATAGCTAACTCGGTATATTAAATACACATTCAGAATCGAAATAGAAATCTCTACAAACTAACATACAAAAGTCAAAGTCAACAATGATGTCAATTTTTGACCTTTTCTCGGGATTGATTTTCCTGGAAAAGTACAGTGGGTTGTACTAAAACTGTTTTCGAACGAGTGCAAAAAAGAAATGGGTGTTTCTGTAGTTTTCGCTATAAGTAAAGTGGTTTACAGCATAATGTTGTGTATTTATATAAGTATAGTATTGTGTAAGTTGAAGCACCCAAGGGTGCTTTGATATTATCCGCCTCAAAGGTTGTTCATTGCTGAGAACTTTAAAATGAAATCTAGATATTGGAAGGAAAATAAGATTTTGTCTCTACATGGTGTACCTAATGAAGTTGCTGAAGGGAAAGGTTCAGAAGGGAGAATGGAAGAGTGAGATTAAAAGTTCTCAGAAATGGTCGATCTTGGAGACAGATGATAGGAGGACCCTAATATTAACACGAGAAGATGATTTTACTTATATTATCATTTAACGATTAGCTATATCCGAAGAATCGCTTTCGGAAAGTTTGTGAATTGAGAAAGAGATTTCGTTGAGTGAAGTGTGTGGATTGTTTCTGAAAAGAAAATAGTACGACGATGGTAGCTGATTTGTAGAAATGTTACGTGTACGTATTAAATTGATAAATAATTATCATCTGTTCAGTATATGTAGGTAATCTATCTATTTAGTATTGAAAGAGGTTATTATGGTTGTTGTGGGGTTGTATTGCGGTTATGGTAATAATTCCGTGGGAATATGTAAATCAGACGACCGGTGTGTGATAGGAAAGCTCGTCAGGGATGACCGAGTACTGAATGGGAGGAGGTTCCTTGATTAAGACACTTTGTCTTCTGGGCGGACACTTGACACAGCGTCTGAAAAATAGGACGACTCCAAAAGTAGCAAAAATTGTGAGGGAAATGGAGAAGAAAAGCATTGAGCTGTAGGCAGAGTCGGTGAGGGATGTTCCCTCCTGACCGATCGACCGGATATCATCCCTCGACTCAATCATGATCTCGGAAGAGCCGTAAGTTAATGGACTTTGTCCAGTCTCCTCCTCGTCTGCCATTATCTCCTCATTTCTGGCTCTGGCTCTCCCGCTCACAGTGGAACTTGTAGAAACATCTTCAATTAACTCGGGACTATTCATTTTCGTCCCCTCCGTTTCCGTCTCCGGATCACCATCAACGAAACCATGAACGACGCTCTTCCTATCTGATTGTAATTGCAAGATCCTTGAACTGGACTCGCTCCAACTTTTGTCCGCGTCTGATTGTGAGTCTCCTCCAGAGTCAAACGGTGCAATTTCGTCCACAGAGCTGGAAATTGTCGTGGAATGTAATGAATGCTCATGGCCACTCATCTCTGTCGACGTGAACGAAATGGGTTTCTCTGGAGTGGAAATGAGTTTAGCTTCTGTTGTAGCATGAGGAGGAGGAAAAGCACTCGTAGCCGTCGTGTCGTTCATCTCTGCCTTTTTCACTGTGTTGCTACTATTCACTGTGCTCACTGGCAATTGTAATAATGAGTGCTCCTGAGTTAAATTGGAATTTCCGTGTTGAGTGTCATTAGGAGTCCGAGGCATCTCCAGTGTCCTCCTCGGCCCAACATTCAATGACTTTAGAGCGAAACTTGACTTTGGCCTTTCATTATTCAGCGCTAATGAACTGGCCGGGGATGCTGCAACTGCTAAACCTTTTCCATTCCCTTTCGTCCTCTTAGCCGGATCGATCACTCCGGCAAAAGTCTGTTTTATTCCGAGGATGTGTTTCTTGTTGAGCGTGGTTCGGGCTGTCCACGCTGTTCCAGTTCCCACAGCCGTGGCTGTGGCCACTCGCACCTTTCCCATGGATTTCAGCTCTGAATTATTGGTTTCGTTGTGAGAATGGTTCCGACTGAGATTAGATTTCGATCGCCAACTCAATCTTTTCGTCCATTCTCCTATCTCTCCGCCTGATCCCGGTGAGCTTCCTCCACTTCCCACCGTACCATCTTGCAGCGTCGCCTTTTCTGTCACTGAAGTCGTTGAGGCAAATGGAGTCGCCTTCGTCACTGAATCTATCGAAAGTGCAATCTCATTTGTAGTTATGTGATTTGAAGGGAGATCCTTATCTTTATTGCCTTCCACAACGAGAGAAGCATTCGAATTCGAATTCCGCGCCAGAGATTTTCCAGTTGTTTTATTATTAGTGCTATTCCTAGTCACGGCAGATATAAAGGCCAGTTTTAGTTTCGCTTTCGGGATTACTTTAGGTATTAGCTTTAAGCTGGCTTTGTTTGCCTTTTTGATCATGATCATATCAGGTGCCATTTTCTCTGTGCTTGTAGTAGTTGGAGTTGCAGTAGTGGATACATTACTTCCAGTTGCGATAGTTGATATTGTAAAATTGGTTTTCATTTCCTTCGGTCCAGTTGTATTTGTATTTATAGCTGGGGCAATGGTGGTTATATTGTAGGTAGTAACAGTAGTACTTGCAGAGATATTTTCAATTTCTTTCGTCGAAATTCCACTTAGAGAGGATTTATCTGAATCGTCATTTTTATTGACAACCGTGTCGGCTGTGGCAGTTTTAATCAAAAACGACGCATCTCTCGAAGGAAGAAAAACGGATTTGTCTGTGACGATAGTGATGTGAAATCGAGCTGCTGGCTGAGGATCATCGAATGAAAAGAGTTTCGTGCGAGGATTGACCATGTAAAAAGAATAATTTCGTCGTAAAAATTCATCCGGTCGACTATCAACATCTCGAAGAGAATTTTTTAAGAACGGCGATGGCAAGGAAATGCTCAGTTTGTAGAAGGAAGTGGTTCGCTGGAAAATATGAAGACTGGATCCTTTCCACACATTCTCGACGGCATACACTGCGTTTGATTGATGGTCATGGATCCAAAGATCCAGTAGCTTGTGATACGCAAGAAAGATCACGGTGTGATTGTCGCTTCGCAAAGCGTGAAAAACCGATCGGCCCAACTGCCACACTTTTCTATCACGGAAAGCGTTGTTCAGTGCGATCTGTCCCAGAAAACGAATGGAAACACTTTTCGGATCAAATAGCAAAACTGTTCGCGACAATAAATTCTGCCTGGCTGTCCCCGACGACATTGTAACAGTAGATTCAGCTGACGCTGTTGGTATTACTGTCGGACATAAAATGTAAACACAATCCCCGTCATCCACAGTTCGACATCCTCCAGCACTCATCAACTTGGCCGTCTCCACACTGATATTTACTTCCGGCATTTTTATCCATTCAGTGGCCCCCAAATCGAATTTCCACCAATTTACCATTCGCCAACCTTTCGACTCATCATCTTTTCCTGGTTTCTTGTTTTCAATATTGATCTCCTCATCGCGACCCTTTCCTCCAATTTCCTCCTTTTCACTCTCCGGTGAACTCCGTTTTGCTCTTCCACTTGTTTTTCCTTCCAGCTCCTCTGTTTTATGTTTTCGTTGACCTTTCTCCCAATAGCCATCCGTATTACTATTGTTATAGGACCCTCTCTCTCCACTCTTACCCTCACTAGGAGGCATTTCCGGGTGCATATCCAAAACTCCATCAGTGGTCACAGAGTCAGCTAGAAGCAGTTGTGTTTTTTCCTTTTCCTCGTATTGTTGCCCACCATTATAATGTGTGGTTTCTGTTATTGCAGTTGGAGAGCGAGCCTTGGGCATCGGCGGCGAAGTAAACTGAAGTGCCATGAGTGAGTCCTGACCACACCACAAAATCGGATCTCCAGAGAATTGCGGACAAAACTCGAGCGTCGTGTTTCCATCCGGGAGACATGCATCACAGCAAATGTACGACGTCCATAATCCCTCCGTACCATTCCACGGCTGCTGGTAAGTCCACTCGACTTCTCCTTCTCCAGCAGTCGACTCCATTGAGCTCTCGTTGTCGCTCTCCTCAATTCCGCTCTTCTTCTTCTGCGGAGGCCGGAGCTGCTGCTTGCCATTTCTGGGAATATCATAGAGCCACACGATATTGTCCTCGACAAATGGTGAGTTGTGAGCCCGTGAATCTCCGCTAGGATTACTTCCACCTCCGAACACAGCCAGATGCCCATTCAACTCACTACCGCAAAGCACTGGAAAAGCTATGCTGTCTGGATACGAAGAAATCGGACTGGCACTGTCACTCCGAGGACTATAAACAAGTCGCCAGCTCAATTCTGAATCCTTCTCTTCCCCAGCTCCGCCCTCTTGTCCTGAATCCACACCGTGCTTATCGTACAGCCAAAGGTCGCTCAGGAACTGGATGGAAGTCGACAGCCCTTCGGTGGCCGCAGTGCTCGAGGAATTACTCCGCATCGGTCCTTGTCCTCCGAACATCCACCAGGAACCATTGGCCCCTTGCCAAGTGCCAGGGCCTACTCGTTTCGACGGAACGGCTATGCTATTACCCGAATCGCTCAATTTCCGAGTCGGCAATGGGTCATCGTATTCCTCTGCAGCACCGAAGCCCCCTCCTTCATAGTCCCACTCTAAAATCAAATACCAACAATAACCATTCTATTATTTCACATTTACCATCCTTCTCACTAATATCTCTCCCTAACATCCCTTTCCCTCCACATACTTATCTCCACTCATAAAAACACACTAAAACACCACTTTCTCCAGTCATCCCCAAAAAGTCACTAAAAAACTCCATTACTCCCTAATATATTCCCACTGTAGCAAAACCACACATATTGAAAACCAGTATATCCTACTTGTACTCGAAATAACCAACACTACCATACATAACAACGGAAAATAATATGGGTGAGAGTGAAGGAAACGTTGCGGCTAGCTTTCTATTCACTTTCACTTGCAATGTGTGAAAGTTGAGCGGCGTTTGGCGTGACGGCAGGTGGCTAAGCTTCACCTTCTCATGTCACTCTCCCTAGCCAAGCCACTTAGCAAGCCAATTCAACGACTCTTTTAGTATTTGCGAAACTGACAACTGGATCGTTGGACTTTCCTTCCTTTAGCTCGGCCATCCAATAGGAATGAGATCAGAGATCCACTATTTGTGCCTTTTTGCTCCCTGTACAGCTTTATCTTATCTTCCCCATCTACTTTCACTCCACATTTTGCATCCTTATGTATTATGTATGCAATGCAGGGAGAAGAAATGTACTAATGTTATAGGCACTCTTGTGAATAGTAAGAACACATTCGGAGGACAGGACAGAAGGGAAAGCAAGAGCTATAATGGAAAATCTCCCAAAGTCCTTCACTTGAGTATTTCTAAATAAATTCCATTCAATACCTTCTGTTTCGTTATCCAAACAATCCTTTCATCTCCCTGCTTCGTATTTACATCCACTCACTCTCTCAAACACTAACTCCAGTCATTCTCCTACCTATCTACCATTTCCACTCCGATAAACTATACTCTCGCGTTTTGTTCACTTTTTCCCTTTCACCACTCTGACTTTCTCTTCCCTCAAATTGCTTTCACCAACCTATTCACTTTTCACTCCACTTTACTACAACAAGCTACTTTATATGACAGTTTTCCTTGTTCTATTTACATATTCCCAATCAACACGTAAATTCTCTCAACGAGGTTTACCATTTCCAATTTTTGTCAACCTGACACACTTTACACAACCTAACCAGACCCATACTCTGTGACCCAGTACTCTTTTCCATAATACAAACGCCAAAAATTCAGCGCGTGTATCCAATTAGTTTGTACTGACAAGGACGTTTCACAAAATTTAACAATTTTCCACAAAACTCTATTTTGCATATGACAGACAGCCTAACTAAATCATTTATACTTTAAAATTACACTGACCCAAATAATCTAGCATAGCTACATAATAAAAACAACTAGTCTGTCTCTCTTTTTATTCAATCCTCCAACATGGTTTGAAACTGTCAAATTCACTTAGAACCAAAGTTCAACCTTAGGCATTAAAAATTTACACTGCATTACATCACAATAAAAATATAATACCTATACAAATTTTATACCGATATTTAAAGTAATAGGATTATTTTTTATCCGTCACTGTTGTGTTGCATTATTATTATTTATCAAAATACGTGTTCATGGAAGCGTTTGATAAGTGTTCGTTTTAGTGTGTTGTGTTGTGTGTAATGTGCTTAGTGCTTATCCACTTTATTTTAGTTTATTTTCCGTTAGCGTTGTGACATTAAGTAGACAGGACTAGCTCCCTACTTAGATTTGCCATACCTTGAATAGAAATCCTCGGATCGTTTTGTAAATTACATAAGACTTGGAGTTAGAAGTAGCTATGCGGAGAATTTGGTTGGCTACAAGGACAAGAATGTTTGTAATGCTTGTTTAGCACAGATAAATGAAATGCTTGCCTAACACTTGTCAAAACAGTTTTGTTTGCCTTACTCTCTTTTCTGAAAAGCCGACTGGAGAAAGGAGCATTTCAAGTATTTCTCTACTCCCACTCTCCTTTCTCCTACATACACACTAGGGAAAGTACTTGAAAGAAAAGTGACGCACACAGAGCCACCGTCAAAAAATATCTCGCAGGAGCAAGTTGTGTATATATGTAACTATTTTTGCCTCGCTTTGCTTGTTCAATTATTTTATTTCCCTACTATTACTATTTACAATACTGATCCTTATTATGTGGTAACCATAATAATCCCATAAATAATGGAGATTCGTCTCTTAATGTCAGTGACCTGGTTTTTTATGCCTACGTGTATGATAACTGATAAATTCTAAAGAATTTCCCATGAAAATGGTAATATAAAGGGTTTGGATGGGACTTTACACTCAGAAAGCGTTTGTACTCTCTTTAGCGCTTGTTTAACACAAATGATTGTGTGCTGTGTGTACTAAACAAGTGATTTGGTTATTAATAGGCTGCGTTCTTCTTTATTTGCTCCCAGTTTGTAGTTTGTACTACTATAATGTATTCCTATCCACTTTAGTATTATAAATGTTCTTGTAAATAAATAGTATTCATGGAAGGTTAGTCTGTACGCTGTACGTAACGGAGTAGTAGTTTGCCGCAGCAAAACTAAACTTTCTCCAGATGCAAATGACTTTGTGGAAAAGCGGAGCTTAAGAAAAAGCAGAGTAAAAGGTTATTTGCCCCTAAATCCCAGAACATTCATCATCATCTACTTGACTCCCTTGTGCCTTGATTTTCGCAGACTTTCTTCCCAAACTCCTCCACCTAAGGAAAAAAGACACGGGCTGACTTACGCAAGAGTCCCTATTTACCTAGCGCTGCATTTTACATAAAGTCGCGCCTTGTTTTCTTCTTTCGCCTTCATTATCGTAAAAAGTAATTTGATGAGAAAGCAGTGCTTGTTCACGTTAAAGTTCGTCTATGGAGGTAGATAGCCGTTTTCGGATTAGTAAACAGAACAGAGTGTGCCATGTCAGTAACTTCTTCTCGGCTACCCTTCATTGCATTTCATAACGAATGAAAGTGTTACACGGCACAGTTTACATTACATTAGCGGTGTGCAATGCTACGCTCTATTATGTCAAGCTCTGTGCTTTGACTTACAAGTAGTTACTGTTTCGTTCCGAGCATAACGATAAGTTTTACGTGTTAATACAGAATACAAACAATGCAGTCTCTCACTCAAATCTACTTTATTTAAGAAACTTACTTAGTGTTACAGCTTTCAAACTGGGGGAAAAGAAAAGTCTTGTGCAGTATACTAGTGGAATCTATATAGGGTATGCTTAGGTACCCTACTTAGAAAATTCTCCAGAGGGGTGCTTTGGGTAAATATTAAGTGGGTACCTCTTGTTGACACTAAATATTACGTAAATTTCTCCAATTTTTTCAATTAGTACATTAATTTTCCGCAATTTTTACAAGACTTTCCCCAATTTTCCGCAATTTTTACAAGACTTTCCGCAATTTTACATAACTTTCTCCAGCTTTCCGTAATTTTTAAGTTACTTTCTTCAGTTTTTCGTCATTTGTAGGTAACTTTCTTCAGTGTACCACAATTTTTACGTTACTTTCCCCAGTTTTCTGTAATTTTTACGTTACCTTCCTCTGTCCGCCGCAATTTTTAAGTTACAGTCCCTAGTTTTTACCGAGCTATTTTCACCAACTTTTCCCAACTATTTTCATAAGGGTCCCCCACTGAAAGGGGGTGGTCGTATGGTAGCGGAATGCGCATTTTTCACGTATGTTAGTTAGAGAAAAAGTACCATGTGGACCTGACGTGCTCTGGTCGTGCGTGGTTTGGTTTGGTTTGGTTAGGAGTGGTAAGGACGTCTGACTCTAGAGAATATGTAATGTAACAGGGTGTACATGAACGTAAATAAGTTGGAAGACATTATACTATTATTATTGGTAGGAAAATGACAATAGAATGGAAGTAAATAGAAACACGATAAGACAGAATAGGAGCAGGGAGCGAACTGGACTGAAAATAGAAGAACTCATCTGTGGAGAAACAGAAGAGTGTCCTTTTTCATGTGAATTGAGTCTGGAGTGGATTTGGCTAGGTTTCCTCTCCTTTGGCTCCTGCACTCAAATCCGTTGAGAACCGGAGAAAGTGGGGCAGAATCAGTGCTCGGGACGAGCTCTACTTATTTATAGTATTTCTACAGATACAATGCCTAGTTTATAATACACAACTGTGTCACAATAATAAGCACAATTCTTCTGTTTTCATCTCCAAACAGAAAACAGTTTCTATAGTTGACTACTACGGCTATGAAAAGATAGTTCACTTCACTCCACCGACTCTGCCATTTCGTTTTTTGCTTCTTTTCACCAAACCAGACTAAAGCCGTAAAGATTATGCTCCTTTCCTTTGGTTTCCTCTGTCTAACAATAAGTAAGTCTATATGGCATGTGTAAAAAATCCAGACGTAACAATATAATATAAATCTACGACTCTTACCAAATCGCGATTGCCTCGCTTAGCTTACATGTTATCCTACTTCCATGACGTACTGTAGTAGATAGAGTACAGTATGTACTATAGATTCAAACTCGAGTATTGTTGTAATAGAAAAGAAGGACAGGACAGTCATTTGACATGAAACTTTCTCCAAACAGTAGTGTGTAAAGAAAACTGAGTTTTGTTCGAAAAAGACCTGACGCTGTCTTCCCTTCTTCCTTACGTTAGCTTATTTAGCTTTTTGGCTTTCGAGAAAATTCCCCTTACATTAGCCACTTACTTTTAGAAAAGAAAGTTTCCTATTATTTGATCAATTAATGGTCGAGTTGTCACAAACTTTTTCTCAGTGCGTCGTCCTGGCGTAATTGTCCTAAGTAGTCGAGCCATTCTAACTACCATGTCTCGCACAATCGATAAACTAAAAGTACCTACCTAACTAAAGATAAGTACTGCTCAACCAACTTTCCCCCAAACAAGCTAGCCATCCGGAGTCGCGTCCAGCTATCAGACTTTTCTATTTACTGGTCAATAATGCCAAACTGTTCTATTTACCTGTGTATCGTAACTCAATCCTTATCTTACACCCACACATACAAAATCCAATAGATTTACTCTATCTGACTTCATGCTGTACTTATGTGGGCGAACATTTCGTAACTGGCATGGGACACGCAGAACACAAGACAATAAATAATATTCACCAATAACCAAATTCTATTTTGTCTCAGCTGTCTCTCTTACGCAATACTCAATGTATCTTTACTACACTCACCTTTCACAAACATAAATTAAAGTATCAAATTCAATCCAGATCACAATCTTTCTTAACCAGTGTTGGCAGATGGGGAAACACCTTCTTTTCAGAAGGGGTGAAAAATTTTGGAGGAAAAGTGAGAAAAATCAATTTGCATATTAAATATTAGAGAAAATAACAACCTTTTGGAAAAAACTTAGAACTGTAAAAATGAATATTCATTGTCATTTGTCACTATTCTGTTCACTGTTCTGTCACAAATCGAAGTTATTTGAGGTTTTTATGCCGTTTTTTATTATGTCAAATTGGCATATCTTCCAATTTAGCCCATTTTCCCCATTTTGCACACATTTTTAGAGCGAAAAACTAAAAAAGCTCCAAAAGTTGAGAAAATGAACCCTGTTGTGAAAACTGAGGTGATTAGTCATGACAAAAATTGCGCATTTACTTCAGCTTGGCCGCGACATAAAATTATAGAGGAAAGTTAGGATTTGAAATAGCAGTATGACCTAGATTGAATTGAGGGAAAGCGGTAGGCATGTAGCTATTGCTGGGCCTTTCTCTCGTGAACTATTTAAAAGAAATCTTTTAAACTGGTTTGTTCTACTTGTTCTAGGGTAAGGTAGTAGGTAGTTGGCTTGAATTTAGATTCAGGTTGAATTGCGTTCACTTTTCTCATGAATCCTCATCCTTTTCAAATTCCATCGAGGATTCGCATACGGAGAAAGTCAAGTAGGAAATTCGGACGTTCACTTGATGGTAAGAAATAGGTACTGTGCTCCATACCTACAGATATTATGGAATTGTAAAACTTTGGACTGCTCTTTTTCTCAGTTCTATCGTATTCCTTTGAAGAAGAAGAAGAAAGTTTCTTTACACATTTCCCATCCACTATTATATATAGATATGATAGTCAGACTAATTCTTTCTTGTGAAATACTTTTGGTAATCTTACTTTATATGTATCCCTGGTGTTTCCTCTGTAGTAGTAATAGTAAGTGCATGCATCCAGACCCAGACAGTGGGAATCTCACGTTTGTACTCTACAATAGCAACTCTATGCTTCTATCCACTCCAAATTCTAAATCCACTTCATTCATCCCTACTGACTGTCATAATCCGGTGAAAACTTTTAAGTACCAAGCAGTGCCTTATTCTTCTTTGCTTTCGCAAGGAAAACAAGACTCGCCGGAATCAAGACCACATTTTCTTTGCTCTCCTTCCCATTCCACTGCTCTACTGTAGTGTAGGGTCGAGAGCGACGGAAGGAAGTGGGGAATTTGCATTTATTATCAACTATTCTCATATATGTAAGTACCCACTACTTTCCTCCCTAAATCCTAACACACAAAGTTTACTAATGCTACTCTACGCTACTATTTGCGCTTAATCTTCCAATCAGATCTCACAGTTACAGAAACGGACGTAGGTACACTTCTTTTGTGTTACAGCTTAACTTAAGTACACACTCGGCTACTTTTCTTATTGTTATTGTGCTGTCTAGCCATTCTCCTCAGTATCCCCACTAATAAGGATTATAGAAACCTCGAAGTACATATCTACTAACTATAATACCTAGCCGTTTATACTTTCATAAACACATTGCATACGAATAACAGGGATTTCTACTTTAACTCCTCCATTCAACAATTCTCTATTTTAGTACACGCTTACCCTAAAAAACAAGGTAGGTATAGGGGGGTCTTTCTGAACTATTTCAAAGAGGGTCTCCCAAATACAACTGACTTTCACCAGCACTTTTTTCAATTTTCCCCGACTTTCACCATTTTTACCTGCTTTTAACCACATACTTCTGAGGGGGGTCAGAAGGGGGGTCCCCGCTGAAGACTGCTGGGGCATGAGTCTACGTTTACAAACTACTAGAATCATAAGAGGGAATCAAAGAGGAGATTATGTTTGTCCGTGGCACTACTAACTGGGTGCAATACACACAACAGACACTATAAACCGTAACAACTAATGTAAAAGGAGTCGCAGCTTCCTTTATTTTATTATTTTCTCCTTTTTGAGATGGGATGTTGTGATGGGTTGTGATGTGTGCTTGTTTTGTAGTTGGTAGGGTGGAGAAAGTGTTGTTATGCTTTTCTATGGGAAACTAATGCCTTTATATTCATTGTTAGTTCTAGTGTTGCTGTTCCTCTCCATCTTATATTCGGTTACATAACGAAAACATGTTGTCACATTACTTTCTCTTTTCTCAGAAACAAGTTTAAACTGAACTAAAGTAAGCAGGGACAAAGTTTCTCTTGGCTTGCCACGCCAGTAGCTACACTTCAACTCTTGGCTAGATTCGAGGATTCGCATTGCATGAACAATACTACAATACACAACAGAACTGCTCTTAATATAATGCATCTATGTACTAACAAGGAGAAACACAGTTCCCTAGTTTTCCCTTGTCTGGACTTTTGTAGCAACTCTCTTTATGCATGTTTTTACACAATTGAATTTTCAGTTCTGTCTTGAGCTTCTCTACAATATTTCTATTCTCTAACTCCTAGCTGGCCTTAATCTTCGTTTGTGTAATCTGAGAAATGCCTTTTGAGTATTTCTACAGCATACTCAATTTCATGATTCCATTTGTTTTTACGATTTTTGAAACATAGGAGAGCACTCTAGCAAATAAGTCTTCTTACTCCAGATTATTTTTCTTACTGAACTGTTGAGAAGACGTTTGGGGATGCTCGTACATAGGAGGTGAAATGTGTCTGTACGAGTATTTAATGTTATTTAAAAGAAAAAGAGTACTGGATAAAAAGAAAGATTCGTTGCTCTAATTTATTTAAAGCTTTTTTCTACGTCTGCTTCCTCTCTGCACAATTTCTTGTGGACTGTACTGCATGAGTAAAGTAAACAAAGGATAAACTAGGTTGATACATGGAGTTGGTAGAAGGAAGTGATTCTTATGGATGGCTGTGAACAGAGTTTTGCCGCAAACCTCAACCGAAAATTGGAGCAATCCCTTATTTCCGTTTCAATTAAGTGCAAGTGATAAATCGATTTGGAGTTCAGTGCAATCTAAAGTGTAGAGGAAAGAGTAATATTTTAGAAGAGTCAAATCAGAGAGCATTAGCCTTAACTTATGCTGATAAATATCTGGGTATTATCTCTTGGCTATAAATGGATAGTTAGTGCTTAGGGAAAGTAATAGAGCATTTCCTTATTCTTCTGGCTGACAGGCCTATCATTACTTAGTGTTGTTGACACGAGGTTGTTACTCAGGATGTTTTCCTCCGTTTCCTGGACAAGAATCTCTTTTTGCTCGCATTGCATTTTGTTTCGGATTTTGTCAGGTCAAGAACCTCTGCAACTAAATGCTCACTCACGTTCAACATCCGCCCTTTCTGCATTCCTATTTATCTGTGTGCATGCACAACTCTATATTAGAGTTATTTTATTGTCGACACATCTAGGGCATTCACACGAATCTCTGTGCACTGGAAATGAGAAGCGCAGTGGTGGAAGTGGACCTGCCCCGCTGCCTCTCCTTGACTTTATTTGACTTGAGTTGCTCCTGTTGACATTTATAATACAATTGGAAATAGGTCTCTATAGAATTCCCGTCCGTGTGACTCAAACAGTAATAGAAGGAAATCGTGAGAGATCATTCCAAACATGTGTCATCCTCAGACCAGACGAACAATAGGCGAGTGACATAAAATGCCCATCAAAACACAAGATAGGCAACGAAACAAACCGAAATGTGTTTTTCTATGGGGATCCGAAGCACTGTAGTGTAAACTCGGATAGACTGGTAGTGTGCGAGAGGGAAATGAAAAGGAGAGAGAAAGCGGAGAAACAGTAAATAACATCTTAACTTGGCTAGTCGAACGTAAATATATATTTAATTAATGTAGTAGCATTCCTTTTGACACTTCCCTGTACTAGCTACTCCTCTTCTCCTCCAGTCATAAACTCTTCTTCTGTGGAACGGAATCACTCAAAGAGATTCTGGGAGATTCGCGCTGCTTTTATTGTGACAAAGCGGAGAATTGCAACTATTCCTTGGTTCACGAGTCAAATGTTATGTCAAATAAGCCGAATAAACAAATAGTAAAGAGAGAGTGGAGAAAGTCGGTGAAAGCTATCGCAAGTTTCTCGTTTATGTGGAAGCACACAGTTGATTCGCTGACTGTACCTTAACGTACCTACTCACTTGGCATGGCAATTCAGTCAGTATCGAGTAGATCAAGTGAAACTTTACATAGGATTTGCTACACTCGCTACACTTATCCATCGCTCCCGTAAGCTAACCTAAGAACTCGCAAAATCATATCCGCTTTTATGCACTTCCACTTTTACGACTATCACCATTACATTACTAGTGTATTACCAGATCAAACCCCAGAAACTAAGGCAGTCTCTAGTCAACTCAAGTACATAGTTTCACAGAAAATGCGATGTCAGAGATCTCATGTCATTCCTACCCTTTGCTTTCCAAATGCCAACCTACGTACATACTTACAGCCGTCTACATTACTTGCAAAAGTATACTAATATATATCCTATGGAAAAGTAAGTATCAATATCAATGCACAAGAAATCTGAGCAAAGACCAAGTTTCCGACGAATAAAGAAGCGAAAAGAAGCCCGTTGGAAATTCTCTAGTGCAATTCAACTGAATTTCTTTCATCTAAACTACCACTACACATTCAGATGCTACTACTGCTGGCGTATCGTGTCTATTAGACACTACCACTATAGTAATGCACAACCAACTTTTCCCACAGCAGCAGATACAAAGATGAGGGAAAATCTATTTGAGTTAAGAACAGTTTGTACATATCGCTATAGGATGAGAACTCTCGAATTTCTTGGCTTTCCCTTGACTCTCTCTCCCTATTTTATTTTATTCCCCTCTCTGTGACTCCTCCGGTTGGCTTTCGATGAACCGTGTGTGATTGATAGCTGATTCAATCACGATACCAAAACTTTCCCCCTCTAAACTGTCTCATCTCATCTTTCGATTGAATGTTTGTACATTTAAAAGTATACTTATGTCCTACAGCTATGTAAATATATGTAACTACTCCACTTTTTACAGCTCACTTCCCTCCACTACTTCTCTTATCAGATTTTTATTTTATTTTGTCATCCGAAACCCACTTCCACTTTACTCTACAGATAACCTGCAAACAAATTCCCTTTGTACTAGACTGCACTTTAAGAAAACATTTTTACATATATTGCCATACAGCAGACAGTAGACAAGAAGACAAGACACCAGACCAGGATAATAATTGCTTTGACGTAAATAAATGTTCCATACTTTAAACAGTAATGCTATGCAATCTTGGAATATTACATAAATAAAACGGTTGGATCAGTACCTAGAGAAATTGCAAGTGAAAAAAGTTATTTTACAGCATTATGTCTGGGTATACCACATTTACGATACCGCATCGCCCAAGTTGTATCGCCGTAACATAAAAATAGTTGCATATTTCCAGCATTAGATGCATGTGAGAGAAAGTAGAGAAAGTTATTTATTCCGGGGAGTAGGAAGTGTGTGGTAGTAATAATACGTTTCTCGTGAACAAACAGAAAATGAGTTTCCTTTCCCTAGTAAGCTTTTCGTATTTGCCTGGCTTCATTTATTCTATAGCCTGGATGACTTTAGCCTGGAGTCCCACTCTGCCGCGTTTCTTGTTTTCCTTGAAATTCTTTTCCCAGCCCAGCCTAGCCACTCTGCTCTGTTCTCCTGATTATACTAAACAGACACACATAAGCATGAATGTGCTATAGACATTACTTATTACATAGTAGCATTTTAGGGTTTCTCTAGTTTAATGTAGTGCACTGTCATTCTGTCCCACGCTTCGACTCATGTCTCCGTGTAGCTTTCCATTTTACACAGTGGTTCAAATATTAAATATAACTAAAAGTAAACTCGACTGGAATCAACATCGCATATATTCAGAGCAACTTGTGTAGCTTCCAAAAACTCCTGCATATAGTAAGTGACTGTGTTATGTTATGTAAGTTGTAAGTACATAGTGCAGCGAGTAGTAAATGTATGGAGAGTTGATTTGCTACTCGTATGCAAAGCAAACGAGTTTTTGCTCACTGAGCCATACGGAAAATGTTTTTGGTTCAATTCAAGGGAATTGAACAGATCCTATCGTCTCATTTCGTCTCAAGTACTCGTGTACCAAAAAAGAACTTTTATTATACTATACCTATAAATATATTTATACTCTGTATGTAATGAAGAAAGTCCGTAGTGACTTTCTCTCCTACTTGAGATTATTGGAAAGTCTTTAAGAGTCAGATTGGAATGCAATGGTGAAGGACAGAAGACATTCCTGAAGTTATGTCAAACAAAATCTTATATCTTTATACGGTATCTTTAGAAAATGCGTAAATGTATACATTAGCTATACAACACTATGGGCATACGGAAGAAATTCCCAAAGTACCTTTTCAGAGGCTTAGTCAGTTCCCAATGCAATAATACAAAGACTATTTAGTGAGCAGACGAGGGAAAAAGTTCGGCTGCTTAGATAAGTATTTAGTAGTTACAAGTTTGCATCCAAACATCTGTTTGCTTGGTGTGTTCTGTTACCTATTGACTACCACTTAGGTATATCCTCTGGGTATATAACACAACAGTTATCCCCATCCACTCCACTTAACTTTTTCACTTTCTAATCGGAATGAGCTTGTTCCTTCACCCTCTATCCTCTAAACCTTGACGTAGGTAACTTTTACATTATATACCAATACTAGTACTGCCTTGTTTAGTTTATCTGTTTGTATTCTAGTGAAATGGAAGGAGAGGATACCCAAAGAACCCTAGAAGATTCCTTTACCCATTTCATTAGCCTGTAGAAAATAGTTACACGTGCTAACCGTTTCCTTCTCTCTCCTAAATACTACATAGAAAGAATAGAAATGGTAAATTCATGTTTCTTACACATATTACCCTTTCTAATAATAGTAGATAGTATGGGAATGATAAAGGAATATTGTCCTGCTGTGGGTCCTTTGCTTTGGCCAATACATAGTCCACTCAGAATTAACTGTTATAGGTGACAGTTTAATCGACAACAAATTGCACCCGGGAAACTGTAGAAGTGTAGTGGGAATGGGACAAATAAACTCATCTAAATTTCTTTGGTGACAGTATTACCACTGCTTTCCGTATTAACAGCACACATAGCTCCAAATAATGTTTCCCAGATTGCATGCATGTGTAGAGACCTCCATTTCAATTTAGTGCCTTTTAACTCACTCACTACAGTTACGTCTCGGTCTAACTCTAAACTAACGGCACTAAATAAACAAACGAAGCAAATGAAACTACGTAGGTGGTTTGGCTTGCTATGCACAAAATGGGATACGGTCTGACCACATAAAGAATGCAATCACCCGGTTTCCCTTTTAAACTAAACTAAATAAATACGGAATTGGATGAAAGGGAGAAAATCGATAGCTTTAGCCCATTTCAGTTCATTGTATGAATGCAATTTTTTAAAAGTCAAATTCTGGAGATGGAATTTCCCTGTTTCCATTCATGTACTTTGCATATGTCAACGAATTTCTTTTCCTTTTACATCTCACTTGAAGGATAGCAAATGGAGAAAGTTGAGAAAGATCTAATAAAATCTGATGGAAATGGCCAACCTAACGGAAGTGATGAAAGTAAAATGCACAAATTCTCAAGTGACGAAACTGAGGAGACGTGCATTGGCTGACATAGATTCTCGAATGTGCAATTGTCATCATCCAAGGACATGACACTCACGAGTCTTACTAACAATAACTAAGACAAAACAAGAAAAGTCAACCGCCTTCCTGTCTACCAACTCAAACTCTAGTCGAACGGAACGTGGACACGCATCCACAACTTCCTCTTCAACAAAACTTAACTTACTTGCCCCTCAGGGAGTCCGCTCACCATAACAAAACAAAGATTTCCAAAAACTATTCAAACTTTAACCTGAATACCAAATTCAATGCTCAAACAAGAAGTGGAACACGACGTGATCTGATAAGTCACACAGTCGAACATCACCATTTTTGCAAAATGCTTCTTACACATATACAAATCCAGAAATTCAGGTTATATTTCAGAACAATAACATTTTTATGGAAAATATTTATGGAATTTTTCTGATACAAGAATTATTTCTACGAATAAGCAAATCCATCAATGTTCTGCGATAAATTCTAAATTCCCGACTACGTTCAAGTTGATGAAAAAACATTTACTACATGAGCAACGAAAAATGAAAGATTAATTAAAAGCGTCATTACTGCTACGCTATGAGAAGATAATGAGAAGCAGATTATTACTTAAGCATTAATTAAAGAAGTTGAGTGTTGCGTTTGAGAATACGGAAACTGTGAAATGTATTAGAATTTACTGTGAAATAGCTACACTGGCGATATTAGATTTAGAGGAAATTGGAATTGGCTTAGGCTTGGTTTGCTGTTCAAAGAATGGGTTTTCTATGATGAATGAATTCTTGGGATTTCAGTGAGAAACAGCGCGGTTGTATTTTGCATTGGATTTAGTGCAGTATATTTGTAAGTTGTAGAGCACAGTGAAGGTAAAAGACAGTTTGGGACAGATTTGAGGAGAACAGATGAGTGAAAGCTCCAGAGACCACAGAACAATAGCTGGGAGAGAGGACATGAAGAGAGGCGTAGTGGTAGAAACGGATGTCTGAATGGGCGAATGAAGAGTGTGTGGGGTATAAAATATACTGGGGAAGATCAGTAGAAAAACTTGGTAAAGAGAAAGTGAAGGTATAATGTGTATACTTTTGCGTATGTAACTCGGTCTGATTTGCTTTCTGGAGCGTTTGTGCGATTTAATTCAGATTTTCTAGTCTGTTGAATAGAAACAAAACAAAATGAGCAAAGAAAAGGATTGGAAGGTTGAAACGATTCTATTAGGATTTCCATGTTGCGAATTTCTCATCAAATTTTCAACTTATTTCTCGTTGCTCTATTATTTAAATTGAAAGTGACTTGGGTAGGCGGTAGGGACGAAAAGTAGAGCAAAAACAATTTGAAATAAATTCTCCGGGCGAAATCAACGGAAAAGTGCATAGGGGATGGAAATGAAGAGTTCTAGTCTATTTGACTAGAAGGATTCGTGTTTTTTAAAATAGAAATATCTCGGGATCTTTGTGAATGGTGCATAAGAGGAGGGAGGACGAAAATAAAAGAGAAACTCTCGGGGGTAATCAAAATGGAATGTCATCTGAAGTGATTGTGAGTGAAGAGGATCTTCTTAGCTTGGTTCAACTGACTTTCTCCATATTCGCTTTCTCTTTGCTTACACAATACTCAGACAAAAGCATGTGCAGACATTTTAGTTACTCCTATGAGCTTTCACCAACATAACATAACATAACACAGGGCTTTCACTCACTATACTTTCACCCACCTTCACCCAACCCAACAACTTTCTCTGTTGTCCCTAAGCAAACACTTAACGACGCTCTGCTCCCAATTTTTCTCTCCCAGACTGTACTCTGTGTAAAAGAGTCGAGTGAGAGAAATGATTCAGTTAAGTTTAGTTACGGATGTCCCGTAGTCCCGTCTGTCTGTCGTGTTCTATCCTGTTTGCCTCTTTCTTGTCTTGTCCTGTCCTTTCGTGCATTCTGCTCAATCCCCAGAATTGTTTCTTACCCAACAGAACAACACAACAGTGAAAGCAAAAGCAAAATCTGGTTGCAGGACATGCCATAGTAGAGATGTTTCCAGAAAACATGCCCACCCCTATAATACCTATCTTGCGAAATGTTCCCTATAGCTCAGCCTACTACGCAAGGGAAACCGAAACACTAAAAACAGTTGAAAAAGTACAGAAGAGACAGACAGAGAGAAAGAGTCCGATTACTTTTCAAGCTGGATCTCCAGCTGTGAACTGAACTTTTCCTAGCGACTTTGCTTTATGTTGCTTTGCTATGCTAGGCTGGTTGACTTGCTTTCCTTTGACTTGTCTTCACTTGACTTCATGTAACTTTCTCTTTCTGTAGCCTCCCGTGCATTCCATGTGGTGTGTGTACACAAGGATAAGAGAAAGGAACGACGACTAAGCAAAGAAAACCATCGGAAGTTTTCCCAAGTTTTGTCATCTCGTAATTTGCATTAGAAATTTCTATTTAAGATGAATGGAAATGAAATCGCTTCGTATGCACTGAGTTTCTTAGGCTTACTGTCTCGTCTTGTCTGTTCATAGTGGAAGACACTACTCTGCAGTCAGGATAGACAAACAAAACAATCTCTACTGAAATTGAAGTCTGACGTGATGTGACAGGATAAGTCGGGGAAAGTCCACATTGATAAGTGTATACTATGAGGGACGTTACAATACTTTATTTCTACCTAATACTTCTTTAGTAAAACGAAACACCAAGGATTCCTACTTATGTACAATATATGTGTCATTCCTTCTTGGAACATCCATGCATGTATGAATTACAGAATGTATACTGTGCACACAACACACATTATAAGTACAACTCTTCCAAGAATTGAATTGCTTTCCATCTTGAGCATAAAATCACTTTCTCTGAAACATTTCTGTGAAGGGAGAATAGAGATAGGCCGGGATAAAAGATTCAAATAGGACTTGAAGTTGAAACAGCACCAGTCAAATTTCAAATTGGAAGTCTGTATGGGTTGAGCTAAGAAAGAAGAGAAAACTTTTGTAATTAGAGAGTGGCTCGACTGATTGTGAGTAGAACCAAATAAGTAAGTATCAGGATTTCTCTCCAATATGGATGGGTATCCTTCAACATGCATGGGGAAAGCAACTTTCACTCACTCAGCCTTCACTCAGTCAAGTCTAGGCTGCGCTCGTTAATTCCACTCTGTTCTCCGTAATGCGTTGTGTCTTGTCTTGTGATTCAGTGGCACTTCCTTTGTGAATCCCTAAAATGATGATAATGAGGCAAATCCAATGTTTTTCCAAGACCCACCATCAGCAATACGTTTCCTTTCCTTCATCTATGTTTGCATTAGGTGCACTCCTCTTCCTATCTCCCCAGCTTCATTTCACATCCATCCACTAATAGCACATTCCTTATTTCCATTCCCAACAGTTCGCAGCATTCCATTCCAAACTAATACTCTTGTTCTCCTTCACATCGCTACGCCATACACCACTCTTCCAGGAAAGGAGCCCCCAGACCTGCCCTGGGAGATCAAGGCACAACAGCAAATGCTAATGTTACTCACTCACTCGACTAATTCTCTATCGAGCTCACCATCTCTATTCCACAAAACGGATCTGCCTAAGGTCCATTGTTTACTCATGAACTGGATTTCTTCTCCACAAATAATTACCCTAGTACATTCTACGTATCTACATACCTACCTCAGGTCAATGCATCCATTCACTCATTCATTCTTATCAGTAGAATAGACATAGGGAAAACACGGGTCAAAACTAATGTCCAATAAGGAAAAAAGCAATCATTTTATTACACCTCAAAAAGAATCATTTTTTCACAAAAGAAAATCGTCATTTACTTCAGTATAACAATTTTATCACATAATTTTGCAACAACAATCGTCACTACTAGCAAAAATATCTATTTTTCCATAAGTAATACTGCTTATTACATATATTTTATGTGTTGTTAATTTTTAGAAATTGTGTAAATTCTGGGAGCAAAAGATATTATTAAAGGCCAAAGTTATGAGCAAGGCTATAATGTTTGAGCAAAGTTAATATATTGTAATAAATGATGACTGCTGTGGGAAAATGAATTTCATAATTTTTTATACTTTTTTTAAACCAATACTTTTATGGCTAGTTAAGGAAAAACATAGATTCGTGTATTGTTTTTCCGTTCTAATGATACGTATACCTGTCCCCACTTTCTCTTTATTCAAAAAGCTGGGTGAATACTATTGAATCCATACTATTGCAAGAAAAATAGCTGGATAAAGTCATTGAAAGACAAGTTCTTATTTGCAGCTGTTAGTTTTATTACGTACATGTGAATGTGAATTTTTAGCATAAAGATCAGGTATTGCGCAATTCCTGTAAGCATAACATAAATTTGCGTAATAGCACAGTCTACCTAATTATAACTACAATATGTAAGAGGATCGAGATTAGTTTCACTCAAATAAAAGTGTTTACGTAATATGAGCATCCTTCACTTAAAATTGTAAAATGAACCTGTACGTTTAGAAACGCCAAAGGCTTTGCATTAAATACTTTCAGCATCCTGTAATGCAATGACATATGATCTCTTATATAAGAGTAGAAACCATTTTATCTGAAACCACTCCTGGAAATTGGTAAAATCCCTTAGTTTTGCTATATGCATGAGAGGAAAGTTTAAGCACATGAGCAATTACGAGGAGAATTCATGAGATCTGCTGGTTATATCTCACAATTCACATCCACACTACATTTTACAAGCGAGTTACTTACTTACACCCGGCTTCGGAACAGATTGCTTTCTCCTCGCCAAATATTCATTGCTCCTCTAATTCTGATAATTAAAATTCTAGGGTCATTCTTAGAACTCGTTAAAAGTTCAATGGGAAGAATTAATATGCCCACTTACTTACGTATGCTTCCCTCATAGAAAAGAGGTGCATATATCAAGGCAACTCATTTAATAAGGCAATTTCACCTTTCCTATTTGAACCTGGCTTGCCATGGGATTTCTGGATGCAAGAGAAGTAGTAACTCTGTTGCAGTATCTCTTGCGCGCGCTTTATTATTGACCCTAGAGTCCATACGGTGCTAGTAAGGCGATAGAGGAGACGTTCCCAGTATCATGTGGCGATTATAGCGAATGATTAGGCAGGATTCTTAGAGAGATTCGTCTCCTCATTCCTATATGAAGCTCCTACAGCTCCATTTGGTATGCACCGCAAAGCCCGCTCTCCTTCTCATTCCCGAGCACTCCAATAATGTAATGTAATGAATGTTCCAGAATAGGCAGTAATATTGAATAAGGTAGGGGTATAGAGCGTTCTTTATTCGTTGGCGGCAGGAGGATGTTATCTGCATGAATTTAGTCTGTAGAGCTCATCTCTTCGTCCTCAGGACAGAGGAGAAGAGAAAAGAAGGAAAGATGTAAATCCTTTAGTAGTGTGCCAATAGGCGAACAAGAGCAATTTCCTTAGCATCATATTGATTTCAGATCACGTTTTCTTTTCTTCTTTTCCTATTGGGAATATTTCACTAGCTCAATGGATAGGTAGGTATAGGTACCACCAAGGTGACTGGCGAGTCCTTCCCATTCTACTTCTTTCCCCCATCCCTTCCCAGTTTATATTTTATACTGCCCAATAATATCCACACAATTCTCTTCCCCTTACCATTTCTAGTTATCAATTTCCTGAATTCACCAAGTCAGAAACCGCCAAATAACTTCACTTTTACAGATATCCAATGCAGGGCAACAAAATTTCAATTTAAAAGGGATTCAATTCACTTTTTCCTAAAAATAATTTATTTACCACGAAAAAATAATCGTCGGACTGAAAAAAATTGTTGTCGCTTGTTCGTATGGGATTCTGAATTCAAAATTGCACTATAAATACATTTACGGTTGGAATCTATTCTTTTATTACTTTGGCCAATAACTTTTGTGCAAAATGGTAAAGCTTTTATGGATCATTACCCAGTTTTTATTTTACTGGTAGCCTATAAATTTAAGGGCGATGATTAAATTATGGATCTGAAGCATTATTTTGAGGTAAAAGGCAATTTTCATGCTGGTAAGGTCACTATTTCGTATAAAAAGTAAAATAAATATTGCGTCAACGTTTGAAGCGCTTTTGCTTGGAAAATGTAGCATTACTAGGAAAGCTGAATTGGTAATTTTAAGGTCTTGGAGGAATTCCCAAGAAAATTTGACTGCATGTTTTAGTATGCTATATACTGCAGTATATTTTAAAGTGTAGAAGTGGATTGTTATTTATTCTAGTGTAGTGTATGAATAAGCTGAAGGCTGTGTTGTGTGGAATTTGGATTGTGTGTTGGCCATCACAGCAGAAGTAAGTACTGGGTTACCTTTAGTGGAAAGACATGACAGACTGAGTTAAGTATTAGTCCATAAGTCGGTATAGAATAGTAAGCGCTGTACATGGAGAGGCAATAGAGTAAGATTGAAGTGAGAGTGAAGGAATGTGTATTGAATGGAGGGAGACATACGGACACACATTTGGAATGATGTTCGGAAGCAAGGGAGATAAGATAGTAACGGCTAGGTAAACTTGATTCGATCTCTTTCCATCGGATTGGATTCCCAGCTACCTCTAACAGAAATGTATTGTGAGAGCTGGAAAATAATAGTCCACTCTAGTGACTAATAGCCTTGATACCTGCTTCACTTGCTGCACACAATACCTCCACTCATGCACTCCTACGCCCAAAGAAAGACACTTCCAAACCGAAAGAGACCACAGCACACGGCACGTCATCCGAAATGAATAGACACAACCAACAGAACCCAGCTGTCCCTACTTTCTCAATTCTAGCTGTCTTCCTTGGCTATTTCCCTCTCTATCATGCACAAGTCAAAGCATACAGTAGTCTAAGCAAATCTGGCTGGTCTCCTATACACAGGGACAACCAAAAGTCAATTCAGGTGTTCGGTTACGAAAATTATTACATTTACTCATTTTTCCGTGGAATAACCTAACATTATAAATTTATATGATTTATAACAAAGCTAACCATATAAATAATCGGTTCACAAGTATAAAAAACATTTAAAATACTATCAATCGTGATAAACTATGTACGTAGATAATATTATTGGTGGAAGGATGTCTAATTTATTTGTGGAAACGGGATAATTTTTGTGGCGCAATATAATTATCCCCATTGTAAAAAGCATCGTAATTTATGTACAGCAAAGAAAAGCGTATTTTAAGGATAGTAAATAAAACAGGAATGCTTTGCTAACTTTTGGGTAGCCTTTTGGATATTGTTTAGTACGGTAGGTATAGAAAATAAGTAGAAAGTTTAGACATTTCCTCTTGTGATCTGATGGTTTACCCTTTGGTTCCGTTTGGTTGGCTGTTTGCTTGCATGCAATGGCATTTCTATTTGAGTTATCTGGAACTAAAATTCTCTACGGGATTTTGAAAAACGAAGCTAAACTAAGCTCGCGAATCTCTTTTCGTTAGTTTGACTGAGAGAGAGAGAAAGTAAATTATAGGAAAGGAACTGGAGTCCACGAATCGAGTCGTCTCTCTGGCAAATGCCCGGTACGTGATTCCGTTCTCGTATTTCATTTCTGTTCTATCTGCGTGGCCGTGTTGGAAAACCGGTTAGCACACTATAAAGTATATCTGGAACTGCGGGAGTGCGGAGGATATTAGTTGTTTGCTTTCTCCTACCTTGGTTTGACAAGAGTTGAGCTGTGGTACGTATGGACTGTGCAGTAGTTTAATAATGGGCTCAATATTGTTCATTTAGCAATAATAACGGGCCGTGATTTCATTTGAGTGGAGAGAAAGGAGAAGGAGAGAGCATTAGGTAAGTGACAACCCAGGAGAAATAACCAGCGGCTACTTTCACTTGTTTTACGTGAATTGTGTGCAATAAAAGAGCTGGGATGCCTTGGAAAAGCTAAACCACATCTACAGCACTAAACTAAACGAAACTACATCAAAGCACATCTAATCTCTCTCCCTCTCTCCTATAATTCAAACTACAGTGCCCACACCACTACAAGACTATCCTTTTAATACTTAAGTCAACCCACTGGCTATTCCATCCCGCGTGTCTTACCACAACGTGTCTCACTCGCTCTCTCAATGGCCCTTCCAGTAATAACCGAATAAAACGAACGCAGACTAAAACTAAAAGAGAAAGTTGACCACACTAACTAACCAGTCGCTCTAAATGCTTCTCTTCAATTGTGCACGAACCAGGGTTGTTACATATTGCATAGAGAAACAGTACAGTAGCAAATAATAAAATGAATGTTCACTAATAAGCTTTTTTGGGGCGGACTGGACTCAGGCAAGCAATGAACAAGAAATTCGGGCTGATGAGGCAACTGGAGAACATAACATAATAGAACATGGCAATAGTTGTACTCACATTCACACAAATGGCCACAGTCACCAAACAGAGCCGAGCACAGTCCCATAAAAGTGAGTAGTGGGCTTCATTCGTGTCTTCCCTCCTTCCAACCCAACTAAACTACCAAAGCAGCTCCAACCTCACTATCTCTTCGCTTTCTCTCTGTCCCTCCAAGTCCACTCTCCACAAAATAAAAACTTTTCTTTCTCCTACAAGTACTTCTTTAATGGAACTCTATAAGAGGGCATTCCGAATCTAATAGCGGGCATTTCTGTAGTGCCATGCAAGCGCACTTACCCTTCTCTTTTATTTTTATCCTGAAGAGACAGTTAGTTCCCTCATTTCTCCACTCGTTTCCATTTCCTACTTTCTTAAATTACCTCCAACCAACACAATGAATCCCAACAAACAATATTCTCACGCTACCTTATCTCTTCTTCCAAACCGTAACTACCCAACGTACGCAATATCATTTATATGGGTACTTGTACATGTTAACTGCTCCAAATTCGGCAATATTAAATGTTAATGTTATGTAGCTACTACTTTTATTTGCAAATATTAATCTCACTATCAGTGTGAGTATCAATGAACAAGTTTCAATAGCTACCATCAAGATGTACCAAATGGTTCGGTAAAGAAAACTCTCTTTTGTGTTTCCAAGAAAGAGAAGGTAGTAGAACAGAAAGATGGTAAATATTCATTATTTACCAGTAATTAAGAGTAATAGGTGAATAAAAAGAAAACAATAAATGGAGAAAGCAGAAATTGGAGAAAGCTTTCTCCGGAGCGGTAATTCTTCTTTTATATTTTTAATGGCGACCTGCTCTGCAGGGAAAGCACAAAGGAATTTTCTATTTCTAGTGTTACATTAAGCGGCCTTGTCTCCTTTTCTCCGTACCACTCGCCATTCATCAATTTTCCACTATTACACCAGTAGTGATTACATAGAAACAGTTGGTTTATTACCTCATTTTTCTTGTTTCTGTTGAAAGTATTTTTCCATTAACTTTTACCTGTCTGGAGCAGACAAAGTTGACTGGGAAAAATTGAGCTGACCTGACCCGAATTTTTCGATGGACCGTGCTGCCACAAACACACTAAGAATTCCCATACAAATAATAATGCACATACGGAAGTAGTATTACCCTGGACTGCAATTCCAGGATTCTACCTATAAACAACCCAAGTCAGGTATGGAGTACAGAGCTGCACATCTCGCAACACAGTAACCAGATATATAGTAATGACGAGCTTTGCCTTCGGAAATTTCTCACGTTCGTATTCGTTTCGGGTTCAACTTGACCTTGGCTTGACTTTGTTCACATCTTTACTTTTCCTAAGTGTGCCATCCATTACTACGGCAGAGGTGACAGTGCAATACAAATTGAGCTTTAGTACATGTGCTGCAAACCTCTATTCTCTCTATCTCTTCCCTAATTTACATTTTATTCCAATGGCTCTACATTACCTTAACTGAGTGAGCGGAGAGAACCAACTCGAAATGTCTACTTGCTCTGCCTCCCAACTCATAATTCAGCCAAAGAAACTCATATTACGACACAACTGAGTTTTATGGATCGATTACTTACACTTTACTCTATTTTCAACAAACCAACGCTTATATCTGTAGAAAGCACCGTAGAATTCTTTTATTACTCAACTCAACTCGCCATTGTTAGACTCTCTACTTTTTACTCTGTTTGTACTCATGCATACTTAATAAGCTTAAAGTTATACTACTAACTCAGCTAAATGTTCAAATTGTTCAAAAGGACAACTACCTATCCATACCAAATCTACTTATCATGCTCTTGTGTAATATACTACATACTATGTGCACTTATCTCTACATATTATTCCTCAATTACTCAAATAATAATATAGGATAAAGGGAAAGTCATAATAAGGGTTATTACATAAAAACGACTATAATTCAAAGTTTCCCTACAGAAAAATATTATGTAACTGCACCATGAATATTTACCATACTTCGCACAGGAAACTCTTTCGCATTCACCAGAAGTTAGTTTACTAGGACAAAAGTAGAGAGGAAAGAAAATTTTTGCAAATTTTCCGAGCAATAAAGTAATAAAATAGAGTAAACATTTGGCGATCTTTTTCTTTACAGCTTTCATTTAAGTTTTATATGAGTTTATTTGTAAAGAAAAGTACTTAAGTAGTTTGTAATCGAGATCCCTGAGGAAAATATAATTCGGAGAGAAAATGATGCTTCCTGAGTGCCATACTTCTCCAGTTGATATAATATTAAATTTTAGTATCCTCTACTTTTCCGCTATTGTCCTTAATGCAGTAAAGAGTACATAATGTATTATTAGGGTAAAGGTGAAAAGTAATAGGTAGGTAAGAGTTGGCTTTTGGAAAGATTTTCATGTTCCATTGCCCAACTGGAAGAAATAAGAACTTGATGTTATTAAATCAGTGAGTGGCAATCAGAGAAAATGAGAGTGAAAGGGAGAGTAGCTAACGAAATGAAATAGAAGGGAAAAGAATAGAGTGAAATCCAATTGGCTCCATGTGAACTTCAATTGAGCACACTTGACTCGACCTGCACTTAGGAGGATACATGGAAGGAAAGCCAAGCCAAGCCACAACACAACAATTTGTAATCTGTATAACTTTCTGGACTGGAGCAGTAGTATTAGAGTCTGAAGAGGAGCGTAATAAGTTGTAACTACAACTACATTAGGTAGATACGTTGTAGGAGTATTATACATGGAGTGGCTGGCATGTGTAGGGTACATCTCTCTTGGATTTAGTTTATGTTGTGTAGAGCAGAACTATCGTTTGTGTGTTTGAGGAAAGTTCTGCAACAGAAATGAGACCAGAACACTGCGGCGGACTCTCATCCCTGCAATCCATTTCATTTGCTCTTCGCACTAGACTCAGGAACTCAAGTGTATTGTGTATTGTATTGTGGGCGTCGATGTTTTAATACTCTTAATGCATTTTTTCATAAAACTCAATAGAATTCTCTCCGTTAACTAACGTATGGACCTTACTTACTCACGTTAACGTACCTCCCTTTCTCTTCCTAAGAGCTTAGGAGCAATTCTTTCTCTTTCGAACTGCTTTCTCTCGACTTTCACTTTCTTCTCTCTTTCCGCACTCATTCATTGTCAGTTTAGTTTAGTTGAACTTAAGCTCAGCCCTCCTCCGCTCAGCTCATCTCTCAGTCAGCTTATCAATCAAAAGTAAGTTATTGTAGAAACGCACGTGTGTGACTTAAAGTTCCTTCCTTTGTCCCCCGACCTCGTAACTGACGATCAAAGGACGCCTGTGCTTTGCCAAGGATACCCTTTCTTCCTTTCAGCCAAAGAAATCCTAACCTAACCAACTCGACAAAAAATATTAGCGACTCCCTTCTCTATACACTTCCCAACCAAGTACACACAGAGCAGTTTCTCTTTTTCATGTGGATTAGTGGGGATTGTGCTAAGCTGAGTGAGTCGATTCGATGAGACAGTCTCCCTATTTTCTGCTCACCCGTGCAAATACAAAGAACTTATGTGAAATAATGTTATGTGATCTCTTCTCCACCAGACTCTATCCATTGTCAAACGGGAAACTCTATATCCCCCTTTTAAGAACTTAATAATCATATTACCTTTGTATAGATAAACATTTGTTCCATTATTATTCTGATTTAGGTTACTTTTCTTCGACTCAACTCAAGTTACACTCTTATTTGCTTTGATCCAAACAGAATTTCCCTGTTGCGCAACTCAATGATTATTAGAGCAGGTAAAAATATTATTTCATGGTATTGCCAAAGTTCAAATGTCAATATGGGTACAGTAATGTTTAATTTAAGTTCGGCTTTTTTTGTTATTGTAGCATTACAAGTTCCCAATTGGAAATTTCGAAAATAGCTGAGTCAGCCTATATTTGCGGAACTTTATCTGTACTACATAGGTAATAGTATGTTTACGTAGGTAGATAAGGATGTAATATTTGAGAGAAAGCAGAAATGTACATTGAGCATGGAGATGGCAAAATAATGGCATTTGAGAACGGAGGAAATAGTTGGATAGATACTAGTGGAGAAGCACTGCACTGGAATGGAATGAAATGGAAAAAGAGACGTCACGTCACTTGACTTGAGAGGAATGTGGAAAATTGTAACGTATTTGAAATTGAAGGGAAGTCAATATAAAAAGATGAAACGTCCTTTGCTCCGCGTCTCCCCTTTAATATTCAGATGCATAATCTTCCTCAGGAGAGAGTCAGTCAGTCAAGTCACACACCAGAAAAGGTTCAACAAACGCTACTTATAATGTGCAAATACATTCAAATAGAAAGCAAGGAGTCAGCTCCCCAGAATTTCCCAGAATGTTATTAAATGGATACCAGTTCATAATAATAATATATTCTAGGTATCTACACGAGTTCAGAATTATTACTGACTACAGTGAAATATAGTTGACATTTAAAATATCAAATAATGTTGAGTAAAACAGAAAACTTTCACCAGAACACTACTATAAGTGAAAGCTTATATGCTTGTGGTGGGTAACCATTATTTTCCCTATAGATTACGAATGTGCATATTACTTGGTTTTACATAAACGGAATAATATGTCACAATGCATAGTTTATTGTTGGAAGTGTATGGATCTTTTTTCGTGGAACGCAACGCAAGCGATATTAAACAAAAGTATATTAGTAATAGTTACCATCTGTCTATAATAGGTTTGGGTTGGTTGGTTAGTTTGTATGAAAGTTCTTATTGTAGTTTCCCCTAGTACTGTCTTAACTATGTACATATATTTAATTTATCGTATGAGCATACATTGCGGTACTATTGCTCTTTGCCTTTTGTATTTGACATTTATTTTCGATTCGTTACAAGTTATTCCCTTCGGATAGCGCGGAATTGCATCGCATGGGAAGACACACTACCTATGAGCCCCAGTTAAATAGACTACTACTAGTATTTTGTTCTGCAGATATAAAACATAGAGCCGAAGCTAAAGGAAGATTCTTGGATCACATAAAACCGTAAAATACAGTCCAGGGAAAGAATTCTTCAGACAAAGGCACATTTTTCATCTTGCACATCTTGGCTGAGCTTCGTGTACTGCGTAGACACCATTACAAAGCATATACTATTTATAGAACACTGCTATAAACGTATATAATTGTAATATGTCGACATTTAGAAAGATATATCCAAATAGGGGAAGTTAAAAGTAATAGTTGGCAGACACAATGACACAACGAGTCAGTCCAGGCTACTTACCTACTTTACTTATTGTTAGTAACTTGAGACAAAAGAAAGAGTGTGCACTGGGAAAGTAACATAACAGAGGATAACCTAAAAGACATAAATACACGAGTGCATGACAAAGCCATAGGAGTGTCATTGCATCGTCCTTATTGTTAGCAGACTAAAAAGGTAACGAGACCTAAAAAAACTTTCTCTTATAAGTACCACTCGCTTTCGACAAAGTATGCTATGGCATTTTTAAGCGAATGTGAAACTTTTCTTGTAGATTTTAAGGCGAATGTGAAAGCAACGTAAAAAATGAACGCTCCATGCCTACATACTTTTAATGCTGAGTATGTACATAGCTACTTACTTAGTATCCATCTATCTATTCCCTTCGCCTCACTCAAGAATATTTTTTCTCTCGAGTCTGGTCTGGTCTGGCTTCCCTTCCCTGGCTTTTGTCTCCAAGTTGTAATGCTTAAAAAGGTCATAATTTTTGCTTGTGCTGACATTGTCACAAAACATCTGCAACAGCCTGTCCCTATTCCAAGACGAACGACACTGTATAAAATATGCATTTTTCTCACACACCTCCCACTTACACTTTACATAGACACCATTAGCCACTGCTACAATAGCAAACAAGGAATCAACATAGCACTCAGGTCAAAAACAAATGACGCGACAATAGTATCCATGTATGGAAGTAATTCTGTCAATGTGTGCAGAGACTATCAATATACACGCTTACACATAGAACAACAGCACCTAAAAGTATTACATTTATTTTGCATAGGAATTACTACTACTAAGCAGTACTTCTAAGATTCAGCGAATAAAGTATAGCATCTGGGATTACATTATGTATGATTTTCCTTCCGTGTACGTAACGCAGGAAAACTACATTTGCATAATGTAAACTAAACTTAGAGGCTCTATTCGAATTTTGGCAAACACAGAGAATATATTTCCATTAGTATGTAGCATTCACGGAAAGCACCTTGCTTAGATTACAATGTTTTCGCTCAAAATCCATAACTAATGCATAAATACAGATATAGGACGTTTGTAAACCTTCTCCATTATTTTCTAAACACTAGTACCTACATGCCTGAAGCCTGCTATAAATGAAAGATGAGTAGGAGCTTTAGATGACACAAAATATTAAATAGTACATCTGAATAAGCTTAATTCGCAGAGCGAATGCCACTTTTCCTACCAGCAATTCGTGTACCTAAATACTAGCAAACTAGCAACATTAGTAAATATCTGTACTTTCTGTAAAGGGCATGACTGCAAAACTGTGATACTAGTACCACTCAAGCAGCTGCGAGTTGGCTTACGTCTGCTTTCCAGTTATCTTCTCCTCTACGTAGTATTTACAACAGTTCTTCACATATGCACTGCACAATACATATAGGAAAATTGCCCTTTATTCCCTACTATTGTCATATAGATAGGACACGATGTAACAGTCAGTAGTAAATAAGTAACACCATATCTACGATTACAGGACGCAATTCCAAAGTAGACACATTTACGAATGTACTACACAGAATCGCTTCAGACAATATTTACAGGGGTCCATGAGTATACATTAAAGTTTTTCCATTTCAGTTTGATTACAGGGGTCCATGAGTATACATTAAAGTTTTTCCATTTCAGTTTGATCACGTGTCACTTCTTATCATATGATCATGATTATCGGTTTTTACTTTACAAAATACCGAATACATTGTACAAAAAATAACAAAATTTAGAATTACAAAATTTCAAAATAGTTGGCACTATTTTTTTATTTTTAGGACTGCCATTGTGTTCAATAAAAATTTTGTGAAGTATTCCACTCACAGAACGGTTGGTTTATAGTTCATAGTCATAATAATTTGGGGAAGGCCACAATTAGTGCAACGTCAGATACGGTAAAGGTCATTACATTAATTAATACATAGGGTACTGCGTAGAAAGTAGAATGTGTGTGAAAAGTGTAACTGTGTATTCGAAATTCCGTCGTGTGACTACTTTGTTGCTCAGATAAAAGCGGTAGACTTGGTTTCCTTTGGCTTAGTTACAGAGAATTTCTTTGAAGACGAAAGTTTGGGCGAGAAAAGCGTGGAAGGGAAAGGAACTCAATAAATGTCGCATATATCTCAAAGATTCAGGTCATGATGCAATTATATTTTGATACAGTTTTTACTCTTTTAGTAGTACGTAGGAGTGTGTAGTGTCAGTTCACTGCACTGAACACACACAGGGAACAATACAAAGAATAGAATGGTGGCTGTACAGACATAAGTACACAGAGCTCACAAAAGACTGCTTTCCCTGCCCAAATTATCTGTGTAGTTACGTCTATTGCAGTATTTTTGTTCTGTGGAGTCTCCTGCGTGACTTCTGACTTCCATTCTCCTACCTATTACGTACGTCTGCATACTTCTGTTTATATTTGTTCCTATTGTCATGTTCTGCATTCAACTAACATAAATGTAACTAAGGCATAATAATAAAAGTCAAGATATGATTTTGCCTTAAGGGCTCTTTTGTTTCTTCGAGTGGCATGCTCTCTTCACTCGAGTCGACTCGAGGTACTCTTTACCATCTCATTTCCCTCATTCTTACGTCCAACTCCCTTTACTTTCTCTCTCACTCACTTTCTCCATTAGAGTCGTTAGGAATTCTTCCACTGTGGTAATTTCCCACTATAATTTTCCATTCAAAGTGTAATTTTCCCTTTTCTCCTCTCCTCTCACAAACCAATGAATGCAGAGTAATCCAAGTCAAGTAAGTCTCTAGCAGCTTTGCTTTTATTCTAATTGTAAACGAATGATGAAATAACAACAAGCTCTAATCTCCAGCATTTCCTCCGTCTTAAATATAAATATGCTTCATCCGTTCCCTTCCTCAAAACGCTACATTCATTATACACTATAATTACATATAGCGTAGCCTAACTGCATGTAAAGAATGTAACTCATGAATTTTTCATAGCCAAAACAAAACTATCCTACTTACTTACCTACCTGACTGCAATTTATATTTGAACGAACAAGAATTCTGTTAAAATGAGCTTTCTCAAAGACTCTGTATAAACATTACCTATTTACTTGTATATTTACCATACATTTGCATTCCAATGATGAGGAAGTACAAGAGAAAGCAGGCAGAGTGAAAGTCAGCTTCCCAAAAACATTTCTCTAGTAAATAGACAGTTATAATAGGTAAATATGGAGAAGGTAAGGTGTAGAGTAGAGTAGGAGTGAAGTGCTAAACGAAACTGTTTTAGATGAGGAAGAGTATAGAATGTATTTGGAACGGAAGGGAAATGGAGGGCAGGGAGATTGAACAGGAAATCTAGAGAGCGACTGAGAGGAGACTGAACTAAAGTTATAATAAAGTATTTGCTAAAACTGTTCTTGTTCTTGTAGCGAGCCTTGCTTTACTGGAGAGGTTACACGAGCCATTATATTGTAGTACTATTGGTAGCTTAGCTCTGCAGAACTCATTGGGATGGAAATTATAGACGTGCAGTTGACAGAATTTATCGATTCGCCCTAATCCCATCCTAATGGCTCCGCTTGCACTGCCTACTTCCTATAATGCGACTTGACTTTCCCTCCTAATTATATCTTGCGTAATCACTAAACTATAATGAACATCGCATCCCCAGAATTTTCCTTCTGTTCTCACTCACTCAACCCAAACCAACTCAAGCACTCTTCTCCATGCATAACTTAATTCATAGGCTACTAATATTATTACCAATACATACACTTCAACGAATACATTTACTATATAACTTTCCACTCCTCAAACACAAATCAACTGTTTTCTTCCACCACCAGCTACATATTTTCAATAACGTTATTCCCTCTATGTAATTAAGTATACTAACAATCCAATCCAATGGCTCATCCAATCGTATAACGAATCAACCATTAATACCTACTATAAGCAAATCCAAATGAAACTTCTCCTTTCACATACCAATCCCAGAATAAAATAATACCTAAAACTAAAACTTGGACGACTCAGCTTGAATTTCGATGAGAAAAACCAAATCAAAGAAACAAAGAGCAAAACCAGAACAGAATCTTAATCAGCAACAATAAAAACCTCTATAGACATTTACTCTCAAAACCTGTAACGAAATACTAGACCTTCTTTCCCTGACACTAATTAATTTAAACTTTCACCATGAAAACTTTTAAATTGGAGACAGACAACTTTTACTCGGTACACAGTACACACGTGTCTTGTGTTTACGACCACGCCCGTCCAAAACACAAAATTGGCTTATGGAATCTTACAGTTTAGTCCTCAAGGCTTAAACATGTGCTAACAAAATTCGATTTAGCTGTTGTAAAATACACAATTTTACGATGATAACATTAAGCAGCAAGTCTTTGTCTACAATAGAAAAAATTAAGGTCAATATACATAGTAGGTACTCTTTTAAGTTTTTAGTCTTCTGTCTCTGAAAACTGCTTCCTGGAAAGATGCATAAAAATAGTGATGTTAGGGACGAGAAGGTAAAGTATAATAAAGAGTTCAATGTTTTTAATGGTTTTGTATAAACGTGAAGCGTCTGAAATGGTTGAGTAGGTATTTGGTTTGGAAGGGGGTTTATCACAGTGTCAGGCTTTATTTTACGACTTGTCGTTAATTTTGCAATGCATTCTTAATTCTTATAACATTGGGTTATTTTCACATGTTATGTTATAATAGAAGGACTGTGGCGTGGCCTGCCTTCAATTTCAATGTAATTACGAGATCGAGATCAAGTCGAGCATTAAGTAGAAGGAGATGGAGAGTAGTGCCAAAGTGTCTACAAATAAAAGGGGATAATAAAAGACAAGGAAATAAAAAAGCAATAGAGAGACTAACGAGATTATCTTTATATTACATAGTACACGTACAGAAGTCTACACCTAACAAGTCTCTATGTACACAGAGCACACACAATCGCGAAGACATTTCCCAAGTCGAAATTTCAGTTGGCTTCTCTTGGTTTGGTTCGCAGTGGAACAGCAGAGCAGAGGAAAGCTAATTGCTATAGAATACATGGAAAACTGGTATTAGTTTCCTTGTAATACGAGA
Organism: Yoshiicerus persimilis; assembly: GCA_020352615.2. Taxonomy (NCBI): domain Eukaryota; kingdom Metazoa; phylum Arthropoda; class Collembola; order Entomobryomorpha; family Tomoceridae; genus Yoshiicerus; species Yoshiicerus persimilis. Next base: position 33,847,801 of record CM036943.2, on the reverse strand, counting down.
GTCGGGAGGGCAACTATTCAAACATACATAGTAGGAACTGGAACGTGTACTTTTCCTACATTTGTTAACGTCACGTCACTCCAATGCACGTCGGGGCCACACTCTGTAGGAAAATAGGAAACCGATTGGAATTCACTACTAAAAATCAAAGTGAAAGTTCCGTACATGATAAATAGATATTTCCAAACCAATAAAATTCTTCATTCAACATTCAAAATTTCTATTCCTGGAGGACTGTCTATTAATATAAGCACCGTGGATTAGAGCGGCGTAAGTAGAGCGCAAAGCTCAAGTTAAATGATAGCGATTTCCTTGTCTTGTCATGTCATGTCATATTTTGATAAAGTAGCCCTAAGAAGTACACGCAAGACTGACTCACTTTCTCCTAAAACTCCTCAACCAGTCTATATACACTTACCAAACCACATTTCTGGACTCTGCCGAGGATACCTATTCAACTTACCTACTACTCTATTATTTGCCCAGACAATTTGTATGTACAACTCTTTCGTGATTTCTATTCCGCTGACATGACATTCTCTAACAATAAGAAACTATATCTTAACAGCACTACGCAAATAAATCCCACTATAAGGAAATACTGTATGTAATCCGTATGCATATTTCGAATAGTTAGGCAGCACAGTTATGTTCCGTAATTTATATTCAGAGAATTAGATAGACTAATCTGAACATGATGCGAAATTCCTTGACATTTAATCAATGCGGCTTTTCTCGACTAGTATGTGCTTGGCCGATACTCCAAATCATATTTCCATGAAATATTACATGCGGAAGCGACAAATGCACATCACTACTTACTTATACATAATACGAGTACTTAAACTTATCAGACCCAATCCAATCTCTCCCTCCCAGCCTGCGGTCTCCTCTAACAAATACCAATTCAACTTCCACAAAGACATTTCTTCGTTCCACTTACTCCTTATCTCCAAGAACAGATTATTACCCTATGTTACCAACTAAACTAGATTGTCAGTCTTCTCATTTCTCGTTAATAGAATATTAAATCTGTTGCGAACCAATCTAGGAGTACTCTTATTCAAACTCAAACATACATAGGGGTAAGCATTTTAATTTCTTTCAGTCATAACTTTCTAAGAAATTAGTAAATTGAGTCCACAGTGTTAGAACACCAACTTGGCACAGTTACCACACCATAAATGCTCCATTACGTATCTTTCCTGCAAAAGGAGTGAAAATTGAGAAAGTATTCCCCATAGTAAAATTTCGTAAATTAATATAAGTTAGTTTTAACTATTGCCACGTAAAAGACAATTAATGGATATTGATATGCTCCATGTGTTTACAATTTCATTTCAGTAAAGCCACACAGACCCCTGGGGATTGTATTCTAGGATTTGTGGTAATAATTATGTGTGAACATACGAAGCAGTAGTATAGTGGGATGCAGAAATCTAATTATGTAAACCATGCATGGAATCTCTCTTGCAAGCAACACCACGTAAATATTTCTCCTATCTTCTATCTGATATCTTTAAAGTTACTGCCATGCAGAGAAATTTTTTGTTTGCAAAGGAAATGAGATTCACCAAAAAACAGTTATTACTGCAAAACTATAACGATATAGATAGAATCTGATAGAATTATGGTTTTTGGTATGGTATAGTAGATATTATACTGCGAAATCACTAGTTTGAATTTTCTTTTACTTAATATGGTACAATATACATATAATAAATTCCAATAGATTTGATTGTGATGAAGATAAATGATTCGTACCATATGGATGGCAGTTTATGACTAATTTACAGAATACGAACCAGTAATTTCTACCTATTCCGTATAACACGTTTTGATTTTTTTAGTGGTGATAATAATATATCTTCTGATATCTAAATATAGTAACAGTTATGTTGAGATATATACAACATTTTTACTTTATGGCAACAAATCACGAAGTCCAAGTTGGGTTATGTCCAAAGAGTGTCACAGAACACAAACATGAACTGACTTACCTTTACATTGTAATTACTGTTGATTGTAGGTTTAATTATATATCGGTACATACAAAGACACAAATCAGGAGTTACTTTGATATTTGATAGAAATTGTTATGTAGGTATACGATACTTAAACTTTATATTTTGCAATTTAGCTAAAATTCCTTATTCCAAGATATTAATGGCTAAATCCATTAAACAGAGAAAGGGTAATTGAATTATCATTTTACCAATGACTGTGCGTGCAAGGCAGTCATTGTACAGCTGCACACATAAATCTATAACTGTAGAGGGAAATGACGGAAGAGTCGCTTGAGAACTGCCGTTGGTATACATGTAATTGGATTATAATGTAAAAATAGGTCTGAGGAGTGAAAGTCTAGTTATCACAAAGAGAACGCATGATTGGACGAACTAACTGCTAAGTTCTTTTGAATGAGAGTGACTCGTCGGCATTTTCATGACTGCCGGTAGTCCTTCCTTTCATTCTTTAGTAGTCTCGTCCGGAAATACTAATAGATCCGATATGTGTGTTCAGTCTATACATACTATGTGCGTGTAATAGACAAGGCGAAGAATAAGCGGAATCAAATGGCTGAAGACATTAAATCTTTTTATTTCTCTATCTCGTCAGGTCTGGTTGTTCCATTCTTGCTGGAGTGTGTTGTGTGCTGGAAAGGGATAAGAGTTCTCTTAGTAATCGTCAATGCAGTAGACAGCAGAAAGTGACACTGCTAGTGTGCCACGCCATTCCATGCCATAGCAGTGGCGATATAGCAAAGGAACACTTAATATCTTGGTTCGTCACTAAAACTCACTTTTGCTGTAGCAGCTATTTTATTTAGTATAGAGAGAATGACAAGACATGGAAGACACGACATAAAGAGCTTCTACTTTCATCACATCCCATTCTCTGCGCTCCATCACATGGCATCCTCTGCAAACTGAGTGACTGACTGACTCTGACTTGACTTTCAGTCTCGTCTCCTTCTCTGACACTAAAATTCCCCATCCTTTAATATGATTTAGAGAAGAGAAACGAGTTGCTTAGAATTACTCCGGCCAAGCCAAGCCAATTCAGAACAGACGGATGTGTAGACGAGGAAAGCTAGCAACTGCCTTCCGTCACTTTCTCTTTGCTTTCTCCCGACAGACACGTTCCAACCTGACTCTCTTCCTCCTCTCAAGACTAAACACACATATACAATGCTAAGCAACGCAAAGTGACAGTGGTGCCCAGAGAACACAATGCCCTCCCAGAGAATACTCTACTTCAGTAGCCACTATTTCATGCTAACCCAGAACCCATACAGAACTCTGTACACATCAAACCATTCCGTATAACACTTCACATATCCGTCTTCACGTCCATAATACATATCTTTTTCTTACAGCCATAAACTAAACTCCATAGAATAAAATTCCAACTATTTCCACCCTACTTTATCTCAGCTCTTCATATCTACTTGTCTTCTTTCCTTATGTCTTCATCACTAAAAAACGACCTATCAAAAGATATCATCATTTTTTCTATTGAGGTCTTGTCCTGGCGTCCTGCCCTTACCAGGAGCAATCACTACCCGTTTTTCAAAAATTCCTAATAAAATTTTTTCTACTGAACAGCCTCATATGAACCTAATATCTATATTAAATTGAAATAATAAATAGTATAACTTAGATTTACAAACGTTATCTTCATCATCACTTAATGGGAAAATTTGAATTTATTTATAAGTTCACAAAAACAAATATTTTCATTTGATTATCCAAACTTGTATTGAAATTTTTTGCGAGCAGTTATATGTATTCATGAGATAATGGTTAATGTAAGTATGGCTTTCAAAATTATAGATTGAAAATAAATTCTAAGCTCTTTAGAAAAACGGATAAGACCTTTCCCTGTTAAATACATTAGCTGTCCAGCATTACGGTGTATCGCATAATTGTAAATGTCTACTTTCTGGTACTTGGTATAAGTTATGAGCAAATTTAACTTAGAGAAACATTTATAGTTGAACATGTGACATGACATGGAATGCAACAGCGTAGTAGTGTTCTGTTTTAGGAAAGGTTGTAATGGCGAATTTAGAGATTGCATATAAATGGGTTGATTCGACTATTACTGCTATTAGAGCGGTTGGAAAGGAAGAGTAGTATTTACGTGGTGTAATGGATGTGAGGCAGTGAGCAGAGCGAAGTGAATTGAAGGTTGTTAGACGACAGACCCCACAGAGGCCTAACACACCATCACAAAAGAGAACTCAAGGCTGAGCTGGATGGAAAGCTCGGTATTAGTATGTAGCTACAACTTAGTGGAGCACATCTCCCTCGTCCACTAATAAACAAAAGAAAGGACTATAGATTAAAAGAAGTCCCTGGAGAACAAACACCACAGTACATACTGCCATAAAGCACTAAAAGTTATGCTTACAAACAGGAAAGATACGAGGATTCAATAGAATCTGTGAAACGTACATAACACATAGTAAAATGGTTATACGTGTGTAGTGAGCTTAGAGTGGTGTTTGGAGGAGTAATGCAATCAGGGTTGCCTATAGCCGACTTGGTTTGCTGTGGCTTGGTAAGGCAAGTCTGGGAAACCTAAAGCAAGGCTGGAAAACCACATAACAACGGTGAGTTGAGTTGAGCATAAAGGAACAGGAGGATAACACAAAGCACACAACTATAATGGAACGGAGCTAATGCTAATGTAATATGCTTGAAATTTGGAAATTCGGGGAGATGAATACCTACGTGGAATGGAAAGACAAGGGAAAGTGTGCGGGCCGCGGAAGCATAGTCCTATTACCTAACTGACAATGAGTTTTCCCTAATACTTATATTCGCTGTTACTTTTACTTAATATATACTCGGATAAAGCAGTGTACATCCTTTGGCGTAATTTGTGTCTGCTTTGGGTTTGCCTCTTCGTCTCCTCTGCTCATTCACTACTGACAGTAGTGCAGTGCAGTAGAGACAGTGGAGGCAATATCCAATGTATTACTGCAGGAGCGGAGAATCTCATCTCACTTAAGTCGAGTTAAAGTTAAAGCAAGGGAAGTCGTGTTATGTTAAGTCGAGTGGAATCAAGTCATGTAAATCTACAACGGTTTACATTTTACATGGATGGCCAAATGGAATCCACTCTCCGTCCTCCTACACTTTCTCTTTTCCATTATTCTACTTAGAGTGAAAGTTTGCTTGAAGTAAGTAGACAGTAGCACACACAGATAAGAGAAACTACGCTTTCCCCCATACAAAGCATTATTAATATAAGTGTGCACAAATTTTACATAGTACAAAGTATAAAATGAGAGGAGACAATATATAATGCCCTGGTGTAAGTAGTAACGCAGTACAGTGGATTGTGCAATGGATGTTTACTGGAAGGAGATGAAAGAAAGAAATATTTGCAAGTGTTGGCTGCTTGGCTTGTGTGAGGGAATCTGGCCGTATATTTTGTAGAGCCGACGGAAGCGAGACTCGACCAGAAGGAGAGAAAGCACTGCAGACATAGAAAGTGCACAGTTTGGAGGAAGAGAAAGTTGGGAGAAAGCAAGTAAGGAAGTACGGAGGTAGTATTAGTATAGTTTAGAGCAGAGTGTGGTTAACACTTTCACGGCGACTCAAGCGATGCGTGTCGACGTGCCTTATGAATGGCAACCATAGAACTTCAGCTCACTTCACCTAATAGAAGGGAAATTAACGAGCGCCAAAGGCTTTTTCATCAATCTCTTTTCCCTTCCTTTGACTTGACTTCCTTCTCCATCCCTTCCCTTGGCTACTCAGCTCTCCATTTACAACTAGTCACCAGAACGGATTAAATTAAAGGAGCATTAGCCAGAATCTGCATTAGTTAGCTAGGTAGGCAGTGCAGCTTGGCTTAGCCTGGCTTTCCCTCTACTACACCAGTTAGCTGAATTTAATTCAGCTTAATATATTCCTTCCTACGTATAAAATGTGCCTATCTCTGTATGGAATCTGATGTCAGTCCATCCATACTGCGGGAAATACTTTGAGACTTCCTAAGTAATTCTGCATATATTTACTTTCCTTTACTTTCCCCTCTGTTTCTATTTAGTTAAGTCTGCTGTGTGTAAGAGACTCAATCAATCTGGCTGGATTCCTTTACTTTGCCTTTGGTTGCATTTGGATAGCAGCCTGTTATGCTTTAATAAGAAAAGCAACAGAATACTCCTATCAACTCTGCCATGCCACCATACCAAGTTTACGGCGTTTAGCTACTGTCAGACAACTTCTCTCCTTTCAACCAACAACACAATACCTATCTATACTAACTTATTAAGCCACCGGTATTATACACTTGAAACACGTCCAATTCCCTCCCAAACATAATGTTCAACTTTATCTTTATCTAAGGGACATTTGTTAGCACACAAATAAATTACTAATTGTAAGCAGGTGGAAATTAAAGCATGAATTTCTCCGAAACTTTCTTTATGCGCAAATAAACAAATTAATGTCTTTAGTGCATACTTATTTATGCTAATGACATTACAACTTATAGTTCCCCTTTCCATGCAACTTTCACTCACACTGCCGTGCCAAACTATTTCCTCATTATTACCATTACAAGGACACAAACGACAAAGAAATCCCACCTCTTGAATTTATGGTAGCTTAGCTACTTTGGTTGATTATGGATATACCTATGCTCTATATAAGTGATTTGATTGCTTTTGCTTTGCGTGGAAAGGAAATTCCTTTTGAATGATAGATAATGCAGTGTGGTTTGTCTGTCAGCAGAAGCTGGAGGCTCACTCACGTTGCATTGCATTAGTGTATGAAGTGTATATATAATGTACATAGATCTATCCTTAGCAGGGTCTGAGCTTTAGATTCTAATCTTTCACTACATTATGTATGTATGAATGAATTCACTTAAAAACGAATTAATTCCCCTCAGATGGAAATACTTGCACAATAATGACTCGTCAGAATTTCTTCACGTTCTAGTTCCCAATGCCTCGGCATTTAGATTGGGAGATGGGACATTTGCTCTTTGTGCTTACGTGGAGGAAAATTCCTTTTAATGCGACTACACTAACATATGGAAAGGAATTCTATGTAGCGAGTCAATACTCAAGTCGTAAATATTGAAAATTCATCAGTTAGAAAGTTGAGGAGGGATTGGTGTTCTATTCCGTTGTCTGCACGGTGGAGTTCAAGTCAAGTGAAATGGAGTGAGTGACGCGTGCATGAAATAAATAATAAAACCAGCTTAGAAATACTTTCAGTTGTAGGCACACTATTCTTCCTTTAGCTTAACACTGCTTCAATTTCACTCTTCCATGCACGCATCCAACACAGTCGCATCTTTTCCACATTTTACACAGAATTCACTTTTATTTAGTGCTCCTCCAGTTTCCACAGGATTTAAATTTAAATAGTCTCCCTATTTACTACGTATTTACTAGGGAAAGGAAGCCATTCGACTGAAAGCCGTTGAATAAACATGAATACTCTCATTTGCCATTAATTTATTTACCATTTACGTAGCATCAATTGTAATTGCTCCTCCAGGGTGAAATTTCCCCTGCTAAAGATGAACCACTACTTTCCTAATGGACGCTTCATATTCCAAAGCACAATAGAGGCTCAACGCAACTTGATACTTCATCATTAGAGCAGGCAATGCACACGTTAACTCGTAACGTAACCCGAGGAAGCAAATAAATATCTGTCCCACTAGACTTACACGCATAATTTACGCACTCCACGACTCTAAGCCATACAGTAACATAATCGCGTGGGCTAACTCTCCTATATACACTATACAGTTAACAACATGGGTATTATTATAAGTAGTAGTAAGTGCATAACGTAGTAGTAGCGAGTGGAAAGTGAGCATCACATTTCTTTTTTAAGGTAAGTCTTTACTCGTCCATTTAGCTTATCTCTTCTGTTTACTTTCCTTATGCTTCAGCCTTACCTTGCTTATACGTATTTGTACTCTACTTAGTGCCCTGCTACAGAAAATGTAGCCAAAACATGCAATAATCATAAAAAAGGGAATGGGCTGAAATAGGTGCCTTATATCTATAATAATAGGAACTCGGCGTAAGCACAACACACTCGACTCAAATGAAATAGAATGGGATCCGGGAAAGGAAAAAAGAGTCCGTTTGGTGTTTTACTTCAGTCTAATGTTTCCGAAGCAAAGCTAAACCACTCATTCCACTTACCTTTCCTTTTTCCTTTTGTTTCTCATCTTTTCGCGGTCAGGTCTATTTGTTACTGCTGCAGTCTAAGTAAAAGGTGAAATACACTCAAGACTAATGTTATACTTACGGTGGCATGCTACTTACCTAAGCTATGACTATGACAGTTACCTACAGCTTAGTTAGTGCAGTGAGCGGAAACACGGATATATTTATAACCTTATGGAAAACTAGTGTTCTGTTCTGTAAATGCAAAGGATGAAACTCGACAGAAAAAAGAGGAACTTGACTCGTAAATCTTTTCTTTGCTTTCTCTTCGTCTCCTGGATAGGTTACGTGGGCCTTTAGTATCTTTTAGTAGTTGTAGATGAACCGCAAACTGTTCCCAGAAAATCCCATATCTATATCCAGAATCTATCAATATACCTACTGGATCTAGAAACGCAGTAGGAGTGCGGAGTGAGTGATCCGTCAGTATAAAAGAAACTTTGCAACTATTCCTTCTATTCTACAATACCTCTCTTTATGTGGGAAATAAGTTGTTCGAAATCTTTCGTCTCACCAGGAATGACCCACTACACTTCACTAAACCATTCACACTGCCAAACTCCACTCAATGTACCAAAAAGCATTGCACTCGCCGAGAGCGTAAATATTTCAGGGTTCTGTTGTGGTTGTGGTGTCCCCATATCACACTAAGCACTTAAATCCATAAATCCCCGTTTTTCTACACTTGGAATCGTAAAAATACAAAATAAAGTTTAGTAACATAATACAAAACCGCCCTGAAAATAGAATTTGTTACTCTCCGACTGCGGTGCAGACCAGAGTACAATGTGACTGCTTTTCTCCTTTCTTCCATAAAATATGGAGTGTGCATTACAGTTGTAGCTGTAGCAGTGGAAGCAATTGATCACACAAGGCAAATACTCACGTAGTCAACTGAACTGAACTCAGTCATCTTTAGATGGAAGAGTAACCAATAGCCACGCCACGCACAGGCCCCACTTATTGCTTCCTTTCATATTCATCCACTTATTCAGATCAGGACGTAGGTATACAGAAATCATAAGGCTAGACCTACTCCTTTGTTATCTAGGTTATATACTACATAGCTACTGAATAAATAGATGGGCACTTGGACTTTCTTAGCAATAGATTCCATTCCGCAAAAGTTTACATTATTTCCTACAGAAAAGAAGATACAAAGTACGAAACTTTCGATGCGGCAACTTTCCCTTTCTTCAACCGACGAAGATACGTCTTCATTCAATTCAATTCAAAAGAAGAAAGAATGAAGTTTTCAGTAAATATTATCGCTCCCATTGTATCAATGCGATCCAGGACATGTTCATATTTAGACTTACTACTTCTAACTTCTATATACCCTTTGAAGTGGCACCATTGTATGTAGGTAACGCAGTACTGAGCAGAAAACCGACAACAAGAAAATCTACTATTGAACATTTGCGGATAGTCATGTTTACCCACACAGCACTGCTACAGTACTAATAGTTATAGGAAAATAAATTAAAAATCTACATTTAGTACAAAGTTTTCAAAAAGTATAGATATTTTAGATGAAAATCGCAGTAAAAATTACAAACTCTGTGCTTAACCATTTCATAAATTGTACACACATTATTTTTTGAAAATATCTGACTAACATTTTACAAAATTTGATTTCAGTTTATTTTTTATGTAATACGAATTCATAAAACGTTTTTTACACCTGGGTTAGCTTTTGATTGCCTACAGCATTGTCTGGAAGTCTGAGGGGCTTAGTGAAATTAACTGACATTTTTTACTATAACAATTTGCCATTTCTTACTAGAATACACATTCAAGGTGATATTATTATTTCCCATTTAATACCACTTGCAACTGGTGACGGTGAGTGTGGAATGGTACTCTACATACATTGGTAATAACGTTGTGTTACATTTCGGCAATATTTTTACTCTATTTAGTTTCACAAGAATTACAGGCTCATGAAAATTGGTTTGTAGTCCTAGACAATACATAGTATGCTACTGACAAATTGAAGTTCGTATCTCTGGTAGTTCTGAGAAGTGAATATGAAAAAAGTAGAAAGTCAGGTTGAAATTACTTGTAAGCAGTCCTGTCACGGCAAGTTTCCTTTATTGCATTTTCCTTCGAAAAGCAATAATACTAAATTCATATACCGCTGCGCAGTAGTTGGGCCTAAACAGCATAATATTTACAAAGAATGTTCAAAGGCTAATATTGTACTAAAGAAGCTCCTTTTCTAGTAAATACATACGTCTTAATTAGAGCCTCATAGAAAATACAATACAAATATATTGCAGAAAAGAAATTTCCCAGAAGAAAGCAATAAATATATACCACTAACACTATATACATGAGGAAGAAACGTAGACAGGTGAAATGAGAAAGCAGAACAAAGTTCTTGAAAAACACATGTGCCAATATGATACATAAAGATGTAAGAATTGTATAACTGTCGGTTCAGGCTGCAAGGAGCAAACATTGGCTGTCACACAATGACAAAACAATGTCTAACCTTTAATAAATGGTGCTATTATGTACCTACTTACTGTCTAAGGTACTACAAGGATGCAATACACTAAACGTGCAAGAATACTTGGAATGTCATAAAATTCAAAGAGAAGCTATATGAAAAGGCTTTTAGCTTATCTGGGATTTATTTAGTGCATAGTATATATACAGTGTGTGTAAGAAGATGTTATCCACATAATACTTGAAACGAGGGTCAAAATGAACTGCTTTTGAAAAGAAAAATTTTCAAGGAATTGCAAATTGATAAGTCGAATATACTATTTTCGGTTAAGAATACATTGGATACCAAAATGCCAAAAGATGCCAAAAAAATACTAAAATGACACCAAAAATACGCGACAAAAATATACTAAAGATTTACAAAATATAGCAAAAGATTCAAAAACCAAAATATATGTCAAAAGATAACAAAAATATACACAATATGCCAAAAGATAACAAAAATATACAAAATATGCCAAAAGATAACAAAAATATACAAAATATGCCAAAAACATACCAAAAATAAACCAAATACACCAAAAAGATACCATACATACTAAAAGTATGCCAAGTGATACCAAGATATTGCAACAGAGTGTAAGAAGACTATTGACATTTGATTGTGCACACATAACCTTTTCTTGTAGCTTATTGTTAGTTACAGAGATACAATAGAGAAACCTGAGACGGCTTCCTTACAAGAAATACGAGAGTGAACCAATTCATGCCAAGCTGCCGATTTTTGGGTATAGAGAAGAGAAGGAGTCTGAAGGACCTTAAAGGTTTCTTTGTCCTCGAGGAAAGCGATATGGGATTGAATATGCAGAGGCGAAGACACACTATGTAATTCACGGTGCAGTGACTCTGAAATAGAGATACGTAGAAAGTACATAGCTAGGACAAGTATTTGTGTGTATCTGATGTATGAATATACGAAAGTAGCACTGATGTTCAGTGAGTCAGAGCAGATACAGAAGCCGACAGCTGAAGCACAATGTAGCATTAGTATACACTATCCGTGTGGCGATAGTACAACTGTTGACATTAAAGAGAAAAGCATTTAGAGTTGAAAATGGATGTTGTAAAGTGAATTGACGGCTAGTACTCGGTGGTTTATTTCGTTTGTGTGCACTGAAATAAAACAGCTACGGCAGGAGCCTATGTTTGACGGGAAAAGAGAATCTTAGTTGTTAATGTATATATGAAATGGGAATATAATGGAGATGTGAATAGAGTGTGCGGTGATGACCTGGTGAAAGCCATGAATAGCGATAGAGAAAGTAGTGAAAGGAGTGTACGTAGATAATAGGAGTAGAGATGAAAGCCTGTCTTTGATAGAGCACGGAGCAATAATACTAATTTGGCAAATTAAATGATGAATGAAGTTGTTTGGCCGGAAAGGAGTGGAATACTTAGAATAGCTGCTGAGACCTACACGGCAGAATGCTCGTATGGAAATACACACCTAGCAATATTAGGCAGACAAAGGAAGAGAAGCTCTCATAATAATTAGCGAAACGAGCTCATTGTTTCTTCCGCACTGTTGCACACCGAACAGAACACAGCCGACTGAACCCAACCAACTCACTCCCAACAACACAGATTCTTGCAATAGTAATAAGCAACCCTACCAGTGCAATACCAATATAACGCACCACACCTAACCTTCTTCATTCCAAATCCACCCAGCCTAACCATAATCGCAAACCACTTTCTTTCGTGCAACAAAACGGCTCAACACATAATACTACATACAAAGTAGAATCCAAAACCAAACACCAAGTACATAGAACACACCAGAACAGAACTCTAACAAACGAAATAAGCCAATCTTCCAATTTTGCCATTCATAGAAAACAGAAAACCATTCATTAGCAAATCCATTGTGCTGTCATATGTGAATTTCAATCGAATGCAATATGGATACTCATTAAACTGGCTGGAGATACCAATACCGACACGCTCAATACTTTCCATCCCACCAGAGTCTGGTAGTCACTCTAATGTAAATGTACTGTGGTTATTACATACACAAACATTTTATCTATTGTACAAAAGCTTTCTCCTCTCCCTCGCTCTCTCTCTCTCTTTTCCTCTTCTCTTCTAATGGTATAAATTACATGGATATTGTGTTTGAGCAAGTATGTGATGTGGAAACTTAAATTTCCAGAATACCAATAACACAACCGCAAATTGTCGCGGTTCCCGGAATAGTCGTCTTGTCAGTACTATTTACTATACATACTATAATCCTTCAAAACTCTAACTTCTACTTTATATCTAACATTTTCTTTTTACTGTTATTTACCAAAATGTATAGAACTAAGTAAATAGTAGTAGTATGTGAGATTCAGATTGTACAAGTACTTATAGGGTATTACTACAGATATGCTTTGTTTATAAATGCGTGTGCCTTGCCTTATTGCCTACAGTATATTTTCCCGTGAAGTAGAAGTAGCGTAGAGCGAAAGGAAGTTGAAAGCCAAACGAAACCACTAACTCAATTTCCATTGTGAGTTTGAGAATCGGATGGAAGTTAGTACTTACTTATCCTTAGAAGAGCAATATCTTCCATCTTAAGTGCTCTTTCCTGTTCCCGTTAAAATACACGCTAAACTAATGTTAAACTTTAAGTATGTGATGTTTAGCAATGGCAATACAGAATAACAAGTATTATACCAAAACGTATACGTTATGTACTTACAAGGGTTCATCCACATTCATATTGATAATATAACATAACACAGTTACACAAACCATTTTATTGGAACTTATGACAACAATGCTCATAAATACAATAGCTCCTTCTTGAATTGACTGATTAGTGATTACTGACTTTTATCCATGAATATTTCTCGTATTTCATAAAAGACAAACCAAACAAGGTTTTGAAATATCTACCACTTACACAAGTACTACAATTATTTATTTCAAGTTGTCAATATAACATGACATCTTGTTTTCAAGCTGTCTATCACTCAACCACAGTTTCAGAGGATGAGCAATAGAAAAAACATCAGATATGATCGGCTGTTTATTTCTTTTGAAGACGAACGTGTTATTACATTCCTGACAGAAACAACCATTTCTGGCAAGAACGAAATATAACATCACAATAATACAATAGCGCATCTATCTGGTAGACACGTTCGTTGCACAACTGTGAGACGTGTCCTACTTCCTTCGTTAATACCAATACATACCTGTCTACCCAAACAGACAACCGTCAATTTCAATATGATACCCTTCGTACCGTACAATGTTACGCTGAACAACTAGGACAATAAGGTTTTTACGCTATGTGAAACTCGTCAAATAATAATGCAAGTTGTTTTATGCAAAGAATATCAGAAAATCTATACCAGTAAGTATGCATTCCCTTGCAATCTACCAATCGATAACCTATCCATGACAAAAGTGAAATATTTATAGGATTGGATTGGATAAGCAGAAAGCGTATCGCCCCAACTATTATTGACACATTTATTTTCCTAAGGAGAAACTGTCTATCTTTTCGTTTCTGTCAGGGTTCAATTAATTTGACAGTAAAAGCCTGTATTTAGTGAACGATATATGAGTAGAATGAAAACATGTCATTCGCCTTGTCTTTAAGATAAACAATTTAATACCGGACTTGCATTGCAATCCTGGAAAGGACTACAGAAAATGTAAATGGCAGTGCGAATCCGGGAGGTTTATCGAGCGACCCAGAATTGAGAGAGAATAATATGCAGTGTGGATTGTTTTGTAGGTTTACTTAACAGTGTACCATTAATAATTGGTAATTAAGTGTAGGTAGGGGATAATTAGACATGACATACTTAATCCATTACTTATCTGCATGTACATTAAGATAAACAAGTCTTCAGTTGTTTATGTCAAGAGAGATGAAAGAGAGGATGGAATGAGACCTGTTGCGTATTTAGAGCTGACGATAAAAGATACTAATGCAGAGATATAGAAATAAACAAATGCATTATATCAGCCTAACACAACATCAAACACAACAGTGAATCAGACAGCTAAGATATTTACATCACATGCAGCAGAACAAGCAGAGAACTGAACATGAGCCTTAACTCTAGTTAAGGATGGAGATAAAACGAAAGTGAGAGAAATGCGACGCATTTCATTCTCCATTATATTTCTCTTGTTACTGCGCTCTTTGGAAATCCTACTAGTAGTACTTGAGATGAATAGATACACAATCTGAAACGACTTGGCCTGCCTGCCCTGCCTTAACTACCTTTCCAAGGAGAAACTAGAATTCAACGCGTCTCTTTAAATATGTGTTCTTACTTATCATCATGATTCAAGTGATAAGTAAATGAGAACTCATGCTTCGTCGAGGTAAATAGCACGTAACGACGGAATATTATTTTCTAACTGCTTATACCTATACACACTTTATGCATTTGCATATATTTATCACCTATACGGACACTTATAAAGGTGATTCTTCATTTGCAGCCGTGATAGGGCACGAAGAGAAGAAATGTGTGTACTATGCTCATTTATTATAGATAATGGAAGTAATTTAGAGCTCTTAGAAGATCTCTGCACTGGGAAAAGTTCTTTAATCAAAGCAATGCAACTAGAGCTGCTGAACAAATAAACTTGTGAGCTTTACTCTCTGGCCGTGTCTTTGTCGACGCGGTGGCTCCGCCTTGGCTTGCCTGCTTGGCACTGGCATTAATTAGTCAATGAATAGAGAGGAGGGAGTCAAAGGATGTACTGCAGCCTACACACTAAGCATCACTACTTATGGAACATGTAAATGTACCTGCACAACCTACACCTAATCTACTTTCACTTTCTCCCTATAAATTCTGCAAGGCAACACTAATGCTGCACTTATATGGGGAACAGCAGCCTTCAGTGCGAAATGACGGCTTATGAATAATCTGCCATGCCAGGAATTGCACAAGAGAAGGCACACCGGGCCACACAAATACGACCCACTCTGATGTAATTACAGTAAGAGGTTATACGTATAGTTAATATTAGTAACCGTAATTACAACGTAAGTAAGCTATACACTTTACTTTACAAGAGACGAAGCAAAAACATTGATATCTACCCAATTTACACAGTTCCTTGATTTTCCTATGCAAAACACAAAGCAGTCTATAGTCTTTTCGTATTCAGAATTAGTTCACTACTCTTCTGGTTATTACATCTCGTGTGTTTAAGTATGTACTCTATGAGAATGTTCATTATTAGTTTTCGCTGCCAAAATGATCTGCTTTAGACAACAAGTCATTATCAACCTAAATATCAACTTATGGCTACGCACTATAGTACTTTTATGTACCCACCTACATATTTATTCAAATGTTCCTACATTCACACAAAGATATATACAGATATTTACAGTTAGTAGAAACTTGAGAATGTCTTTTATCCGTGTGTTTGACTTTGCAGTTCATGTTCGTCTATGCAAGCCGCATTTCTCTCATAATTTAGGTTTCATTTCGTTTTGCACTTAGAGGCTTGGCTCGAGTATTAACTTTGTATAGCTTAGCAGGTCACTCACCGACTCACCACACCATACATGCCAACCAAACTTAATGTTACTACTGCACGATCAAACACACTTAATTCCACTTCGTCGTCTTTCTATTTAACAGCAAGTGGATATTAAGCAGAATTATCAAGCGATGTCAGCTCCAATTATATAGGTAACTTTAATTATTACATTATAGAGCTACGTCGATTCTGAAGGAAAGTATTAAAGTAAGAGCATAGCGTTGGTACAGACTTCCAGTAGCATAAGTAGGTAATTAACGTCTGTAAGTACCAACAATATCGTTTAATTACCCAAAGAAATACCGAAGGTATTATTTTCTTAAGCCCATCCTAAGTCTTTTGTATACACTATTAGTGAACACCAAGTATTAATCATGAGGTATTGTATGGAATACAATGAAAAACTGCGTTAGGTGGCCTATAGACTTTCTCTTGTTTCTTCTTCATA
The DNA here is from genome assembly GCA_020352615.2 of Yoshiicerus persimilis. Taxonomy (NCBI): domain Eukaryota; kingdom Metazoa; phylum Arthropoda; class Collembola; order Entomobryomorpha; family Tomoceridae; genus Yoshiicerus; species Yoshiicerus persimilis. The sequence goes on along the minus strand of CM036943.2, from coordinate 33,831,113 downwards.
TGGTGATAAACCAAAATATGAAAACCTGAGGAGATAAAAGTATTTTGCGATTGTTATATTATATTACATGGTGATAATAAATATTCGATACGTGTAATTACATGAAAAAGTGACAATAGAACTAATACACAAGGGGCAACTTTAATCTTTTAGTCATGTCACGTTCTTTCTGTCACTTTCTACAAATTAAATAATTGGGAACAATACGGTACACCAAGATAGGTAGAAAAAAGTTCTATGTATCAAATTATATCACTACTACGTCATTGAGTCATTGTCCATTGTGATTATTTTCAGTAGTTACTACATTCTACTAACTATTGGCTATAATATTTGGTATCGAAAATTATTTCAATTTCATTTACTGTCCTTGAAAGTCCTTGTCCTTGGTAGTTTGATAGAAGTCTGGCTTTTCCTCACATGGCCAATAGCAATTAGGCCTAAAACGTAGATATTACATACAGAGCCAAGGTTTTTTTTCTTTTCTGCGACGTAACAAGGATAATTGAATGACAAAAGATTATTTTTGCGTTGCATTTGCTATAAATCAACATTGGAGACAATTCGAGAAAGTGGTGTATTAGGGCTACGATTATGTTTGTTAGAATTAATTTTCTAACTTAATTATCTCCGGGTACAAACAGTACAAAGTAAATAGGTCGAAGTATGAAAAGCGGAGAGATGGATTGAGCAAAATAAAAAAAGAAGTAGTTTACCGGCAGCGTATCCTACTGTGCTGGCCCATGTTGTTTCTGGGACACGCGTGTTTTTTCCATTAGCATCCACTTTGTTGACATAATTGGAGGAGGCATTTGTCGTTGAGTTTGTCCAGCGGGCGATGGCCATGGCCGTTCGACCGTTGAAGCAAATCATCCAGAAACCAATTGTTACAGTCAGAAGCCACAAATTCCACCTGCGGCGACACATGACGCTGCAATACTCATTCATCCACATTTCCAATATCCTTAGCAGCCTGTGGAGATACGTCGTCGACCTGTAGAAGTAGAACTAGACTGGAACTGTACATTCACTATCAATATAGACCAGTGGCATAGTCCAGCAGATGTCAAGTCGGCAACTCTTTTGCTAACTCAAACTGTCACCTCTGACAATGACATCAAGTGACAACACTATTTCCTCCATTCCGCAACTTTTTTCACCGGCACCGTTGACGAAAAGCTGTGCTACGTAGACAAAACTGTTTCTTTTCTTTTGTCACTTCCACTTCATTGTTCACTTCAATACAAAGTACTGTATTCAATAACTGGTACCTGAGGTCACGTGATTTGTCAGTTCACGATAATTTTTTTCAAATAGTGACAGTACCGTGTCCTGAAAAGGAAATTTATTCTATAAGGCAAATAAACTCTTTGGTTAGGTACTTTACCTAGAAGTGTATGAACCCCCGAAACTATTACACGTATTTGTGTTTATATTTCCCAGAAGTTGTTTATATTTGAATTACTTCACAATAACTACTCTAATTAATGTCTCTCAAGTACCATAAACGCGTTTCTAAACTTCATGTTCACTTATATTCAATTGTTAAATATACATTTCAAAAGTTAGGTTGTATAGTGTGTTGGAAAATTGGAAATGGGAATGCAGTCCCTTTTCCTGGAGAAATCGCGAAATGTAATACTAGGAAAAGTAGAATTCAGAACACGCGGAGGAAGTCTGGTTTTCACTGTAGGTATAGTTTAGCTTCGGATGAATAGGATCTTCTCTTTGCTCTTCAACAGTCTTTACTAGACTGAAGAGAACGTTTAACAAAGTTGAATAGGTTCTGCTCGGAAAAGGAAGAGCGTACCTCACGATGTGTGGGTAGTCTGTTCGTTGGAGGAATGAAAAGGAAGGAAAGCAGCTCCCGGCTTTTGCTCGGAGAAAATTATCCCAATATTTTCCAATATAGCGCATGACGGTCTCTTTGCCTTTCGGTTTACAATTTTCCTTCGTCGAAAAAGTCACAGTCACTGTTATTTTCATTTTACTTTTTAATCAGTCTTATCTACTTAGACAGCAATCTTCATTAAAACAAGACAAACAAAACTTTTAGGATATCAATTAAATGAATTGTACAGGCCATGAAAATTCCATCTACTAAGTTAATAAATACAGAAAATCTGAAGAATTTCAAAAATAAAGTAATGGCGGTATAAGGCATTTCAAAAATAAAGCACAACATCATCTAAAATTTCTATTGAATTTAGGTAGAAAGTTTGAAATCGCAAACATTGATTTGAATTGAAAACGAGGAAAAGAAGTAACATGATAACTTGCTTTGCTCAGAATACTTTCTTTGCTCACTTTCTCTCAATATTTTAGTGCTTCCTTACATATTTTTCTTGTAATGTCATTTATCATCCCAGTTCACGTTCTTATAAGTTTGTGGTTCCTACTTGTTCCCAATTTTGCATAGTGTGAATGTGAATATATTTGGCATCTTTATTGCCTTATCGTATTACCTATAAGTCCTTTACTATACTTTTCACTTAGAGTATGCACGCACACTATCATTAGATATAACTTGTGGTTTTGGATTTTGCAAGCTTCCTTGCATGAGTTTGTGGCAGAAATCGTTACTAAGTGCGGCATATGAAGTAGTGGTATGCAGCACAATGAACAGCGAATATTAATGAATCGTTAATAGTAAGTAAATAATAGTTAGACCGTGTGTACTGGCAGAGAAAATTTCTAAATGCGTCTTTGAATATTTTTTCGGGTTTGATTATTGATACCCTATCTAAGAAGTAATTTACCATGTACAAACAGTATATAAGACCAATGACGCATAATGGGGCCTGCTAATCAAAAAAATGTGTATACCATACATTCCAACCTGCGTTTAGCAGCTAATGTACTGGAATGTTTATCTTGCCTGCCTCTACGTCCAAATGTATTATTTCATTACTCAAATTCCAATTTTCTTAACACCTATACTCATATTTTATAAGCAAAGTTATTATATCTTAGGCTGGTTGATTGGATTTTTTCTTCACATTTATTTAATCAGGCCGTAAAGATAAGTGGTGAAATAGAATTGTCAATAATTGCACTGGCTTGAACTATAGTATAAAACGTTGCAGAGTATTATCCTAGCCATTCTTAACCAACAAACCTATACAGTTAGCATTAGGTTCTGTAATTTTGCTTATACATGGCATAAACTGTAATGTAACAATATAATATCCTGCGTAAACTATACTGTTTAGTGTTTAGGTTTTTAAAGCTTCACAAGAACTATTTACACCTAGTTATTTATATTTTTCAAGCAATAATTCAATAATTACAATTTGGTTGACCAAATGGTTAAGTTTTGCTCATTATTCGCATTATTTATTTTTGCACACTAAACAACACGTATTACTCAACATTTGTAATTATTTTAAATAACAACAAGCATAACATTGATCAGGTTGCACACGTATTACACTGGTACAAGACATAATGAGCTTGCATAAACACCTAGTTTATAATATTATGTCCATCATGCTACACACATAGGTTTTAAGGTCTTAACGCAATAAATGCTGACATTTAGTACGTAATGTATAATTTAACACAGGTAGTAAAAGATTTTTTACTTAGTTATATAAACGTAAAACCAACTACCAAAGTAATATTTCCAGATAAATAGTATCTCATTATTACAAGATTTAAAGTTTTGTTTCTTGGATCTTGCAAACATTTACACATACTCTAGTGTTTCATAGTTTTATTTGCACTTATTAGATATACATTGCTAACTAATGTATTGTGATATTTTATACGTAGTTTAGTATCTAATTTGTCTTCACCGACCAACAGTAGTACCTAAATTAAAAACGACACGACACAATATATATTCTATATTTTAGTTTTACTGGTACACATACTTTACGAATTATAACGGTTGTGTTCTAAAAAAATAAAATCAAATAAATGAACATCACAATGAAAATTCGATTTGGTATTCATTCCACTGCACTTGTTTTGTAGGGTAGGTTAGAAGACTATTTGTTATCTGCACTGACGAGATTCACGATATGCTACAGTAATTACTTTTCATTAAAAAATTAATTACCTATAAATTATTAATTTAACTGAACTTTTGAAAAGGGAAAATTCCATTCCAATATGAACTATTTTTAGTGTCAACAACAATAAGTAGCAAACTTCTCGTTCCTTACTATAATACTCAGAACATGAAACATATTAATACACAGATAACATGCTTAATTTTACGTAATGTATACTTCGTTCTGGGTCAAGATATGTTATTTTATATAAGTATAAACATGAATACGACACATGTATATTAAACTTAACTATACATAAATAAAAGGGACATCTATGCATTCTAGAATATTATACGCTTAAAAACTACTACTTTGGGGTTTCTCACATTGCAATCAAACACAGTTTTTAAACTATTAACCTTTATTAATGGATTCTTTATTTTAATTTGTTCAATAGTGCCGTTTTTCCTTAAAATTCAGGTTTCTTGTCTTGCAACGGACGAATCTTCCTCAGCTTAGCTTCTTATCAACGGGAGAATGATCCGCTGTAGTACCGTAGACGACTATTGTTTCTGGTTCCCCGTCCGTTCCGTCCGTCATCATTACCTAAATACATTTTTTACAAGGAATCATATTATACAAATATTAACTACATACATACTTTCACACTTATATGCAGAATTAAATTTACTATTTTACCTCGTGTCCCCCACCCTGAACTTCCGTGATTGAATAAACTACTTCTTCGATGTCTTGTCCTTCTCCATCAGAGGATCCGTGTAGAACAGCAATTGGATGTGACGCCATATGTTGGCCATGCATGTGAGCATCATGCTCGGACATTCCGTGTTCAACTTTAAGGTCATTTGAAATCGGCATACCTAACGACGTTTGGGGAACTACTGTAACCCTTATCTCAGCTCCCGTACCATCGTCCAAAGTTGTGGTCAAGTCGTCTGTTCCAGTACAGGAAGCCAAATCATCAGTTCCTACATAAACCAAATTTTAAAAATCGCAATCCTGATCTAGAGAAAGAATGAAAATGATACGGTACGATAAGGTAACCAATAACTATAAATACTCAAGAATGTTCTTACCAGATGTATCCATATGATGCTTATTTGAAAGAATACGGATTCTTTTTAAAGGAGGTATCGCTACAGGACTAGATGCAAAAGTTTGAGTTTGACTATTCAAACTTCCCGTTGTCGTCCGTACGTTCGACAGTATACGGGAATATGACCTTTGGAGTGAAGCTGTTGTTGGAGATTGTGAAGCAATTGATGAAGCTGCAGGCTGAGTAGTCTGCCTAAAAATAGTTTTAACGGGTGATACCAATTTACTTGCCATAGTTGCCGTGCTCGTTTGCATGGGCATTGCCACAGGAGAAGGAGCTCGAGCATTCTGTGACATTGGCGATCTAGATTCTCCTGCATATATGGAATCAAATAAATATAGCCGTCTTTGTCTATATTATGCACGCTTGAACGTTGGAAAGACACAATAGCGTTTTAGCAATGTAGTGAAAATTAAATTAGTCAAATTACTCTAAAGCACATAATATAGTGAAACAAGGCATAAAAGTGAAACTAAAAAGAACAATTGGGTTATATACCTGTTTGATATCCTTGGAATACAGTAGAAGCCATGGTGTCATTCCAAATGAATTCAGATAGACCCTTAACTTTCATTTCGCCACCTACTTTGACCAAGGAGGGTATTAGAGTAGGAGGAATTGCTACTTCGCCCTTGTATATAAAATCGAGGAGAATTCGAAGTTCCATAGCTTTAATGTCCTTAAGAAAAATGATTGGATGTTGACCCGGAGGCGTCATTTTGAACATTTCATCAAAAAATTCAGAAGCTGAGGAGAGAATCACACGATGAGCTTTGAAAAACTGTTTGTCAGCAACTAATGTTACATCTGTGTACGCTTCATCTGTATAAAGGGATGAAAAATTACGAAGAAAAGTTTCTGAATGATCTGTCCATCTCATACGAACACATGGATCTGTAAATAGCAGCGGGCCGTGCTGAATAGAAGGTTCTGCCATTTCTTCTGGAGGTGACTCAACTGAAAAATTAAACATTAAAATGTGTGATCATTACCGCCAGAAGCATAAAAAATATTTCAAAATGTGTACATATGTACGTATGTATACACCAATACGAAAAATTATCATATTATTTTTATACATTGCTGTTGTTGTTGCTGCTGCTGCTGCTGAGACGCTTTCTTTGATTTAGTTTTTTTGGGTTTGTCAGACGCTGATCTTATACCTGTCTTCGAATCATCATCCCCAATGGGATACAAATCCATATTGTGCTTTCTTTTCAGATGCTTTAACATTGATGATGTACTGTGGGAATGTGAATACGACAACGAATCCCCGCAAAGATTACATCTCACCTACAAAATATGTAAAACTTTACTTACAAAGAACTAAAAAATTTCTAATGCTAGTTCAGGGTACCTTTTTCCCATCTTCTGTAACCGTAAAATTCTGCCAAACTTTTGACCTTCCTCGTATTGAAGCCATCGTAGATGTGGTTGGGGTGGGCATATTCACGGATGCAGGCTGTGTTTGCTGAGGTTGCTGTATGTGTATTGCTTCTGCAGCCACATTTTCCAAATTAAAAATATGTGTCATTTGGGTTGCAGTACCTCCTGCCGTCTCTTCCATTTCCATTACCCTTCTTTCCAGATATCAATGTTCTGTATTTGCTGCTCAATCAACTGCAATTTGCCCAGCTGAAGTCGAATACATAACCATTTATTAAATTGTAATACATGAGAATTATGTTAACTAAAAATTAAGACACAACCAGTAACTTTCATCATAATTCAAAGCAACAAAATGTTTAACACGTAACGATGGTTGAAGTACTAAAAGTAAATGGGACAAACTGGAAATTATATGTTCATAGGAAAACTTCATTTTTAGTAACCATTCGCCAAAAAATGTGAAATTCAAATAGCAAAACAAAAACCAACCTCTACACATAATAAAATGAAAACAACAGAAATTCTTTGTAATAAGATGAACTATTGTATTTCATTTGGGCTTTCATAGTCAGCTGTTCGCATTCCTTCGTCTCTGGATCTAGTAATTTTGATTTATCTTACTATTTTAACAAAACATTGAAAGGTAAACACAGACAGCTGTTGTTTAGTAAACAATAATAACGCAACAATGCAGTTAAGAAAAACCAAGTTCAGGACAATATAGCGGAGTGAATCTTTAAGGTGAATATCCTTATCTTTTGAGAAAGCAATCAATAGAAAACGGGATTAACAAAATCGACGGCCGAAATGACGGAAGTGTAAAAAATACCTAAATAATAAAGTGTCCCACGTGTGGAGAGCCAAGTGACCCAACTTTCGCGCTGACAAAAGATTCAACAAAGTAAATGACTTTTGGTTGCAAGTTGCAATCAACTTCTTCGGTTTCGGTCTTTCTTCGGATCTCGGGATCAACTTTCTGACGACAACTACACTACGGTCTTCCTCGGTCACACAAGCATCGATAGCCACCAAATACAAACTCTGAAGCTCCCTTCCTCAAGTTTCCTCAACTCTCCACATCCACAGCACATGCCATTGTCACATGCACGATGCAGGTTTTAGCATCCTCCTGGAGCTTCGCTGGTCCTCCTCCCTGCTCACTGCTGGACGAATATTCTATTCTTGGAATCACTTTTTTCAACAGCCAAACCCGGCCACCTACAGTCACACTTCTCACAATTCTATGATCTACTATACCAACAATATTTCCCTTCCACTTTTCTATTGTTAAAACCTTACTAGATGCATATAACACTGCTTATAACTATACCAATGTATATACATACTGTGAACTGTGTAATATTATAATATGCATATACTTGTATTGCATTATAACGTGTGAATATACTCACGAACATCTAATGAAAAATTCTGCAAATGACATGATACATTTTACATTACACATTTTCCCACAAAGTGATCAGTGTCACCTTTGTGTTTGCTCCATTTTCGTAGCTAAATATGTTCAGCAGCAACACAAATGTCCATTATCGTCACCTCTCTTCCGCTACAAGCAAGTACATACAAATTTCCATTTACTGAAGAATGGAAAATTCTCCTAAGAGTGTAATAGATTGCGCTCAACTCCCTAACGTCTAAATGCGGCTGACGCCAACTTCGTAAAACTGAAGTTTAGGAGGACAAAGTAAAAGTTGCTTAGTACAATGAGTTAAATAAGCTTAGGTAGGTATTTTCTTACAACTGGAAACTCTGTATCAAAATTAGTTTCATGTAAAAGGTAAGCATTAAGCATGCAGCAATTAATTGTCACTACGTGTGTAATGGATACTAGAATCCTTGACGTAGAAATCGTGATTTGTTTTCGGGTAGTTTAATTTCAAGAAACATCAAAGAATAATTATTACGATGTGTTTATACAAGTGTGAAAGGGTAGCTTCAGAATTTGGCACCCATATGATTACTAACTATTTTTGGAAGCATCTTAAAAGGGAAATCGTAATGCGCACTTCTGTGCTGTGCAATTTTATACTATATACTTACTACTGTTTATATAGTGATTAGAAAACCTGCAGTAACTCCTTAACCAACATCAAAAGAATTATATTTCCGTTAGTAGAAAAAGATGAAAGCAAAGGTCAGCGACGTATTTTACTCGTGGGCTTACGTTTTCATTTCATTAAAGACATCATTTTCCACACCGAGATGCTATTTCATAGAATCCTTCATTATTATTCTCATGCAACGATAAAACATGAATTATGATGTGTTCATTCATTCGAATGTAATTACAGTGTGATTTATTGTAACCCCATTGAATTCATGGTAATACAGACATCTATAGTTGACATAATACTTTGTCCACAACAACACACCAATATATAATAACATGTAAAGATATTCTTTTATTCTTTATACAACTCTTTTCTATAAGTACTCTGTTACAAATAATGTTAAGTAGATTACGAAACATAAAATTAATATTTGCAGTGCAATGTGTATTATAATATGAATATGAATATAGACAAGTAGTACATAACATGTATTTTTGTAGCAATAGTAATAATGCGTGCTACAGCATTACAAAAATACTAGCGGGTAGAATTTACAAGGGATGTGCTATCAATAATAAATTAAACAAATATATTAATATTATTATCATTAACAGTACTTTCACAATGGATAATTCTTACAAAGTTATCTACACGCTCAATACTTTATGTTTGTAAACTCTAAACTCACAAAAGGGTCTTTACATTACTAAACTCGCCTGATATCGTTTATAAAAAGCTCTTATTAAAAACATTGTAATAATATAACGCACACTAAGCTAGTTGAATACAAAGAGGACTAGTTGATATACTATTAAGATTGTAAATCTTAATTCTGGAAATTTTAGGAGTCATAATGATACGTTATCTATAATCTACAAATTCAGAACACATACAGAAGTCAATAAGTACAAAATGCAATTCCAACAACAATGACATGACATTATTAACGACAAAAAGTACACATAGACATTTCAACACTTATATTCTATAACACAAAATAGTCTTGAACACCCACGAACGCATACACGAAACAGAGATCCGTTTTAGTTTACGTGACTAGTTCTCTCATTAGTACTAACAAGTTTCCTGTAGAACACACAATTAGTTTATTAACATAATTGGGTACTTAAGTAAGGAAAAAGCACAGTAAAATGAATATTTAATAGCTTTGCCTTGGTCATATTCATTTAAATTTTTTATATGTATGTATTTAGGAGTATAGCACATCTTGTATCACTAAAAATTACCACCCACGCCTTTTTGCCCACAAGAACAGGTAATGAAGCGTATACCTAATTTGCAAACTGATATTATTTCTTTGAAGAATTCTAAGTTTAAAATTTGTTAAAGACAGTTAAAGTTACATTAGATGTCAAATTAATTTCTCAAATTTTCTATTGCAAGACAGGAGTTTCATTATTGTACTATCCTTATACACACAATTATTTTTAAGCTCAAATAGAAGCACGGAAAATGAAATGGTAGTATCTAGGTCACGTATAGTTTGAAAACGTTCATACATTATACTCATAAGAGAAAATAAGAGAAAGCCATGTGTTAATTTTTGTGATACAATCTGGGTTTTCATGTTTTATTGATTTATTTTAAATTGATGTCAGTTTTATGAGGGCATTGTAGTGGCCTCTGGGCTTCGGTATTCGGATGACCGAATGACCAGAATCGGATGACCAGAATCGGATGACCAGCATCAAAACGCGTGCACATTATTACATTAGCGTGCACAGCGTATAGCGTATTTAAGAACCTAACCTAATAAACATATACCTACTTTGAAATTTGATTATTTTAGTTAGGTTAGGTTCTTAAATACGCTATGCGCTATGCATGCTAATGTAATAGTGAGCATGGGCATGCGCTTTGACGCTGGTCATCCGATTCTGGTCATCCGATTCTGGTCATTCGGTCATCCGATTACCCAAGCCCGTGGCCTCTTGTTCTCTGCACTATTTACATTTACAGGTAATCCTTAATTGTAGAACAATTACTAGTTTCTCTCATTGGAAAATATGGAAAACCTTGTTTACAATATTCCACAGAAGAATTCAGTTCAAATGCTGCTTAGCTAAATATGAATTATTTACCATGTAACACAGACAAAATAACTCGTATACATATTTTGACAAGTAACGTTTTCTTTGTTGTAGAAAACCTACATATTACATTTCCTGGTAACAGGTGTGTGAACTCGATTTCTAAACAAACCACCCTGTCATGTTTGGTGTGGCTAATGATGAGTATTCAAAAAACCTTCAAGATAGGTACGTAGAGTGACAAAAATGACAGCTGCTGCTTTTCTAGTAACCACATCAATATTTATGTGTCATATTCGTCAAGTCATTGTGCAAGTCTATTACATTTTCAGATTGCAGTTGTAACAATTGGTAGAGTGAACTCTTTTGTTCCGTCATGATTTTCTTTTAGGTTGGAGTCAAAGGAGTTGAAATACAACGATTGGCATACAGTTTTCCATTCGAATTATGATTCTGAGAATTGAGATGAGATGTTGGAAGAGTTCTATTTCGTTCTCGGTAAACGTTTCTTCTGTTCGGCTTTTCTCCCGAAATATCCACGATCATTGTTCCATTACTTCCATTCCCTGTTCCTCCGTTTGTAGACAAGTAAGTGTGATTCGCCACACTCGCCAAACTCACTTCTTCAAAGTCTCCTCCTGGAAAACAGTAATAAGCCTTGTAACACAAGTATTTCTTTGAAAAAATTCTAGTATGATTAAAAACCAAAAGCCCACGTCAGCGAATTTTCAAAATTACAATGGTAGAGATGAAGTAAGCAAAATAAAGTGATTTACAAATTTACAAAGTAACTCTTAGCCAGTTTGTACAGCCCCGTTTTAAAGGGAGGATGATGGTTGTTGGATTGAGAAGCCATGCCATTAGGTTGTGTTCGAGCTCGTGCAGGCAAATCGACTAAGTAGATAGCAACTTTCCGACGATCTTTTCATAAATAGGAAAAAATAAAAAAGTTGCACCGAAACTTGCATGCTTAGGTAAAATCAATAAAAAAAGATACAAAATTTTCCTTGTTTGAGAATGGATTAAGGTGAGTGTTCGTGAGTAAGAATTCTAACTAGGATGAATAATGAGGGTGGCAAAAGTTTCAACTAAAAGCAAAGTTTTTAAGGTGCATAATTCTTGTGCAAGAGAAAAGTAGGTAGGGAAAGACAATTTTCTAATCTGAAAAAGGTTTTGTTGGTAATTCTTTCCGAGAAAATTTAAGACTGCTAATTATTAGTTTGAATTGTGTAGGGGGAAAGCGAAGAAAGTTATTAAGAGAAGAGCTTGAAGCATTGTCTTGTCCATTTCAGATAAAACTTAACAGAGAAAAACCACCTAAACTTTCTAAATGCGAAACTACTGGAAAGATTTGCTAAAAATTAGACAGGGAGTTTGGAGAAAGCCGGAGAAAGTAATTTGTACTGAGGCGTAGCATTTAGTCGTCGCAAAGCCAGACTATGAAAGTCGTGGGGAGAAGAATGGAAAAGGAGTTAGTGGATTAGTGTTAGATCCAAATACGCACCATGCTGACCTCTGTAGAATTGGGATTTTCTGTAAATGCTGTTCCGCATGTTTCCTTTCCCTCCCAGTCGACACCATAAAAAGTCTCGGCAAAGTCGCAACAGTAAACGTCTAAATCTCTCGCCACACGTGCAGTAAATCACAAAATTGACCGAGGAGTTTACCACCACGAGTAAATTGGACAAAGCCACCAACTCGTCAACAGTCTTGCTGTAGAAAGACTCCAGGATGTTATTTACAAGTGGGAGTACGTTACACAGCAGAAACACAACAACAACGCAAAGGAGCATTGTCGCCAGTCCCATCTCTCGCCGCTGCAGCTTTGACAGCACTTGGCGCTCCTGATTTGCTTTTCGAACCTGGAAATAAAAATTTTATTTTCCCGTTTATCAAAAGTTACTTCTACAAAACCAAATACATAGATACTCAAAAATTGTCTACTTGGAAATTGTACTTTGTTAGAAATATCTACATATTCTAATTTGAGAAGAGACGTTCACATCGAGTTTAATGATCTACATAAGTTTCCCTGGGTGTTCAATATTTGAGAATTGATGACGTTGTGAAAAGGCTAAGTACAGGGTGGTCCATATCTAAGGTGGGGAGCTGTTCCAGAAGAACCGGAAGTAGTACAGCAAAACTGTTAACACCACTCGAAAGCCCATACAAAGTTACATTGGAATCTTAATTTTCATGGCCATATCCCTGCTCATTCGCTTACGCTGACAATTCTCCCAAAAAAAGTCAAAAACATATGAATTAAAAGTCGTTTACATGAGGAACTTTACATGAGGCGATCTTCTTCAGTGTCATTAATAAGTGACATTTTTGAAGAAAAACTAATGAAAGTAAGTGACGTAAGCACTGAAAATTGGTAGCACAAGTAAACTTGCGATTTTACTCTCTCGCGGGATTTTTACCATGAATTAGCTATTCATCAATTTGAACATTTCATGTTTTTGACTTTTTTGGGAGAATTGTCAGTGTAAGCGAATGCACAGGGATATGGCCATGAAAATTAAGATTCCAATGTAACTTTGTATTGGCTTTTGAGTGGTGTTAACAGTTTTGCTATACTACTTCCGGTTCTTCCGGAACAGCTCCCCACCTTAGATGTGGACCACGCTGTACATAGATCTAATTGGCAAGCTTAAGTGGGATGAAATTGGGATGATGGCAATTTTCAAGCTTGTTAAACTTGAAATCAAAGTTACTCGACTGGAGCAAGCTCCTAAATTGAGTCTTGTTTGCATTCTATACTTTCTTTGATGTTTCTCTGGAGTTTAATTTCTTGTGCATTACAGAGATGCTCATGTAGCTACATGACTGCTCTTAATTCTAGAAGTCTTGTAATAGATCGAGCTTAACATGTAATAATAAAAAAACACAATGTTATAAAAGTGCTAGTAGAGTATTAAATGATTCAGTTTGTAAATTAGTATACGTTGAATAAATTGTTGCTCGTGCTTTGCTTATTGGGTATTTCTATCTGTCCGTGATGTAGCTTTAATGAAAAGAGGTTTGAGGAATGGAGAGCGAAGTTCCGATTGCAAATTAGGCAGTGCGTAATAAGAAAGAAGTGATGAATAGATAAAAGAGTGGTGACTGTTGAGTGTAGATTTATCTAAAGTATGCCATCAGCCACAATGGAATGGAAAGTTAAGCTGGAACTAAGCGAAGAAATGAATTAAATGGAGAGCGGGATGAAAGGGAAAGTGAGACGATATATTTTCAGGAGCGAGAGGAGGGAAATGAGATAACAATCAGTAGAAGAGAGACGTTTCGGAGAAAGTTGGGAGAAAGTCACGTCTTGGAAAGTGGGATTGTGACGAATTTAGCATTGGATGGAAAATACTCTGCCTGTGAGGAGTGGAGCGGAACTCTACTCGGGATATTTTATTAGGTGCACAGATGGATACATAATAATATAAATACGAAATGTCTGTCTCGAATGGGATTTTAGTCGCTTCTCCTTTCTTCCCACTGTACAGAGCACAATAGATAGGAAAGAGTGCTTGCTTTACAGGCTCCGAGCTTTTCTGCCCTGCCACGTGTACCATCTCTCTCCATTCTCATTCCCATTATTTAGGAAGACCCAGAATTCGTAATTGATTTACGCTCGCCGCAGTCAAGCTGGATGTGCATCGATAATGAGTCTGTCCAAGAGAAATATCCATTTCAACTGTGAAACAATATCTAACTGTCTATGCACACAACACTCCCACTCTCATACTAATAAGTGTGCCAAACACTCAAACGCACGCACTACTACGAATGCAATATAATACAAATAGTCACACAGTCAAACCCAAAACCAAACAAATAGTTTCACTCTCCTTGCTTACATACAATACTACGTAGAGTATTGTATATCAGTTCACTCTGTATTTCTGATTCTCATGTGTGGATGGGACTTGTGCTCCCGAATCCAATAAAAATACAAATTGCTCACCCAACGCACCAAAAGAGTCACTGTTGGCTCAAACGCTTCTAAGCTGGCTCGACTATATGTATTTTCAGGTCTAGACAGATCCTCAAATGAGATGGGATGACATAGAAGAGATTTCTACTTATATTACCCCTATCGAACTATCCAAGGCCTCTTTAGAGGCCAAACACTCTAAAATACGTCACTTTGACTTTCTTTCAATCTTATGGCTACTAGTTTTGCTAGATATACCAAAAGACACGTGTTTCCTATAGATTCTGAGGAGAATCAGTAGTTTTCCATTTCCTTATGGTTTAGTCTTTCTTGTCTTGGTTTATCATATCTCTCATTTCTCTCCATCTATCTCTTTTCTATTTTTTGACTAAAGTTCTTTGGCTTTGACTTGACTTTCTTTGGGGATTCATCTGCTCTGCGAAAATAATGCTGAAATAACCCAAGAAAGAAAACAATGAAATACTCACGCAGTCCCTTTTTGAAAACTTACAATTTGGGTTCGCATTTGTTTGCTTTGATGGTATATGTATGTGGATAGACAGCCGCAGCATAGTTTGCTTTTTGTTGTAAAATAAACGCACAGCAAGATTAATGGACTATAAACGAAATGGCACACACAGAGAGAAATTCACTCGCACAATTGTGAAGTGGAGTGAAGGATGCGGAAGAAAGAAGGATGAAGGCTAACGCAAGTTTTTGATAGTGATAGCTTTCACTTCAGTTCACGAGCAAACGAAACCACATGAAATAGAACGCACTATGCCAATTTGTACAGAGAGGAACGCAATGCACTCCTATTTGTCCGTTCAGTTAGCTAGATAAAAATAAACTTACTTAAGTTAACTTATTGTTACATTCTTTTATACATACTTTCATTTCCGCGTCCACAATGGAACCCCCACTTCAACCAAAGCTCCCCTCTCTACAAATTCTAATGTATAACATGACACGCTTCCTTTTTATTACGCCTTTTCCGCTGCCAACTAAACTGACTGACATATTTTGCGTGTGAACTCATATCATGTATGACCTTTCTAGCACAAATTGTTTATTTTCCTACGAGGAACTTTCCCTTTCCTCCTCCGCAACTCTTTCGCTAACATTCTTTACGACTTATCGTTAGGAAAATATTATTGCTCCTCATACGGCTTTATGGCTTTGGATACAGATACTTTCTCCCCTTGATAAACAGCTGTGTACAACAAAGTTATGTACATCAGTAATCAGATCGACAAACACATGCTACTTAAGTCAAGTATAACATAAAACTGTAGGTAGCTACAATTTTTATATTCAGGCTAGTCTTATTAGAGAAATAGAGACACACGGACCACGGGTAGTAACATACAGAGAGAGAGATAGATGAAGACATCTGATACACCGTAAATATACTATCGCAAATGAGAACAGATTTAATTTATTTTGCCTCTGAAAATAATCTCTTTGCCAAGAAAATAAATTTTCTTTTGTCCGAAGTACTGTTTTTGGTACAAATCCAGATATTTTTGGACAGTAGTTACTATTTATTGGTAACATAATGGATTTTGTCTTCAAGTATGATCAAGATAAACTAGAATGCATAAAAAGTGCTTACGAATTTGGATAATATTTTTTTGAAATGCTGTCAGAAAAGAAGAAAAACTGTACGTACTCGGATATAAATAAAATTATTTGGGGAAATTAATTTGATTCCAGTCGTAATTTTTGAGTTCATGACATTCAGGGCAGAAAACAATTTTTATCCTGGTAAAGAGATGATTTTCTAGTATGTGTATGCTAAAAGTAAATTTGATGATACACATGGTTTGACAGAGTCAAGTTTTGACCTCTGGTCATCATGCTTACCATACTTCCACTAACCTGCCGATAAATCGCCAAATTGAACATGACTAGTCCAGAAAATGGAATCAGGTACATGATGACGAGATAAGCCCAGTTTATATAGATTGTGATGTAATTTGGATTTGCTCTCAAAAGCGACATATCGTTGGAATACAAAGTTAAGTTGGTTTGCTCGTCTATTTCCTGAATGGTCTTGACTTCCCACCATCTCGGTCCGTTGTAAATGATAGAAAATAGTATCACGATGATAACACACCAACGAGCACGACTCCAGGTACATATAGAGCGTGCTCTCAAACTGCAAAATAAAAGTCCATAAAGATATATGAGTCTCTAATGTCTTTTACATTTTCCTTCTCACCCCTTGAGAGCGGAAATGAAACTGATGTCTCATTTCCAAATAGCGATTTATTATATTCAGGTAGAAGTTTTGTAGGTACTTAGTGGTAAATATGAAGGTTACCTGTGGCATACTGCAATGTACCGTTCGATTGTGACAGCCAGCGTGAGATAGACAGATCCAGTTTGCGCTATTGAAAAGAAATTAGAAGTTTTCATTACGAGTGTCGTCAATCAAACAAGTCATTACAAGAAGGGGATTGGGAGCGATGTATTATTATCTTGTTGAGAAAAGACTTGGAAAGAAAAGTTTTATTGGAAAGCTACTGGTACTAGAATCACAAAAGAAAGTATATATTTACTGGTGGAGGAAGAATATATATTTCTGGAATTGCAGTAATTTTCTCTGAAAAATGTAATAATGATTTTCTTTCTGCAATGTCAGTGAGTTGGAATGTGACAGGGAAGTGAGCGTGTAGGAATGAGTGGGACAGGGAGCGAGTCAACTTTGGTAATTACGGGAGAGTAGTGAAAGCATCTGCTGCTATCTGTGTCATTGAAGTAGATAGTGACAAGGACGGGTAATTGGGATCGTTTAGGGAATGCCATAGAGTAACTTACCGGTGATGCTGATGGGGAAAAGGTAGGGCACCCACAAAGGGTAATAAATGAATCTGTAGATTCTCATGGGAGGACTTTGTGTGTATTCGCAGATAACGGGCAGACTAAAGATGAGAATGGAGACAGATATGAGCATCGTGTCGCAGAACGTGAGACCGAGCAGGAGACACGTCACCGAAGATTTCATCTGTGGTCGAGACAGAACAATCGCACTAATTCCGTTTCCAAAAATCCCCAGAATGGCCACTATTGTGATCCCCAGCCCATTCACCAGAAATTTAAACAATTCGTCCGCATGCTCCTCGTACTCCACTCCCCCAGTTCCATTTCCCTCCAGGTAAATTCCATCGCCTGTATCACTCACGTTCACCAAGTTTGTCCCCACACTCATGTTCCCTCCACCACCGCGGTCCTCATACCCGAAATTCAACAAAGAACCGTTGAAACTCATGTTCCCACTTACAAAAGATGATCCCAAAGTCTCGTTCATTTCAAAAAAATCTTCAAATCGATCCTCCTGAGGAATTACCTTCAAATCTGCAAAAATTTAACACAGTTTTAGATATTTTCATACATTTCTAGAATATAGCGTACATAATATAAGCTTACATAACTCTTAAGTATCAGCACTTAAACATTAAAGCGATGAAGCAATCAATAAGGTCTTAAAATAACTTAATAGCAATTAAAGGGATTGTTATTACAGAAACAATTTTCATTAATAATTTCCCCGAACTTGTTATTCTTGCTGACGTGACCTTGTAAGTAAAGGTAAAAGATCTCTAACAAAACTACACGAAATCTAACAGGGTAAAATTTCGTAATTTACTTTGCTCAGTAAATAAACATAATGAAACAAATGACTATTCACTTCGATTCAACAAAAGAAAAGTTTCCACACAAACTTACTTAATTACTTTCAAAACTTTTCTGCGTAACTTTATTTCTGAATCTTAACTGCGTAAATGAACGCATCTTAAACTTCTTAAAATGTAGTGTTTCTACTTGGACTCAAAAGTAAAGTTGATTAGATTATTCTCAAAGATTCCTGTAATTTATAGCTTTGCTCTTCCAATGTTTTCTTTGTTACTCTGATTTACAGTTTACATAAATACGTGTATAGACTTCATATTATTTTTGAAAAGGAATCTCTTTCAGCCACAATGAATACAATCCCACGCAATATGCAGTTTATTTTGTTCTGTTCATTAAAATGAAACCGTAGCAGTGGAAATAGTTTTCTCCCTTTTAGTAGATATGACTTATTCGCAATATATTTGCCACTTCCCCATTATTGTTTTAGTTTAGTATAGCTACACATATTTTCCCAATTTTTTTTACTATACTTACTGAATTAACTCCCTAGGGAATTATTCCTCAAAGATTTCAAATGTGAATACTAATGCGGGCTTGCAATCACTCTTTGTACGTTTATATCCTTACGGACGGGACTCAATTCTTATATTATCTGCAACATTTCTATGATGAGAAAACACCCCCAATGAAATCCAAAGTACCGATGAGATTTTTACCGTTTTTAATTTTATAAACAAATTAACTGACTTTTAGCACTTGGATTACAAAAAGGTTTGCAATATTCTTAACGTAACCTGTTAGACTATGTTAATAAATACCGTTTTCCTGGAGGTCACACGTTTGGTAAATGATAAACAGTAAGTAAATGATAATGTTAATTAATGTTTCAAAATTTATAAGCAAAATATCCTCAGATAAATATATAAGGAAGTTTGTAAGTTAAATATAAGCAAACTGCCAGTGTTGAATATTTGACCTTGACCCTGACCTTGCTCACACTTGCAAAAATAATCATAAATCTTATTACGACTTCTGTACGGTTTAGATTAATCTCCTTTTCCAGATGTGTAACACCAGAAATACGTAATGAAAATACGATAATAATTTCTAAGAATGCAAATGTAAATTATTTGTCAACAAAATCATAAATCTTAACTGCACTTATCGCTGCTTCTTGTACTCGTACATATTATATAATGATAAAACTGTCTTATTAATCCGTTGTGATTTAATTTATTGCCTTATCCAACTGTAAAAAGTTGATAAGAAGTTCTAAGTTCCAGTTCAAGTTCAAGTAGATTTAAATTCAGCAAAACGATACTGTACTTTACTTTTTCCTGTGGATACCTATTGAGACTGCGAGATATCGTACATTAAGAGTACAAAATAGTAAAAGAATGCATACTGCATGGAAGTTATTTAATGCAAAGGAGATCCTATCAAATTCCGTTACCCTTACCCCTCGTCCGTATTTGAAACTTACGTCCACAATAATTAAAAATCGATGTAAATTAAAGCAACACAAATATTGTATAAATATAAGAATAATGAGTATAAGATGTATGCAAGTGAAGACTTTAGCTTGTCACACTAACACAACACTCCTCTTTTCGTGAGCCTTCCTTTGACTTATGTATTTCACACACAATTACACTTACACTTCTCGTTGATCTAAATAAATTCGAGCTCTCTCTGAATTTCAAAGTGGTGAATACGTATTCGCAAGACAATATCAACTGAGATGTGAGATAAGGTGGTCTCCTGCAAATGAGGATGCACTGAAGACCATACCGATATTGCAGCCGCCTTTTAAAGGAAACTAGGGAATGAGATAATAATTTAATAGACATGACACGTGTATTACACTCATCGTTAACTTATTGGCGCATTGTATTGCAAGGATGTACCTAAGTGGTTATATTTGTTTACCTTTTGAAGCCCGTGGACCAACACGTAGATAATGAAGCAAGTGGGAACAGGAGAAGATCCAGGAAATTCTATCTATGAGAAAGTAGAACGAGGAAAATTCAATAGGGTTATTGGAGATTGAATTATGTTTGGCAATGTTTGGCCGTATCAAATGCTTTCATGTGTATCTGCAATTAACAATAGTAAATCATATCCTGTCAAGTCAAAATACTTTTCTTTACTTCAAAGAGCGACAGGTAGACATAGAAGGACAATAGATAGACGAAGATCCTGAGATACTTGACTCACAGAACTATCTAATGTCTTGTGACAAACGTAACCTAATGGTTTTCTGGAGAAGAGGAGAAAGTAATGCAATGGGCAATAATCCTTACTTCCGTTTACATCATTCTTTTCTTATCTTAGTCTCTCTTCATTCACTTCTTTGAAGTTCCAGTATAAATCATCAAATTTCAACAACATTCCCCGCCGTGCTTTCTACGAAATGCTACTTCCAATGTTCCAGTTCATCTAATCAAAAAGGAAAGAACACGATATTCTTTGCCTTTCACCTTTTCATTCACCATTCAAATAAGAGGACAGCCAAGGACAGAGAGATATGCACAATTGGTAGCTTTTATTAGGAATTCGGGTAAAAATCAAACTTTTTATGAACATCTGTTTGTTGTCCCCTGAATATTTATAGCGACCTTATTACGTTTTCTTTCTGTAGCACAATGTTCAGATGTCAATATGCATCTCACCGGACAATATCTTTACATAAGGAAGACATTGATAATAGCACTGATATCTATAATGATGATTTTCCATTCATATGTCGAAATGCTTTCAAGAAATACAATAGTTGCTTTAGTATATGTAAGCATCACGTTTTTTCCTTTGATTTCTTTCAGAATGAATGTAATTCAAGGTCCGTAATGACGCAGTTAAACTCTGGTAGTGTACCACAAAAGCCAATCATATTTTCCAAGTTTTACAGTATCACATAACCACTTTGAAGTTTAATGATGGCATCTGTATAGGAAGTTACATTAAATGCAGATGTGGAGATGTCATGCCTGATTGACAGAACACGATTATTAAGTAATAACATGATAACAACTACGACGGAGAAGAATTCAAGTGTGTAAGTGTATACATACGATTTTTAGAAAAGAACAAAGAAAGATCTCAATTGAATCAATTCAAGAATATTATGTACAAGTTATTCCACAGTAAAAAAGTAAATTCGGAAAATTCTTTTGTCCTTCGGGTTTAATGGCACGAGTTTACCTCAAAGTTAAAGTTAGATGTGACATTAGAGTGACTGAGTTGCGGTGTCAAGTTTACTGACGGGAAACCAAAATGCTCCGTTTAATTTGTGTCAATGGCAAGTTCAAAGCTTGGAATCAAATAAAGTGCACAGTCGACTCAATTTTCTTGTAACAATGGAGAAAGTTGAAAAGTCGCATTATCCCATCTCCCGGAAATCGTTTTCCAATAAATACTTTCCCTGTTCTTTATTTTTATCACTTCCTATCTCCAACTAACCTATTGCAATATCTTCACAG
The DNA here is from genome assembly GCA_020352615.2 of Yoshiicerus persimilis. NCBI lineage: Eukaryota > Metazoa > Arthropoda > Collembola > Entomobryomorpha > Tomoceridae > Yoshiicerus > Yoshiicerus persimilis. Next base: position 33,809,443 of record CM036943.2, on the reverse strand, counting down.
TGGGATACACATTTACTTTCACCTTTCTCCCATCAATGCCATTTCCTTTCTTAACTCACCTCAATACTTTTCAACGGCCGCACACTGTCATTTACCTTTCTTAAGACCGCCCTCCTAAACCTGTCTTCTTCAAACGATGTTTGTACGCTTTCTACAATCAAATCCTTTACTATTTCTCCAGAAAATATTGTATTCTGGTAATGGTCTATCTGGGTACGGTTGCAAATCGTATTTCATAAGTAATACCATAATAGATAGCTGAAATAGTAAAATAACCAAAACTGTTACTCTCGTTAGTCATTTGTTTAAGTAGTAATTGGTATTTATATCAAAACCAATTTCAAATCAAGCAAACTTTTCTGGGAAAACCCTCACAAAATTTAATTTGCATAAAGTGAACATTTCTAAAGGTTTCTAGAGAAATATCTGAGATTTTTAGTGTCACCACTTGACAAATACACTTATATCGCTAAAAGCTTCGTATGGAAACAATAAAGGAAAAGAAGACACTGGACATTTAAAGATATGTTAAGTGTAAACTGATAAGGCTGTGTAGATGTGTGTTTGTTCTAGAGATTTGAATTTCATGAAAGTGCGTACATATTGAGTTTTGTTTTCGTGGTGGGTGAGTGTTTGTAGGACGGGAGAGGAGTTCTTGAGTGGGGAAAGTGAAGAGAAGCATCAGAGCGGATCCAATTTTAAGTACACACGTACACATCTGTAGTTGAGTTCCATCTGAAGCAGTTGGCTTCTTGTGAGAGTCTGTGGCTTGGCTTATGGCTATTCGTTGTGTAGCACTTGACTTCCGGAATGGCTCGTCTGGACTCTGCCTTGGTCTCGAGTCGCCATTCCAGAATAACCATAATTTCTGGTTGAGCCAGCAGCAGGCAGAGAAACATTTTCTGTGGAACTGACTACACAACACCATGTGGGTTCAAATATATGCTATATTCATAAATATAGTATCTAATGTTATGTTTCTGGAGTAAGTAGGTTCTAAACATAAGAACTGGTTTCTTATAATAATAATACCACCTAAATAGGTATTCAGCCCTATACTTACCTTTTCTTAAGGAAGTGTGTAAGGAAGAATACCAATGCCATGCCAGTGCGTATTATGAAAACAAGACGGAGAACACATTTTCATGTCCCTGCGTGAGAATACATAAAGACTGTTAAAGTAGAGTGAACTTAACTATTGGAATATTATTCCAGTCCTCCAGTGGCCAAGAAGCTTTTGTAGGACCACTAGAAACGCACATAAATGTATTCCATTATGGATGTTTTTGCCACGTGCACTACTACCTCATCTCAATCCATTTACCTTCCCTATATCAACATGTAATTTATATACAACCCATACTATAGGTAAAGATTTCATGTCCTTATGTTCCTTGTCACATACACTACATATATTTGTATAGTAATCCTTACACGAGAGTTACTCCCCTAATAATGGTACAGTACTTCTTGAAATAGAAGACAGTATCTCGAATCTCGAGTAGATTTTCAAGTCCACTGAAATCTCATCGAGTGCTGACTGTACAAGTACATGGAGAGCAAGTTTCTTCCGTTACACGGCTACAGAGCCAAGTGGAAAACGTTCACCCCCGCAAAAAAGAGTGTAGAGGAGTATTTTTATGATGGATATAATTCTTGTCAAAATCAGACGGGCTTGACAATGAAATCGCTCTTTAGTTTACTTAAGCGTGGAGGAATCTAGTGAGGATATTACTTCTTCCCAGCCAGCACAAATCAAGGAGCGGCTAGAAAGGGAAAGTACCTACGACTTGGCTGGGTGACTTTGTCAGGTCGGAAGGAAGCGCTAAATGTAGAAAATAATAGACCCATTTAGTCGTGCCAACTCAAATATAAAATAATATTTATGTCTCTCCATATTACCTCTTGAGCACCAATAATCACAATAAGAACTAGAAAACTACTCAATATTTCCTCACTATCTTCAACTTAGTGCTTTCACTTAGTACTGAACCTTGGCCTAAACTCTACGAGTGTATCTACGTAGGTGCTACGTGCAAGTACCCTTATTTCCGCAATGCTCCCCTTACTCTTCCCAATTTGCCCCACATTACACATAAAAATAGATAGTACATAAATTTAATGCTTTCCCCTCCAGTTCTAAGGCGGTAACCTTTCACCTTTACTTTCACTTTGACTTCTGCATTGATATAATTATAAACGGGGGAAGATCAAAGGATACGCAACATTGATTACACACTTATCTAAAAGAGAACACCTTTCCCGGTGTACAATGCGTGCAGCGAGATTCCTTGAAACGAGACCAGTCTGATATGGTTAGTGCGGCTAGACTGAAGAAAGACTAGTTCTTATCTACCCTATCGTTAGTTTCAGAGTCTATTTTCCTTTGAGAGTTCGTCGCATTATTTTCCATTTTATTGGACTGCACGGGAACGTCAGAACAGAAGCATGTGTCTCGACTCCTTCGGATAATCCTTAAGACAAAGTCCTTCCACAAGAAAGAGAAGCCAACCAATTTGAAAGATAACACCCGTTGCACACATGCCCCCTCCAATTTCAGTTCACTCTCCTCTTCATCCTCTACGTACAATTACTATAACAAGCCATATGTTTATGTTTTATCCGCTTACCACTACACAATGATCTACCTACCTAGCCAGCATAGGAACACAGTTAGCGGTTTGAGGTTTGTTTAAGAGATTGAGGTCCCTGGATCTGATTGACATTGGCAGGAGTCAACCTAGACATACGAACAATAGTTCAGACACTCCACAACAGACCTTATTGTTCACAGGGGGATTATGCACTAGCAATTATTTTCCGTGGTCCTCAGTTCACAGTTTCAGCCACCTTTACAACGACCTGTCTAAAACCAAAAACCGTATACCTTTTCTCAATCTACTGGATGTGTTACAGGATTTTTACAAAATTAAGAAAACTTTTGCTGAACATTGCTTTGAGAGGAACGCATTTGTTTTCTAGTCTCATTTTGAGTCAGAACAAATAGAGAAGTTGCATTATATCAAGTGATGATATTTTACATTTTGGGGTTTTACATATTTTACAGCTTTGCAAATAATTTGCCCGAAGAGTTTAATTTTTGAAATTGTTAAATTTTTGAAAATATGTTGCATGGTATGGTATCATTGTCTCGTTCAGCAAATATCACAACAATAAATCATTGGAAAAGTAAAAAGTACTTTAGATACTGACCTTAGTGCTTAATTTTTGTAATAACGCTAACCGGTATACTTTTGTAGACTAACTGATGACTCAGACTTCGCCTAAGGTCATTATTATCTTCCACCATTGCACCTAAAACCTAATGCAACTAATGCTAGGCAAAGATACATGACATAGAAGTTTTGTTAACGTAAAATGAGTATAAGCGACTAGAAAAGATACAAAAATCTCAAAAATGTGATAGCTGGGCTAATTAACTTACAATTGTATCCGTTGCCTATTTAATCAAGAATAATAAAGCAAAGGGTTTTGACATCGTGACTGCTTCACCGCTTTCACTAAATAAATACCCATCCGTCTTTTCCTGGAGGAAGCCTTGAATACAAACTACAAGACACCAATTACTAACTCAACTGACTCAAGACTGATGAAAAGCAAGTTGGAAGTTTTAAAAGGAATATATATCTCACTGTCTTCATGGGTTTTCAACTTTCGTCAAATGGGAGCAAAATTGGTGGTTTAGATTAGGCACGACACGCCTACCGAAAATAACAGTTCATTAAGAAACCAAACTAAAAGAAAGCCACGCAACATGAAAGACGATATTTACGTCTCTGATGCTCTCCTATATTAACTTGCGCGTGTACGGGGCATTCACTCACAGTTCGTGGGGAAAATACTTTGAAAATACCATAAATACGACATTATACCCCGGGATACACATTTTGTTGTCTTTTCTTATCTTTTTGAGTTTTTCTCAATACACAGGGGAAAAGTGAAACTCATTCAAAGAAGATAAAATGGTTCAATTTCAAAAAACAGATTTCACAACATTGGTAGTTTTCATAAAAATGCCGAAATGCATTTAATTTAAAACGATTTTTCAAAAAATCGGAAACTATTTTAAGATTTGATAAATTCACTTCTAAATTGTTTACTGTTTGCTAATACCGTCTAGGTACATTTCTTTTACATTTCCACTTTTCCACTTTTATTGTTTTCATTATTAGTTAGTATTTTGAAATTCACTTAAAAAAGGCAAGTAATTTTTATTTACTGCACTTTCCCCCCAATGGGAAAAACTGGGAATACAGATTTTCCCACTTATTTTTGGTACGTTATTAAGCCCTGGGTACTTATTGGAGTATTTAGAGTGTGTCCTTTGTATTAACAGCTACGTGGCCTGCATTTAGTTAGTATGAACGCACTGTCGTCTGACTTGAAGAGACTTTCATTGAAGAAGAGTTAATTTTATGTGACCTGAGTGAGCGACCTGTGATCGGAGAAAGTCATGGTCTTTTGGTTTTCAGGTCACAGAACTCGCACACGTGTCTTTACTCGCAAGAATTACATACGCATTGAATTTACTTGGTTCACTTACTTTGCCATTGTCATTCCAGAAGATTAGGTTGCTACTGTATTCTATACCTTTGCCAAAACAATTCCTTCTCCCTCTCATCTCTGTCGTTGCTTTCCTTACCTTATCTACTGCATATTATGGTTATACCATGCCAATGCACACAGTTGCCTTCCTCCAACCCCATAAATCTTAATACGATTACCCATTGCTTATAAAATATACTCGTTCTCTTTCGTTTGGGAAATTTCAATGCTAATGTTCCCTTTATTGTTTCCACTGAATATTTCATGACGAACCGAATGAAGCCCTCTGTACAAAATCCTCAGTAATCCCGTAAAAGATTTAATGTCTACAATCAAAGAGAATGAAGAAGGTACCTAGGGACATAAGTACTTACTATCCATTAAGTCTCAACATAATTAATATTTACTACCCTCCCCATTTACGCAGTTCATTTCACAGAATTCTTAAAGAACATAATACAGGACTCTTGAAAAGATTCAATGGAAATCTCTGAGGTTTATCTGCAGTTTGCTTATTGGCTAGAAATTACTAAGATATATCAACCTAAACCGAACTATGTTCCAAAAACCCATTGAAGCCGTACTATAGTGTATATGTAAGTGCAACACATGTTATATTTTGTAGTTGTAAGTACAATAATCTATTCCTGCATATTGGCAAACTATATTTGTCAGGAATGTACAAAGGAACGAAAAGCACGTATTATATGACTTACTCAAGTGCAATAAAACACTGAATCGGATTCTATGAATGAATTATTTACTTAACGAACTCAAAGAGTTTAACTAAACAGTAAACAACTTCGTGTGTGTGGGTACGCTATGAGAGAGTAAAAGTAAACTAAATAGTTCGTCGTAAATTCATTTTTTATGAGTATCTGTATACTCACTCTATTTCGCACAATGTATGTCGTAGAGTATGGGGCGGCTTAGAAGACAACTGAACCAGTACAAACTTGCCCTCTATTCTAAAGCACATATTCATAAAGCGAATTCAAATAGAAAACTAGTTTAATTGCTTTAGTTTTGCTGGAGTTGTTTGAATTGCAGAAAATTAAAAAAAACTTACGTTGTAATTTAAAAAATTGTTCAGGGACCACTTTAGTTTATATTTAAAGTAAATAAATTAAAATATATTTTAATTCAGATGTGTTCAACCATGCATACCGGGGTAGTCTTATACACTACGACATATACTGTCTTGAATAATAATGTTGACTGTCATTACTTTGTGTTCTCCACTGTAAAAAGGGAAGTTCTGTGTTCGCTTAGTCGTGAGTAAAATGACACGGCATGTTAAGCTGTCTGTTAGTGAAGAACTGATTCGTTCGCTTTTGTAATCTACAGACAGAGGAGATAACGAGCAATATGCTACACAACACTAACATTAGCTACTTATGCAGAGCAGAATGGCGAACAGCACTTTAACAAAAGTGTACATATACATGTAGTTTTAAAACATTTTCTTTACTCTAAAAATAGGAACTAACGACTAGGCAAAAACTTTTGTTGCTTTTCCCGAGGCTGTGCTGTGCCTTCTGCTTGACTGACTGAAATAGTGTCAGTGAGTAAATAAATGAGCTAAAGTTACATTTACATGAGACAACACACGCCCATAATGAGGATATGCGGAAACAGCTGCGAAATCATTTTGCATTGTCGTTTCACTCACACAGAAGAGTCTCGAGTTAACAAACAAATATCTACGCGTATTTATTTTGTACCATGTTTACACATAATACGAAAATTGCGTTAATTAAAACGTCTTACATAATAGAACGATCACGTTTTGACATCTACTTGGTTAAAAACAATTAAAACACGCAGGGTCGTCACTCAGAATCACAACTGCTGTTGTGTTCAGAACTCTGATAAGTCGTAAATGAAAGACATGCTTTTAATTAGCAAAACTTTTACGTTCCTAGTAAAACTCTCAAAGGGGCCGACTGTTGGCCTTTGACGTACTGACAAACACCACACACTAGAAATTCTAATCTAAACTAATCTAAATTCTCTTTCACTCTGCACTAAATAATAGAAAAACTCAAAGGACCCGAAAAGTTGGTGACATTACACAGTCAAATCAGAGATCTAATGCATGACCACCCGAATAACTTGATTCCTCTGATAAAACATATAAGCACTAATTTTCCATTTAGTGGAAAACTAACTGATGATTTTTCTGATAGACGCATCATCTACAAAATTGAGATTAACAATAAAATTCATCGCGTAAAAATTAATTATGTGGTGAAACATTGTTAAAAATCGGTATGCATTGGTTTTTATTGAAAATCGAAATTAGAGCAAAGTAGAGTATCTATTTAACTTGTAATTGGTAATGTGCGTTTGCTTATGTACATTTATGTGCAGGGAATTTATGTTGGTTATATTGAATAGGGTATTTATCAGAGTGGAGGACGAAGGAGAAATTGGAGCAATAAATGGTTAAGAGTTAAGAGTGAGTTTATGATTGTGTGAGACAGGATGATTGGGAGTCCAGTGCAGAGGGAGAGCGGTAGCTCGTTTTGGTGACTTGACTGTGGCAACCGTGACAAATTACTGGCAATATATTTTTATAGTTGGACTGATCTGGCCCACTAAGTTGAGAGTTGAACCAGTGCTCTGAAATGTGGACAGCCAACAGTCGCCACAGACCACACCATCCGCTGTAACAAGACGATGTCCTAACTGCACTCTTTTATTTCTCTTTCCCACATTATTTAGGGTCTGTGTAGCCAATAATCGTGGAATAGGAAACTCTGCCAATAGAATTTCTTTTTACAGCCCTTCTTAGTACGTGCAACAGTTTTATGACATGTCCTTGCTCCATCCACCACCGCTATTCAGACTGGGACACGGAACACTTACTCTCTTTTTGAAAAAATCTCGGATCCAAAAGATTTACGTGTTTCTCCACATACTTTAGTAGCATAACCCATAAAAGAGTAAAACAAAGTATATAGGGCGAGAGAGAAAAAATGCTAAGTAATCTTACACTAAGGTTAGGTTCAGTGTTCAACGTAAATAATTTATATACGGTTTTGGTCTCCGGTCCTTGCTTGTAGATTAGTTAGATATCTCTGCACGTTATTTATCTAATCTTGGAAAGTTTCTCGAACTCATTCATCTACTTCACAGCGGGAGGCTTCTGTAGGCCGTGTGCATTTTCTCCTTCTTAAGACCCACCTCTTGCTTCCTCCTCTTATTATACGGAATCTTGCTCCAAGTGCCTAAACGTTATGTTGCGTTATTTTCTCTTTGTCTTGACTTGGTCAGGTCTCTTCCCTTATCAATTCCTTTCTCCTCCATTTAAAAGTCTCCACTTTCCTTCCTGTGTGTCTGCGGAAGTTTCCGTGAGCCGCCCTACTCTCTGCTTTTCTATTCACTCACTTGGAAGAACAATAGAGATGGGAAGGAAAGACGAAGGAACAGGCTGTCTGCCAAATGCTAACACTAACCACTACTCTGTTTTGTCTGACTGCTCTATACTAATATTATCTTTCGGCATTGTAAATAATATCTGGGAAAACTAAAGTTCAAATCTTGTTACCTCTACATACAAACTACATTACCGAATTACGAACAATCACCAAATGTACTACAGTGTAGGTTCCAAGTGGTTATACAATAGTTAAGTATAGAGCAATGGAGAGATAAGGAGCTTTACATTACAGCATAAATCTCTCAAGAGCTCCGTAGAAAATTGTTTAAGGTAAATTGAATTAACCTGCAAATGGTGAGCAGAGGCAACGAACCGTTTTTATTGGTAAAGTCCCAAAAGTTTCCCCATTCCGAACCATCGAACAACTGATACATTTCATGCTTGTACATAAACATATTCCAAACCATTATTTCCCCTTCCTTCAGTTTGCATTCCAAGAGTTATTTTACAAATTCACAAATTCTACTACTACGTACTGTAGTCATGTACTGAAAGCGCTGAAATCTATGAGAGCTTTTCATCAATAGTAGTACTATAGTACAAGTTAAACATATGTATGTAATAAGGAGCGGTATGCAAGAGACATGACTTTGGCCTTTTCAGTTCTCTGTAAATACTTGCAAATGGTAGGTAGCAAGTTGATTTAACTCATTGAGTCATTCTGAAATGGAAGCTCAGTTCAGTGTCAATTCAGCTATAATTAGTTAAATAAATAAATCACGTCTCAGATGCAATTCATATGAAAATTCAAATTGGTCCGTTGGGAATAAATATTAACGCGCCTGCTGCCACTCGGTATGGAATGAAGTGAGGCAGTCTTTGCTATCTGTTTCTGTCGTCTCTCCTCTCTTGGCAAACGTAAACGCGTCAATGATTTCAAAGGATCTCTTCTCCATTTCTACATAAATATTTATGTGAATAGGCAATGGCATTAGATAGTTACCTAAGTTAATTTTCTCAAAACCTAACTGATGCTTCTGATTCTGGCCCATAAACATACTACTAGGGCAAGTTAGTTGTCAAATCTAGCGACTCAATTACCAACTATACAGTGATCATGATAACAGACAGACCCCAACATAAATCCTTCTCATTTGCATAAGTCTGCGAAATGCAAACACGGACGCATGCACATGAAATCTACTTTTGTCGAGAGAAAGTCAGTTCGGGTGCATAACACTATTTTCTAATACGTTTTACTGCAGTGACTTAATTCGAGATATAGGCTATCAAACTGTCTTTTCGCAAGATACTAATGTAAGAACGCACTGTACACGGTCTCTTGAGTTTTACAGATTATAAACCTGGTGGAAACATCTTTCAATCCCGGAATCTTCTCAGGAATGAGAACATTTTTCTCAGAAAAACAAATGCACAACAAAATGACGAAAGAAATACTGCAAAGAAATAGTAAAGTAAAAATATGAGGTTAGCAAAATAAGGAAAATATAGAAAACCAGTGGGTGTGAAAAATAGTGTAAAAAACAGCAGAAATGTGTATGAAACTACAAAATGGCAAAAAACTTTGGAAAAATAACGGAAACCAAGAAAATAGTGGGAAAATACGAAAGGATAAAACTTGAAAATGGATCACATTAAGAAAAATTTGGTAAAATAGCGAATAAATGATTTTTTTGAACGCAGGAAAATAGAAGTAATTATAATTACTTTTGCCACGGATTATGCAGAAGAGGATTTTCCACCAGAGTTATATAACCGTATAACTTTAATATAACGCACATATTACGAGTATGAGGTACTCTTCATCAGATGTATCTCTCTACTATGTTGGATTTATTGTATGCCATTTCCCGGCTTTATATTCATCACAATAGAGTAAATTTGAGTGAGTAGCAATAAAATATTAAGTGTCTGTCTGTCATGTCCTACAAGTTACAACTCTTTGCTCTCTTTAATTTCCCTGAAGTCCCAGTGCCAAAAGGCCTTGCACTTTTCCAAAACACTAACCTCCATTCAGTCCAGTTCAAACTCAAATACAAAATGCACAGAACAGCTACGTGTCTGTCTTCTTATTTGTACAGGGCTAATTTTCTCACCCACTAAACTCATTTCGTTTACACAGATACCGCTTTTAACTGGAAATAACGAACACAAGGGCTATCCTTGGATTACTAAATAGAATTTCCAATCTCTCTTGCGCATTCACATCACCGTTATTTAGACAGGATCATTTATGCTCTATCAGTATTATTTTATATTCTGTGTTCCCTGATTGTACCATTGTAATGAAAGGTTGATTCAATTGCTCTTTGCATTGGTAAATTATCGTATTCTATACAAGCCCTCGTATTGCATTGTAAAAGGTATTTGAGTTGAAAAACGAAATAACGATTTTCATAGACAGGATTAGTGAGACGCAGTCTAAACTGAAACGGAATCAAATGTAGCTTATTAGATATTCTTCATCTGCCGTATTTGGTATCTCGTCTCGTCTGACTCATAAATTATGCATTTTGAATAGCCATTCGTAACACTTTATCGCTAACTACTATTTAGGTCTACAGCTGTCTCGTCATCATCCGACCATTTCTTTCAATTCATTGTATTCCGTCTTAGTCGGCTTTGTCTAAGTGCAAATGCAGAACGCTCTCCTAGTATTTCACAAAACAACCATTCATCATCCATTAAATAGAAGCGCTTGTAGTACAACACGGTAAGTTGCAATTACAACTTTGAAATTGAAATGACACTCTTCTTTTGCTTCCCAGTTGTTCAAATTTGCAAATGCCATCATCCCTATGTATATCAACATTACAGATAACTCTCAAATCCCTTAAAACTTTTTTTGTGAATGTACTGAAAATTTCCCTGCAAGCACAACTTTTTTAAAATTCAAGAGCTTAAAAATTGACTTAAAAAAGTACCTAAAAAGGAAAACTTTTCCTTGCAATTTTCATTGGATTACAGAGAAAGTCAGTGAAAGCATTTTTACCTCTGTTATAGTTTATGTGTGTATTTCCTATGTTAGAATTGTTTTCAGTTGGCAAAATGTCAGATCTATGTATGAATACCCGATATATTGAATGTTGAAAAGAAAACGTCTATATGGACTTATTGCATCACAAACTAATTACGTTTGTTTACTATAATTAGTGCATGCTCATTGAAAAACAGCTTTGTAAGCCTCATTATCATTACTTCCTAGGGAAAAAGGATAGACGCACAGATGTTCATTTTACGTAGGATTTTACGTAATTCTTAGAAGTGTGTACTTAAGTAGTTAGAGTAGGAGGCGAGATAAGCAGTGCAAAGTGGTGCACTCGTCTCTTCCTGGGTGCACAAAGCTTTTCATCAATATTTCAACAGATCCGAACAGAAGTGTGGAATGAACTGAGGACAGAGTAGAAATGTCGTCACGTAGTTAGCCAAACAGCAACAAGCATTTCTAGAAGCACCTCTTTAAATTTTCAAGGGACAGATCAGCTTTTTCTGTCACAGTGAATAGATGGCATTTTCTCAATGGTTCACTACAGTGACAAATAGCCTAGACTAATACATACGTATGGCTACCAGACAGACCTTGAATATTCAAATCCACAGAAGTAGGTATACCCAGTTGTGTTTTTGTACTGCCGTGACTTCAGTTTGTTTATTGCATAATGTATTGAATTTAAATCTACGCCTGAAACCTGTTACCAACCTATGCTAGCATATAGTTTATTACCTACTTTGTCTCCATTATTATGCAGTACACATTATTATGCACCAATACACTTCTGCTAGTAATACACACTATTCATGAACCTCTAAGTACATCTGTTTGATATTTGATTCCATTCTTTAGAAATTCGAATACCTCTAAGCTAGAAATCAAATGTTGGTTTCACAAGTAAAATTACATATCTTCTACTCACTTTTATATTTTCATTTCACTTTTACGTCAGTTAATGATGGTAACTGAATCCCCATCCAATGCAAAAGTTTTACAATATTATGAGAAAGTTTGTTCCTCTTTAAATATGAATAACAGCTCACAGTCATAAAATCTGGATATTTCGAATTAATTTAATACTGTATCCTCCTTCTAGTTAAAGGCATATCTTTCTAGAAACTAGAATCATTTGCATTTCATTGCAAAAGAACTTTCATCAAATCCATTTGACTTTGAGACAACATATGGAAAGTGTAAATGTCAGACTTAAAATATTGCACAATTAATTTAATATGCTGAATATATACGCATCTACTTAACCATTCTATGAACTTTATGGTTTCTATCCATTTTTAATTAAACTGTGCCTGGGTAACTCCTCAACACGTGTTTCGCATTTTACACATTTCCTGTATTTAAAATTGGAAATGATAACTTTTCATTTCAAACATATCTGAAGGACAGCTTAACAGTGAATTTATGAACCAATTACATCATTCATATTGGAATACGTCGGGAAA